>VZRE01007100.1:0-65000 GCA_013396775.1 Cephalopterus ornatus
GAAAGGAAAGGAAAGGAAAGGAGAAAGGAGAAAGGAAAGGAAAAAGGAAAAGAAAGGGAAAAGGAAAGGAAAGGGAAAGGGAAAGGAGAAAATGAAAAAGAAAAATAAAGAATAATGAGGGAAGGATGAAAAAAATTACAGTTTATCAGTGTCCTGAACTTGTTTTCCTTCTACACCATCTCTTGGCCAGGTTTCAGTCATGGAGGTGCAGCCTGTGGTGCTGGATCCTGGGCAAACCCGTGTCAGGGACTTTCCTCTTCTTCCCTTTTCCCAGGGGAAGGGCTGACCCTTGTGCTCACATCTTGTTGAGGTCCCCATGGCCATGAACCACCACAGTTCCTGTCCAAACCCTCTCCAGAGGCAGCCGTCCTACTCCCTGAGGAGAAAAGTCAGGGTTTAGATTGGCCATTCCAATAAGTTAGTCAAAATGAGCACATTCATTAACTTTTTTGAACATTTTTTATCAATTCTGGCCTCTTGGAGGAGCTAATGCAAAGCAAACACTTTTTTTTGTTTGTTTTTCAGGCAAAAGGCTTTAAGATCACAATTAAATCCACTTTAATCGTAAATATATTTTCAGCTGCATTTTATCAAATAATCTTACCAAAAAAATTCTGGTTTATGAAGTTACGATGATTTAAATTGTTCTTCCTCTCTCTCTCTCTTTCTCTCTCTCCCCTTTTTCACACAAATTCTCTGGAGGATCTAAAAATAAGCCTCTAGCTATACAAGTCAGTGCTCCAGGTTTATCCCAGAGACTAAGCAGTATTTCACCAAATACCTTTATTATTTTCTGGAGTTCCTCTGTACTGTGTGAAACCTCCAAGGTTATTTGAGATCAGACAAGGAAAGTGGACACATTTGAGGCAGAGCTTGGGAGGAGGAATTTTTCGGAAGCCGTGCTGGATAAATTAATATTGTGAATTAATATCTTTCTGGTGTTTGGGTTACTCCTTTATTGACTTTTGTTTGCTTCTCACTAATCTAAAAAGTATCTGTAATTAACTAATGAATGTGAAGTAGACAGAATTGTACATATTCTGACTCCTAGCTCTTAAAAAAAGCCTTCAGGATCAAAAACATAAGGTTTTTATACTGATTTTATAGTATTGAACTTAATGAGGGGGAAATCACTGAGTTAACAGGAGGAGAGTAAGACCATGAATAATAGTGTTGATTTAATCACAGCTTTTTGACATAACAGCATTTTTAGATGATTTTATTTTCTCTGATGAAATTTGACTATACATTCCTTGGGTAAATATTTAGGTAATACAGCATGAATGGTTTGTAGTCAGGAGGTGAAGAAAGGAAGATTAAAAGGTTGATGGACACCCAGATGTTCCTTGCAGAGCTCTGCAACTTTACTACGGTATTTCACCACTGTCCAAATACAGCTTCCGATGGAGACTGACTGTCACACAAGTTTAATACAAATTAAAACCTTATTGAATTATCTTTATTGCTTACATAGAATGCTAGAATGGTTTGGGTTGGCAGGGACCTTTAGGACCATCTCATTCCATCCCCTGCCATGGGCAGGGACACCTTCCACTATCCCAGGTTGCTCCAAGCCCTGTCCAACCTGGCCTTGGACACTTCAGGGATGGGGCAGCCACAGCTTCTCAGGGCAACCTGTGCCAGGGCCTCACCACCCTCACAGGGAAGAATTCCTTCCCAATATCCCATCTAACCCTACATTCTTTCACTTTAAAACCATTCACCCTTTTCCTATCACTCCACAGCCTTGTAAAACCATGAACACCCACGTGCAGAATTGAGCATGGCTGAGGATATCGATGTAAGATGCAACATCACCTCATAGAGGCACAAAAATTGGAGCCTTTCCCAGCTGTTGAAGGCCCTGCTGCAGTTTCCCAGGATGATTTGTGGCCATGGGGCTGTGCCTGTCCCCGGGAGGGGTGGCAGGGCAGCACGGGTGCCGTCCTGTCCCCACGCACGGGACACGGTGCAGCCCCACAAACGCTGCCTTGAAGAACTAACACTCTTTTATTGCAGGAAGAATAAAACAGGATTTCACAGTCACTTGTCTTTGCAGTAACCAGCTTCTCACTTCCCCCAGCACTCCCCGGGGGTCCGGGGCTACTTCAGGTGCACTTCTCTGTTTATGGCCCTGCAGCAGGATCAGTTTTCCTCAAATCCCCTAATTCCGGCTGCTGGGGAGGGTTTGCTCAGCCGAGGGTGACCGAGGATGGCCTAGTGATTAGGCTAATTAGCTCATTTGTGTTTTATCCCTGCTCCATGCAGCATGTTGGAGCTTTGGGAGCAAGTTGGACATGTGGGACTGGACAGAGGGTATCTACACAACCAACCCCACGATGGCACATGGGCATGAGTGTCCATCCCTGCTGACAGCAGCCTGTTCCTTGCTCTGCTTCCCACTGCCACTCAAACAAGTGACAAAACAGGTGGGCGGTTGTCTTTTCGTGCCTTGATTCCTAAAATTCTCCTCTAGAATTAGGATCTAGAGCAATAGTCTGATGAGGAGCAGCTGAGGGAGCTGGGGAGGGGCAGAAAAGGAGGCTCGGGGGGACTTTCTGGCTCTCTGCAACTCCCTGACAGGAGGAGGGAGCCGGAGGGAGGGGGATGTCAGTCTCTGCTGCCAGGGAACAAGGGACAGGACAAGGGGAAACAGCTTCAAGCTGTGCCAGTTGGATACTGGGAAAATTTCTTCATGGAAAGGGTTGTCCAGGCCTGGCACAGCTGCCCAGGGCAGGGGTGGAGTCCCCATCCCTGGAAGGATTTAAAAGCCATGTGCATGTGGCATTTGGGGACATGGGTTAGTGAGGCCTTGGCAATGCTGGGGGATGTTTGGAGTCAATGATCTTACAGAGCATTTCCAACCTAAACAATCCTGTGATTCTATTCTATAATTTCTGAAGCAGACTTTCAGGTTTCTTGCTTACACTGAACCTGTAGCCTCAGTCTGTTGTAGCTCTGCCATCAGGAATAAAGTATCTCTCCCAGAACTCTGAATAACCTGAGCAGAAAGTTCACAGAGATTGATTTCATAACTCCCAAAAACATTTTAATTTTGAAGACAAGTTGTGAAAATTCTTCCCAAACTTTTGTTTTCCTGCATGGTCTCTGTTTATAACACTGTGAGATACTTTTATTGTCTTAAATCATCCAAATTCCAGCAAATAGCATTAAACATGGGGTGTGCATGAGGTGCACCCCTTAATTGTTGCAGCTACAATGGAATGAGTCTGTGTTCTGTAAATGAGTGTGCACAGCCCTTCCATGATTTACTTTATACCTACAGTAAATTTTCTTGCAGGTTTTATTGTGCCTTGTTGAATCGTGAATGTTCAGTCAAACCTTCCTCCAGCCGAGGAAAATAGAAGCCAGATCTGCAGAGAGAAAGTAACAAGGAGTTTTTGTTAATGTGTATTCCTGCCTGTAGTAAGAGAACAGTAATTCTACCCTAATGAAAATTAAATTTACTACCTTTTGTCTGTAGTTGTATCTTAAAAAAACCCCAATCCTGCACACCCTTGTTAATCACAATGAACAGCTCTCTTCAACCAGCAGAATGACAAAAGAGCACTAAAATGCTCTGGCCACATTCCAGGTGGGGTTTTTTGTCTGGACTTTACAAAGAAAATTCACATAACATGCTTTTTTTTTTTTTTTTTCTATGGGAAGCATGTTTTTCCATGATTCATAAACCCGCTTTTATCCAGTCCATGAAAGGACCTCTCTCTGTTACGGAGACCAGGGCTGACACATTTATGTGCAAAATTGCTGGAGCATTTACACCACTATTCATCCAGGCAATGTCTGTGCTCCAGGACTATTCCAATCACCTGGCACAAGCAGTTTAACACACATGCACGAATTCTTGGAAGGCTGTGTTGTTGTAACACATAACAAAACATAACAACCACTGAACTACTGGCTCATGTATTCAGAAAGTTGCTTTTGCTTCCGTAATCATGCACATGAATTCAAATTAACAAATGCCATTGTATTATCGATGTGATATTGAATAACAAGACAGCTGTGTAAAACTGAGGATATCAATTGTTTCAGGAAATTGCTAATAAATATGCTTTTCATTCCCAAAATGACCAGCTGAAATCCAGTCTGTGCTGCTGCAGCTGTAAGTTGCAGCTACCTAACTGTACGTGGCCTGTACAAGATGAATATTTACTTTGCTCTTTTTGTTATAAAATATTTAACCATCATCCCCTATTACAGGTTGCCCAGAGAAGTGTTCAAGGGCAGATTGGACGGGGCTTGGAGTAACCTGGTCTAGTGGAAGGTGTCCCTGCCTGTGGGAAGGGGTTGGAACTAGACGAGTTTTAAGATGCCTTCCAATCTAAACTATTACATGATTCTAAGATTATTGCCCTCCTCTGGCCACCACTGATGCTTTCTAGATCATCTTTCTCATTAGTCTTCACCTCAGTGCCCAGGTTTATGGATGTATGTTCCCACCTGATCCTGCACTCCAAGGTGCTGCCTCAAACATGAGTGTGGGAGAGATTGTGCAGATCTCAGTCTGCCACCCTTTGTTGCTGTCACACATCCTCATGACCTCTGCAAACAGCACATGTTGTCTTCTGCTGAGGACAGAAGATTATTTCTTACTCGAGGGGGGCTAAAAGAGCTTGGCAAGGCACTGCTGGGCATCTTCCTACCTCAGAATCAACACCTGAACACTTAAAACATGAGCTGCAGCTCATCCTAGGGGATTTTTAGAGTACCAGAGTCTCAGTGCAGTTCCTGCTGCCCAAACCCTGGCTCTGTTTCAGACCCAGGTATCTCAGTGCCCGAACACCTTTCCCTCTGTTCTGGGAGCTGGGAGCACTCCATCCCATCACAGGCTGATGAGGTGGTGGTGGGGACCTGGGTGGCCAGGGTGGGATGCTCAGCTTGCCAAGGACTGTGTGGGTGCTCTCTGGCCTTGCCCAGGTCTGTCACAGGATGTTCCATGGCCGTTGTCCTCCCATGGCAGGGGGTTGGAACGAGATGACCTTTAAGTTCCCTCCCAACCGAAACCATTCTGGGATTCTATGGGAAGGAGCTGCACATTCAGCTCATCTGGTGTTTGAAAAGAAAAGGATTTATTCTGTAGCCTTGAGGTGGTCACCACCTCTCTGGCAGGTGATGTTACACCTCACAGAATCCAGCTTTGCCATCCCCAGTCAGGATGGACTGGATTCTGTAAATGTGGGGGAAGGGAAGTCTTTAGCTTTCAAAATCACTGTGGCTGTCAGGTGAAGAAAACATTTATTTTCATAAGGATTTTCACTGACTGTACTGGCAAAGATTTTTAAAAATTGCCTAAATAAGTATTTACATGATACTGTAACCCAGAATGGTTTCAAAGGAGCCTTTATGATCTGTCAGGTCAATAATCTGCATTTTTAAAAGTCCCTGAATACATATTTGCATGATCTGTATTTCAAAAGCTCTAGTAAATATGTATTTGCACAATAGACCATAACAATCTCTTTTAAGCCATCGTGGTCTATATATAGTGGTAATCCTCATATATTCCAAAGAAGTTTTATTTTCCAAAATAGCTTTTATTAATAAGATGTTCAGATGCTGTTCTGAGGGCGATAGAAGGATGTAATCAAAAGGGATGAGGACGGCTTTTCATGCAATTAAAAACTGATTTAAAAGTTAGGCCTACACTGTAAGCAAGCACTTGGTTTAACATCCCTTTTAGCCCATGGAGTTCTCCTAGAAACCTCCCTTTTTGCAGAAGGGAGAAATGGGGCAGAAAGAGGCTCTGAGCCAGGGATTTGAGAGATGTATCATCTATGGTTATGGACCCAGATGTTTTTACACCAGGGTGTGCTTTGATCAAGGTCATGCTGCTGTTTCCATGTTAATCTGGAAAGAAAGACTGAAAATTTCCTTTTCCAGAGGCACAGTTGTGTGTGAGATGCTCATATCTGATGTTGTCCTCTGGCTGGAAGTGTCCAAGGCAGGTTGGACAGGGCTTGGAGCAACCTGGGATAGTGGAAGGTGTCCCTGCCCAGGGCAGAGGGTGGAATGAAACAGGCTTTAAGGTTTCTCCCAACCCAAACCATGCCATATGATGTGAGATTTCTTTTGTGACATTCTGGGTCTGGCCCTGGGTGGTCTGGGCCAAATACAACAAACAAATTATGTGTCCATCACTTCTCATCATCAGTTCCAACCACATTTCTTATCTCTACCATTTCTTGTTCTGCAAGACGCTACACATCATGGTCTGGTACAGGTTTCTTCCACTTCTTCTGGCTTGACATAAATTATCAAGCTCATCATTTTTAGTCACCTCTACAGGCATCAGAGGTGTGGGTGGGAGCTGAGTTTTTTAGGAGAAAACCACATATATTAAAATTAGGTATTCTACATTCCAGTCAGCTTTGCTTTTCATGCATATGAGCCCCTTAAACACAAAGAGTGGGTTGGGGTTTTTTTAAATATTTAGAATACTTTTAAAATATAGAGTCTTGTCCTGGCTTCATATACTTACACAGAGATTTTTCTATTGCTGTGACAAGACCTTGGTTTTCACTCTCAGTGCATTTTTTATGCTAATTAATGTATGATAATGTTATCAGACACAGAGCAGAGGTGAGTGTTGTTTTATCACTGCTAAGAGTATTATTGTGAAATTATCAATATCTTGATCATAGCAATGCATTTCTTTAAATACCTAATCCTGAACTTACACTGTGTTCTGCTAAAATCAGAAACAATTTGATATAAAATTATTATATAATGTAATTTATAATATATAGAATTATATAAAATTAGTATACATAGTATATAAAATTATAGCAGATTTGATGACTTTAATGGTCTTTCCTGTGAATAAATATTTCATTACTCCAGCTACTTGTATTATTTGTGCATTTTTTATGCATCTCACATTGAGTGAACTTATCTTGGTGGAACAGCTTCAATCCAAGTTTACTTCCAGCAGTTGCAGACCACAACTTTTGGTTTTGGGAGGGCAAACCCTAAATAAATAAACCTAAATAAATCCCCTGTCCCCAGATCTTGGCCACCATTCCTCCACCTTGGCTGTGGTTTCCCTGCTGCTTCTCCTCCTCCTCCTCTCCCGGGCATGTGGTGCAGGTAAGGGAAGGAGCCTGCACATATTGTTTCTGTTTGCAAAGGAAGTACACCCTGCACTTTCCCCCAACATAAATTCAGCCCAAGTGGAATGTCATTAATCAGGTGCAGAATCTGGAAAAATCATACAAGACTTTGTGTCTTATATTAAAAGCAGCAACTTAAGGGCTGGTTAGTTTGTTTATTGAGCATGTTTTATTAACACTGTACCTTGCAGAAAGTGAAGAATAGGACAAAATGAGATTATTTCTCCATTCCCCCCCCCCCGCCCCCAGCTCAGGTTTTCTGCATAAACAATTTGGCTCATGAGCTGCACAAATACAGGTGTTGGTGCCTTTGTGGAACGTAAGTCCCCCAGATCACAGGGAGGGGTAAAGCACAGTACCAGCTATTGCCAGACTTAGAAGGGTTCCTCACATAAATCTGAGTCAAAGATTAAACTCAAGCTTCCTAAAGCTCACCTGGCTTTCTCTGCAGTGCTGTGAAGCAGCACCTTGCCTTTTCCATGTTTGGCTTTGGATCATGTGGAGTTGCAGGAGAAAGTCTCACCCAGCTCAGCATCATCCCAGCCTAGGGCATTTGAGCAGAGCAGAGGCAGCACCCCCCAAATACACCCTCATATAACATCCCTCNATATAACATCCCTCATTTTTCCTACACTGATAATTGCCCATTAACATAATGCAAACTTAAACCCTTTTCCTAATGCCAGTGTGCTGGAGCACAAAGATTTTCTTGCTCCATTAAAAAGACAATTTTGCCCCCGCAGTAATGGAAAACGTCAGATTCAAACAGGGAAGTGGGTGCCTCTAAGTATTCCATATTTTACAGGAATACTTTTCAAATGAAATACTGCCTGACAGATAAATTATGCTGCCTTTACATATGGACCTGGCTGATTTAGTGCTACCAGCACTGCAGATGGTTGGCGACAACTTTGTAGGTGCTTAAACGTCTTAGTACACGAGTGCAATTCTTGCATTAATGCAAAACACTTGTGGAATGACCCTTCGTGTGTAATGGTTTCCACTGAGAGAACTGATTTGGACTTACAGAGAAAAAAAAAGGAAAGTAATATACAAATTACTTCAGGTAACCCGTAGCCTTTAAAAAGAAAAGAAATGCAATTATATCTGCTCTCAGCAACCACAGTTTAATGAAAACAGAAGTCTGAAATGGTCTTTCTAAGTTTCAGAACTTACAACAGGTCCCCACTTATTAGCAGAGTGGTTGTACCAGCAATTTGTTTTTGTAATTATGTTCCTTGTGGTCTACACAGTTTTCAAATAGTGATGCTAAAAGGACAGCTGGAAATACTGCGAGTTGCTTACCTAATCCCCAGTGAGAATAAAAATAGATAACAGTAAATGAGACTGTATGTAGGGAGCTAAATTAACAGTCAGAGCTGAGATTTTTTTAAAGACGCAGTATACTTCAATGTATGCATTAAAAGATGGAGATGAAATGTATTAAATATCAGTAGGAATACTCGGCCCTTTGATTACTTGAATGAGCAGCAGAGCTCATTCCCTGGCTTGAAACACCCCAGTCTTGTACAAAGCAAATAATGAGCTTGACCACAAAAATGCTGATATTTCCCATGGAATAGTGAACACCGAGGCAAAATGGTTGGTAATGGAGTAACACTGGTTCTCCTTTCTAGGCTGGTGTTTATTCTCCAAAGAAGCTGTACAGATTCCCCCTTAAACAGGGATTTGAGTAGGCTTCAAAGACAGTCCCTTCTCTGATAGCAGCGTTTCACCTGGCAGAGGGGAGCCATGCACATATCCTGGCTGGAGATGGGGAGGCTGAGTCTCACGGGAGACCTGCAAATACTCTTTTTAAAAGAAACTCAGCCAACTTTAGAAAATCTGGAAATACATAAGCTCCAGCTTGAGGCTTGCACAGCCACACAACCCCTCAAATATCCTTCCTTTGGTTTTCTGAGCCCAACCCTCCTCGTTTCATTTGAATTCATCAGGACTGCGTTGGCACTCGCCGTCAGTATTTAAATCTCTTCAAAGCTTCAGTGTTGAAGGACAGAGGCCACCTGTAGCTGCACGCTGTGGATGCACCTTCCCTCCACGAATCAAGGGCCACCAAGGCTTTGAAATTTTAGATTAACAAGGATTTTTACCTGCATTTGCGTAGCTAACAAGTGAGCCAGGCTACTGGCGGGTATCAATCAGCATTTCATTATGCCATTTCGCATTAGCCGAGGATGTGACCTGCACTATTCCCTCCTGCAAAGCAACATCTCGTAGCTGTCATTTTATTGAAGCTATAAAGGCAAAGGGATGATGGAGCAGGGAGCTGACATTTGCTCGGGGAAGCTCTCAGGAGCAGCGGGCAGCTCCCAGCCCCACCACCTCCCTGCTCGCCGCTGCTCTAAGCCAACCCTCGGCGCTTCCCTGACATCCACTTTCTTCTTCAATATTCCTCCTCCCAGGTCTGGGAGGGAAGGAATCAGCTGCATGAAATCCAAGTGCACAAAGCAGAGCCAAGAGGAGATTTGTGTTTTACCAAAAACAGGAGCCAAGTGAGCTCATGGCACGGGCAGTGCGTGCTCAGCGGCGGCCTGGGCGTGGTGGGGTTGTGTGAGGCAAAGCTGGGGTCAAACAAGGGCTGGGCTTAAGGTCCTGATCCAGAAAAAAACTGAAATCAAAGGAAAGTCTCGCTTTGATTTAAAGGAACTCCCTGAAATGGCACCTTTATGTGTATTTTTTTCTGAACATGTCCAAAAGATCAGTGAGAATGGTCGCCTTGGGAAATGATTCCTTGCAATTGTTCAGTGGTTCTCTGCAGTTCCAGGTACTTTGAGAAGTACCAAAAGGACTTACCTGTGGTTTTATACCCCCAGCTTGCTCTAACCAAATCCATCCATTCCCCTTTGTCCTGGCAGTTAATGAATGTTCTGCTAAAATAAATAAAATCCCTCCACTTCCCTGGAGATGGGGAGGGGAGTGCTGGCTCCTGGATTGTAAAATTTGGCTGTGGAGGAAGGGGGTCTTTTGTGGGTTTTGTTTTAGTATCGATGGAGCCAATATCAAGTGTGTTGTATTTTCCTTGAGGACTCAGTTTGCTGTATCTGAGGCCAGGTAAGAACAGAACAAGAGGAAAGCCACTTGATTTTGTGCCTGGAGCAAAGCTTAAGCTGTTCAAGGCCAGAGTAAACATGAAGAAATGAAAAAAAGTGCAAAAGAGAGGTGCTGTGGTTTAGCAATGAGCAGAGCTTGGAAGAGGAGGCTCAGTTGCCTTCCCCTGGGAATGCCTGGGCTGCCGTACCCGCTGGCACTGCCCATCATCCCAGCTCCAGGCAGAGCTGTATCCCGAGCCAATTTGCCCGTATTCCAGGGATGCTCCATCAGAGGTTGTTTCCAGCTCCAACCAGCTGCACTGTGCTGGTGGTAGCTGGGTGTTGCTGATCACCTCCACAAACCTGGAGCTGTTCCACCTCTTGGTCTGACTCCAGATGGCAGGATGAGGCTTCAGATAATCATTGAATCACAGACTGGTTTGGGTTGGAAGGGACCTTAAAGATCATCTTGTTCCACCCCATGGGCAGGGACACATTAAGGACACATTCCACTATCCCAGGTTGCTCCAAGCCCTGTCCAACCTGGCCTTGAACATTTCCAGGGATGAGACATCCACCACTTCTCTGGGTAATGTGTTCCAAAATCTGTTCCACAACTTCTCTGGGGAACTTGTTTGATCTGTACTACAACTGACTTTTAAATAGTGTTTGTTGTGACCATTTCCAGTCCTGAGCCTGGCTCCACTCTCAAAAAGATCACAGACCAAACCTCAACCTAAATCTTAAAATTAGCAAAACCCTAAATATTAGCAAAACCTAAAAATACAGTATTGATAGTCTTATAAAATGATTTGCAGGGTATGAAATTTCCATCATCCTCCTTATACCAGCAGGTATATGCAAAGTTATAGATTACGCACAGCAATATAAAAAAACCCAAAGACAGATTTATTCTGGGTATTTATTCCACCAAACTGAACTATTAAGAACATTTCAGGGGGAAAAAAAAGGAAAACAAAAACACATCCTTTTCTTTCCTCTGAACTAACATAATCAGAACAGCACAGTCAGTGGTCAGGGAAGGTGGTAGCTCCAGAAGAGAGGCAGTCTGGATATTCCAAGTGAAAAGGATTTTCAGGATTATGGACTGATTTCTCATTTCCTCCTCAGTTGCACCTCCCCCTCGAAAAGGAGACGGAGAACAAAGGGGGCTTCTGCCTCCCTCTGGATAAGGAACTGTTTGAAGTGCAACAACTGCTGAAGTTTCAGCCTACAAACCCAAATACTCTGCAGTTGGGCACCAGCATAATTTTCAGGGAAACCCTTTTGCTGGCAGTTTTACCCATATTTCTTACTCCTCTACTGCAGCCTCCAGACCATGATGCAAGTTTACTAAACAAAATCTCAAATACGATCCCATGACAGACAGAGTTTGCACTGAAGAGATGTGGAGCTGCTAACATGTTACTGTGGCACTTGGCATGTCGTCACACCTCTTGCCAGGTAGCCTCAGGACGCTTCTGAAGTCCTTCAATGGCTCAAAATCTGGGGACAGACCAAGGCTTTGCAACATTTTTAACACAGTTATAGGAACAAAAGCAATACTGAATTGGTCTTATAGCAGAGCTTGGATGTAAAGAGCCTCAGGGAAATTTAATGCCACCTTTCTTTACTGAATGGGTGATCAGGCAGTGGAAGGGGCTGCCCAGGGAGGTGGTGGAGTCACCATCTCTGGAAGAAATGACTTAGTGTCCCAGTTTAGTTGAAACGGGTTTTGTTTTGAAACTTAGGTGTTTGATCCTGGGGGTCTTTTCCAACCTTAATGATTCCATGATTCTATGATTCTATAGTCTTTCTACTTCTTTCTTGTACACTTAACTCGCTCTGATCTCATTGGACCTGCTCTGAGTAGGAGATGGGATTCCATTTGTTTCCCAGCTCCACAGGTCACCCTCCAGCTTGCCATTGCTCCTGTTATCTGCCCACAACATTCCATAGTTTTTTTGGCTTTTATCTCCTCATTGAAGGTCCCCAAGGCTGCAGTGCAGGAGGGACACACTGGTCATGGTGTGCAGTATGTCCTCTGCAGACATTTCTAAGCAGAGCTCTGTTTCTGCTCCCCACAGAATTTATTCTCTTGTGCTTTCCCGCTGTTTTTCTTTTCCATCTTCTCAGCAGTCAGGATATATAGTTTTGACCCTCAGTGTTGCTCCATATGTGCAAGGAAAAGATAGAAGTCAGGATGGGAAACAACTTTCCAGATTATTCCAAGTGCAGACTGGACTCTTTGTAGCGAAAGAGAAATTCCAACTCAGGTGTGATCCTCACCCACATGAGGTTATCACAGAATCATGGAATGTCGTGAGCTGGAAGGGACCCACAAGGATCATCCAGTCCAACTCCTGGTCCTTCACAGGACACTGCAACAATCCCACCCTGTCCCTGAGAGCGTTGTCCAAACACTCCTTGAGCTCTGGCAGCCTTGGGGCCGTGCCCACTGCCCTGGGGAGCCTGGTCAGTGCCCCACCACACTCTGGAGGAAGAACCTTTCCCTGAGATCCAACCTAATATCTATTACAGTAACTATAAAAACTTGAAAAAAAATGTGGAGCAGGACCAGTTTGAGTGGCCAAACTGTGAAGTGACCCCGTGGCACTGCCTGGGGTCTCAGCACCCTCCACCCTCTGCCTGGATCAGCCCCTGGTGTGGTGCGGAGCAGGCAGCCGGGGCTGGGGTGTGCTCAGCATCTCTCACAATGAATCCCCTCAGTGCTGGTAAGCCCTGAGCCCTGTCCCTGCAGCAGGGACTGCTCCCCCGACCAAATTAAAGAGATCAAATTTACAAGGAGGATAAAACCAAAACATCCCCCGGGGCCATGTGCCTGCTGCCACCTTGGAAAGGGTTCGGGGACAGGGACCAGCTCTGAGAGTGGATGCTGGGGGGGGGTGTTGGTGCTGGTGGAGGGCTCCCCCCTTCCCCCCGTGCTGCAGCAGTGTGCCATCTCCCCCAGACACAGCCGAGCTGGCAAACGCGGTGCTGGCATCTGTGTGCCAGCTCTGCAGGGCTGTGAGAGCCGCTCGTGATCCATCTGCAGCTGCAGCACTGTGCCAGGCCGGGCAGGGTGGGCTGTGCCGGGGAGGCCATTAGAGGAGAAACTCCACAGCATAATTAAAAAAAAAAAATAATAATAAAAAAAAATAAAAACAAACCCAAAAATCATGTTTTTTCTTGCTACCCTGATTTTATCCCTCTTCAGTTTAAAATTCCCTACCAGCTTTAATCAAACTCAGGCGAGATTCACGAGCTTGGTAAATTTAGGGATTTTTTTGGGGGGGGGGGAAAAGCCACTCAATTTTTTTTTTTTTTTTTTTTTNTTTTTTTTTTTTTTTTTTTAAACCAAAGGGAAATAAGGGAGTTTTTGCCAAGCAGGTTTTCCCAAGTTCTCATAGATCTACATTATGTGGCTCTGTGACTGGAGCAGGCTCCAAGCCTGACTTCCAAACGACCTGGAAGGGGTCCTAAACCAATGTGGCTGCAGGCAAGTGGGAGCTCAACTCAGTGTATGCTGCAGCCTGAGGGAGACAGACAGGAATCCCAAATTGTGAAATCTGCCTTACCTCCAAAAGGCAGAAAAACTCAAAGACTTCAGGTTTGTAGTTTTACATGTATTTAGTGACATTGTTTTCCTGGAGATGTCTGAGTAAGGCTGAGCATAAAGCTCTTTCACCAAAAAAAAAAAAATAAAATAAATAAAAAAAAAAAAGTGAAGTTATTCTATCATCTTGTTATCTTTGTAGAGAAAAAAAAATAAAAAGAAGTGGTAAATACATGACAACAATTGCTTTTTACCTTCCCATCGCTCCAAATATTGAATCTTGCCATGGCTGAGTCCCAGATGGTGAAGCATTTAACTTCATTTTCTAACCTCTTTTGGGGCTCAGTTTAATTTATTAAGAGGTTACTCTCAGGACAGATCACGCGACACGTAAGTGTAAATTGAACCCAGTATATCTGTGATTTACTAACTGGGGGACTTGAAAGCTCAAAAATAGTAGTTGTGTGGTACGGGCTGCAGCACAGGACAGGAGCTGGGAGCATGTGGTGGGTGCCTGTGGAGAGGGCAGGGAGAGGGTCCGAAATCTTCAGGCTTTCCTTGCCTGCAGTGGTATCACATCTTAGGGCTTCTTGCTGCCTCCCCTCTGAGCTGTGCAAGCAGAGAGCTCAGGTTTCAGCTCCTCTCACAGCCTCAGCCCGGGCCTGGAAGTGAATTTGATGGTTGTCACTGTGATAAGCACCGTTAGCTCCCCCACATCCAGGACATGAGGTATTTCCACTGTTTCTTCTCCCGTTGCAGGAATTCACCGTGTTGCCTGGCCACTGATGCCTGTGGAACTGAGTATACTGCAGATCTGGAAAGCCATCCTTGTTTTCCCACTCTTTTGATGATTCTTTAAGTATTTCTTCCCGTGTCAGGTTTTTCTGGGGCACTGCACCATCCCCTGTGTGCTGCCCCACCACAGGCTCTTCAGGGTCACTGGGCATCTTTGCTCACCTGCTCCCCGGGGTCATGATACCCACAGCCACCCCTGTGGTCACCCTGCTAGCTCCAAAATCCACAGATTATCACCGTATCAGGCCAGAGCACACCATGGGAGTAGATGCCCACCATGGCATGACCAGCAAGCCCAGAGCAGTGTTGGTGCAAGAGCATCATCTTGCCTTCATTTTGCAGGGTTGTGCTTAGCAGAACTCTGGAATAACACCTTGCAAGAGGAGATTGGGAACCTCCTAGCTGTTTCCCAGCTGAAGGAAGAGTGACCAGTGACTTCATTGCAAATGAAAGGAGCAGAACTCGTGCCAGGGAGAGATGGTGTAGGCGATAGAGCTGTTTTCTGCTCCGCCGCTGTTTCATTGTAGCTCTTGGAATGCGCCAGCGCTGTGGTTATTAATTTATTATTATGTGAATTCCAGCTGTTGATCCTGTGTTTTACCCATGAACAGAAAAAACAGCCACTCACTGAGACTGAGAGTAAATGAATTTCAGAGTTAGTCGTGCAGGACCGTCCACCCAAGCTGGCTCGGGTGGCATTGGCCAACATGGACTCATGGCACGGGGCAGGATGGTGCCTTCAGAGTGGGGAAAAGGAGACTTGCAGTTTGGCAGGAGATTGCCACAGCTGGGGGGAGCTGAAGAGCTGCTGAAAAGGGCTTTGGCTTAAATAACCATCCTCCTCTGAGCCAGGGGTAGGGGTTGTGTTGGGGAAGGGGGAGTGCAAAGAACCGGCCATATGTTTTAGGCCAGTCATTATAAATTACACCCACTCTTGCCTCGGTGCTGTGTCAAAGATGAAGCGAGTGTGTTTTATTAGGAACAGAGATAAACTCATGCTCTTGGCTCTGTGGGATGGGAAAGACCTAGTGAGGTCTTCCCAGCATCTCCCACAGGTAAACCCAACTCTGCCACCCTCAAGCAGCACCTTGATCTGGTATTTTGTGAGCCAGCAGACCCTGCCCCTTTGGTTTTCCCTGTCCACTGTTGATACTTGATGTTTAAATCAATTACATAGACATTTAAGTCTCTTTCACATGCCAGCACATGGCCCTTGTAAGCCTTCAGGGTTGGGGGCAAGGAGGGGGGGTGTTGGCTTTTGCGAGCAGTGTGTACATTAATTCCAAGGTAAAGAGCTGCAGTAAATCACTTAATGCCTGCACCAAGTCAGTTGTTGTTGTTTTGGTGAATTGGGACCATATTTGGGACTATAATAACCTAATAATGGACAGTGCAGGCATAGACCACACTGTAATGTATATTGTAGGGGAATATGGTAATAGTCTGAAATGGCAATTCTCCTAAATAAATAGCACATCAACTTACTTAAACCTAATCATAAATGGGACAAATTGGACCCATGTGCAAACAGAAACCTGAGCAGAACGCAGGAGTTAAAGAAGCCATTGTTTCCCAGCCTGACCCTGGGCAGAGAAAGCCTGTGTCAGGTTACATCTGTTAAAATGATTCTAATGCCAGCCCAGTATTTTAATTATAAATATATAAAACATTTAATAAGAAGACATTCTGGGCTTTCTAAGCCTTTAAAAAACTGGATGTGGGCGGAGTGGGTAGAATGTTGTTCCATGTGCCCCAGACAGGGTGCCAGCGTATAATGATTGAATGTTTTCCTGTAATAAATTGAAAAAATCTGGTTTGTAAGAATGGATCCAAATCACTTGGCATTAGAAAGGTAATTTGTTACCTAGCTTCCTCTTGGAAACGGACCGCTTCCAAGTTTGCTGGAACTTAGTTTCTAGGGACTGCGATGTCCAAAAAGAGAAAGAAAGAGCAACCAGGATGCTCATGGCTCTGATGTTAAAACGCACCCATGCTGCTTTTTCTACCTCTTTTTTTTTTTTTTCTCATTTTTTTAGTCCTCCCTCTCATGGCTCCAAACACAAGATTCAGCAGCCAAAAAAAGAGGGGGAAAAAAAAAAAGAGGTTACTCAGGACAAAAGCCAGATCTATAGCCACCTTCTTTGTACCTTTCCAAATCTCAAGCCTGCTTAATTATGATTAATTGCCACATGGATAATCAGATACAGTTTCAAAAGGTTGGAGATGACAGTCCAAGGACACCAGGGAAGAAGGAAGGTTCGCCTTTGTTACAAGCAAAAAAAGAAGAAGAAGAAAAAAAAAATACCAGGTCCCTTCCTCAGCCCATAACCTTTTCTTATTTTAACAATTCCAAACGGAATTAATACCATCAGTATATTGTTCCTGCTCCTGGGAATTGAACTTCAACTGTACAATTTCTGCAGCTGTCAGTTTTTGCAGCCCTCCTGTCAATAACGCAATGTTGGGGTGCCCTTCTTCTTGAATGAAAGCAGTTTCAAGTTTCTGCTTTATGTCTGTGCTTTCTGGGTGGTGTGACATGATGAGAAAGTATAAAAAATAATAACAGCAGTTAAAAAGCTTCCACTCTTGACTTAACTGGATCAAATGTAATAGAGTACAGTCTTTTCTCCTGATTTCCTTTGCTTGTTTTAGAAAACACTGTGAAAAGTGCAGGAGATTTTGTCTTGCCAGCTCTCTCCTCCATTTAAAATCCCTTTGGCTAAGTCAAGGATCACAGTATGTCATTTCCAGCCTAACAGAAGTGCTGGGCCTTGTTCAGCTCCTATTACTAGGAGGCAAATCCCTAGGTTGCAGGCGCCAGTGTTTCTGCCTTTGGCTCCATTCCCAGTATTGTTTCCTTCATTACATTCCAGAGTGCCTCTCAGCCAGTTAATGTTTGCACTGGGAGGTCCAAATATCCAGCAATCAGCACTGAACTTTTCTCTTTTTGTTGAGAATTGCAGGTTTCAAATGCAATCACTGGCTTTAAAGAAAAACTTACAGGTGAACACAACAGCACTAATTTCCATTTTATTCACAAACAGTTATATTTTCGGCAGTTTCTCCATGTGCACTCGTAAAACACCTTCCGAAGATGTCTGGCTTTTTCAGAGCTTGGAGGGGCTGGAGTTTTTTTAGGGATTTTGGGGTAAGAACTGCCCTCTGTGCACCTCTCCCACACTCCCTATCCCCACATCAACACAACTCCCATGCTCGGGGATTAACACTGCATGTTCTCCCTAATAATACAAATACACTCTTATTTTTGTTTAAAACCTAATGAGATGTATTTTGGTGAGTGAAGAAATTGGATGCAATAATTTGGGTGGTGTGAAGGGTCAATGTTCACACGGGTTTGTGCCTTACTCCTGTGAGTATGGGGTGGGAGGTTTGGTTTTTAAACGGCTTTTGGTGTAATTTGATTTTCATTTGGTGTAATTTAATTTTCTTTTGGTGTCATCTAAGAGCAAGGATAACTTGCAGCCTTTTGTGCTGCTTTCAGCCAAAACACTGGGAGGCATGGAGGGGATTCATACTCAGTGTTTTCCATGAATATTTTTCCATATGTTCCTTGGGTGGCTTTGGGTGCCTCCGCTGATCTGCACCCAGGATGGATAGACAGCTCTGGGAGCAGCACCTGGATTCTCCTGCCACCAGAAACTCCTGTAAACAGAAAGAAAACTTTCTGTACAGTGACAGAGGAAAATATCTTTATTTTCAGAAGCTGTGCCAGGCTGCACCTCAGGCAATTTGAATTGTACTATAGGAACACTGTCAATAAGACAACTCTGTGTGATTTGCTTTCTACAGGTTTACTACTAAGTTACAAGAACCAACCATGGGTCGCAGGCTCGATTAAGCAATTAAAAAAGTCCACGATATTTCCTTGTGAGGAAATAAAAAAATAAAAATTTTAAAAAAAAAAAAAAAAAAAAAACAACCAAAAAATATGTACAGGTTGGGAAATCCTCAGTGTTTTCCACAAAGCCTCCAGCANCAAGTTTATTCTTTTGAAAAAAAAAAAAAAAAAAAATATTTAAAAAAAAAAAAAAAAAACAACCAAAAAATATGTACAGGTTGGGAAATCCTCAGTGTTTTCCACAAAGCCTCCAGCAATGCTTCCACCCATGATCATATGTCATATGGATGGTGTCACAGCGTCCTAAGGGTGCTCGCTCACAGCGATGATATCGAATTCATGGAAGTGTATATGCTCAGAGAGAATACTAATGTTAACTCAGTCTAAATAACAACACTGCCAAAGGAGGAAAGCAAAAGATGAAATACAGTGGATTTCAGGAGGCAACAAGCACTCATTTATTAAGATCACAGGCATTTTACAGGTTACAAATCATAAAGCAGAAATAACTTCATAATATACAGGTCAGGAATGTGCCTGGGATATTGAGGAACTATTTCCTTGGCAATAATCTGCCACAGATAGTCAGGAGCGTGCGTTTTCTGGCACAACAAATCATTGCTGATTAATTTTGTCTGCCTTTGTCTCAGAGAAGCGCCGAGACACTTTCCTGTGTGTTTTGTACTTACTCCACTTCTGTGCTATTCTTCCTCCACGCATAATTTTTTGCAAGATAGGCCAAACACAATACTCTTTGTGTTACTTCTTTGACATCATTTTTGCCTGAACACAGCGTGCCTGGGGCGGTTAAATCTGTAAAACCAAGGCACAGGCTTCTGTGGCAGCTCAACCTGGAAGGTGACGCCGCTCCGAGACCACCGAAGGATTTGTGGGAGAGGAGAAGCCCCGTGCTGCCAACACTGGAAATGTGCCCATCTTTACAACTGGTGAGGAGGTGAAGAAGGTACCTTCACAGTGGCCATGGTAGCAGCAACAACAAACTGGGATCTTTTTCCTCTTTGCTGGCACTCAGGGATAAATTCCAGCGCCGGTTGTGGAAATTACTGCAAGGAGAGAAAGTGGAGTTTCTTGCTTGAGGGGCAGCAAAAGCAGGGCTGGCTGGAGCTGGGAAGATGAGAGAAGGACTGTACAGCACTGCAGCATCTTCCCCACACTTTATTTATTGCATCCTAGAGCCAGCAAGGCTGGATGGTGGTCTGCCTCATCGACCTCACTCAGGAACTTCACAGCATCCCCAGAAGGACAATAGATATGATAAATGCCAAAGGCAATGTCAAACCCCATGACTTTCCTAACATTACTTTAATATTCACAGCTATTAAACATCAACAGATCAGAAATGGAGTATCTCCAAAGCAGGTGTAAACTTCTCCAGGCTCCCTGTGCCAGTGGTGTGAGACAGCCACAAATTCTTATTTCTGAGTATTCTCCCTACTTCCTTAAAGATTCAGTGCTTTTGATAGAGATTCCCAGTTCCATATTGGTTATAATGAATCATCCTGAAAGGTGATTAAATGTTCAGGAAGTGAGAGAGGTGTAGTAAGTAGGGGTTCAGGAGAACCCAGGCAGGAAGGATTCACTGCTATGACAAACACTCAGAAGAAAGCTCCAGAGGAAGGAGGATTTGGAGATTGGTTCGTAGTGAAGGGCATTCCCACAGGAGTAGGAAAGAGGTTGAATAGTGCCCTTGCAAAACCATAATTGCAATGTAACTGAAATGGTTTGTGAGCACTGATAGATTTGGAGAGAAGGATGGGTTGTGCTGCTCCTCATCAGTATTCCAGATCACCTCCATGGCACACAGGCCCCTGGTTCACAAGGCTTAGAATCAGATTTTTGGGGGACAAAGGTTGGTAGCAACAAGCTTTCCTGCAGAAGAAGGTCTGGGAATAAAAACCACTCACCAACTGCAGAAAGTGTGTATTCAGGGCATGATGGTTCAGCCTTTGAGCCTTTTGGTCAATAAATTTGTGGCGGTTTATACCTGCCCAGAGAGGCTTCTGGGCTTGACTTCGCCTCCTTGGCTGAAGCTGCGTTGTTTTCATAGAATCCTAGAATGGTTTGAATTGGGAGGGACATTAAAACTCATCCAGTCCCACCCCCCTGCCATAGGCAGGGACACCTTCCACTATCCCAGGTTGCTCCAAGCCCCGTCCAACCTGGCCTTGGACACTTCCAGGGATGGGGCAGCCACAGCTTCTCTGGGCAACCTGTGCCAGGGCCTCCCCACCCTCACAGGGAAGAATTGCTCCCTGATATCCCATATAACCCTGTCCTCTGGCAGTTAAAACCTCTCCTTTTTCAGTTTTGCTTTGGTTCATATGTGGCAACATCTCCCAGAGTTTTCCCCGAACCTCATCTTATCTCCCAAAGGAGAGAGAACTAATTAACCCTGACCCCAGGCTCTGCTGCCTCAAGAATTGCAGTGGGGGAGTCCCCTCTGCCATCTCAGGTGGCTGCAATGAAGACTGGTGCTCCTTCTTACATTGGGAAACTGGAGAAGGTTTTCATGGAAGACTTTCCTAACTGAGGCTGATACAAACCTGATTTGTTTCTCTCTTTACCTAATTTATCTTCCACATGATTGGAGTCATCATGGAAAATAGTATTGCTGTTACAGCTTCTGCTGTCAATACTCACCTCCTACTCACATTCCCTGAGTTCCCACCTTCATCCTCATCCCTTTCTCCCTCCAGAATTACAACCAAACCAAAACCAATGTGTTCATAACATTTCTTCCAACTCCAAAAAAAACTGAAAGAAAACAAACAGCCAGCAGATGCTGATTTTCTCACTTAACTGCACATATTTTATAGTAATTCTCTCTGATTTTCTCCCAAGACACCCACCTGACCTTCCTTTCCCTCCAGTTTCTCCCAGTAGTGGCCAAACACTGCTAATCATTTAAGAGTCAGCTCATGGAAATAGGCTGCAACTAAGACAAATTTACCCTCTGACCTCGACGCCTTTGAGTGCACAATAGAGACCAAAAAATGTCTTTGCTAAAAGGAATGCATTTTCCTTGGCAAAAACTGATTTTTAGACCAAACTAAATTAATGCTACAAAGAGAATTTTACTAGTTTTCTTTTTGCTGTTTCACAAAACCACAAGAATAAAACAAAAACAAATCAGTGACTTTAGAAGGAAGAATGACAAAATGCATTTTCCAAGAATTTTCAAGCAACTAAAAATGGAACAACATAAATATTTTTGCTTCTCTCTACGTAACTGTGAGTGACTTGCAAGCATGAATTAATTTTTAATTAATGCACTGCTATGAAGCAGGGATTAGCTAGCCTAGAATTTTTCAAAGTTGTCCGTAGACAATTTTGTTGGGAGAGCATATCCAGAACGAATCCTTGCCCAGTTCTGGTGGGAGCCCAAAAGCTCTATGGCAAGTGAAACAATCTACGTAGGAAAAAAGAAAGTTTGGAAAACAGTTCAAGTGGATTTTAGCTGCCTCAGTTATCTGAAAATAAGGAGGAGGCTCCACATATCCAGTCAGTTTTCCGTGCACCACCAAGTGCCTTGAGGGTCTCATGTCCAGTCATGACCAGTTCAAGCCCACTTTGGGCTGGATGGGCTGAGATGCAGAGTGAAGGGAGGTTTCCTGCTCACATCCCAACTTCATGGCAAGACCTGGGAACAGAACTTTCCAGCCTTTCCCATCCTCGAAGAGCAAAGCTTATATTTTTCAGTCTAGATTACTATTTTCTTTTTCAGATTAAGGAAAACAGAAATGAGAGAGAAAGAAAACTGGTGACTCATGGCAGTTTCTGTGCTGAAACACAGCTGCCCTTGTCACAGGAACACGATTCTTAGAGCCTGCATCCAAAATTTATTGCAAAATAAAGCTGAGACTTCTGAAAACAACCAGGCTAAATGATGTTTCTATTTCTTTTTAAATATATATTGTTAATTGTCGGTCCAGGCTACAGCCTGAATCAAGGGTAGGACTGGAAACTTGAGAGAAACTCAGTTCTTGTGAAATTTTCAGGCAAATTTTGCAAACCCAGACAATATTAGCTGGACAAGCTTCAAAATCAGTTTGTGGTTTTAAAAGCTTTGATGTTTCTGAACTTCCTGGGATTCCTTTGGTGGCAGGTCAATATAACAACACCCACACCACCACCCAAAGATAATACTGCATTTTTTTCTCTGGTCCTGCTATTGGAAATGAGCAAGAAGTCCTGAGTCCAATGATCCCAAATCAGGAAACAAAAGGACTATGTACATTTGTAAATCTACTCCTAAATTGAAGGATACAATTTTAGGGAAAATATTCCTGGCTTTCTATGGTCTTTCTGCTTTTAAAACAGAGAGACCTTGGGGCTGACTTGCTGAAGTTTGAATTGCCACCACTCCGAGGTTAATAATTGACTCATTACCAGAGTGCCACACTTCTGCAAATGAACTTCTACCTTTGGGATCATGAAATCACGGAATGGTTTGGGCTGGAAGGGACCTTAAAGACCATCTAGTTCCAACCACCTGCCGCGGGCAGGGACACCTTCCGCGAGAAAACCTGCCTCATCCAGGAACCCTGTTCAGAAATGAGATTCAGTGGAAGAAGTATCTCATAAGCCTAAAGCTGCTCCTGAAATAAGGATAACATGGTTGGCACTGCACAGTGCCTCAAAGAGAAGGGGAAAAAGGATATAGGAGAATCAAGAGGTGCTTCTGAAGCAGCTTTTACTCATCCTGAATAAAATAGAAGGAAAATTCGACTTTGATTTCCAACCTCCCTTTCAATAAACACACTGAGTATGGAACACATGCAGAAGGTGGACAGGGAGACAGCACAGAGGAAAAGTGAGAGATGGGAGGGAGAGAAAGATGACCTGTTTTTACTTCCAAGCTAATTTTATATCACTTTAACTATATTTAGTTACATTTCTGTTAAATAGGGCTGCAGCGGTTGGGCTGAGATTTTTATTGTTGTTCTCTGAGTAATTTAAATTTCCAAGAGTTCATGGTTGTTGTTTTTTTTTTCTAAGGCTTCGTGACCTTCTTCCATGAGTTTATTTTAGATATAGTGGAATGTCCCAGAGAAAATTCCAAATGGTCCTTAATAGATGAAATGTTTCCAGAAAGGAGAAATTCTCAGTGGACTATGAAACTATTTTTCAATCATGGTGTATGGCACATAAGCCACAGCTGAGGATTTTTTCAGTAGGAAACTATTGCCCAGTGGGTTAAAAGAAAATAAAGGATAATGGGATTTTTCCGTAAGGCTGGAGCTGTTCACAGGGGTTTGCTCCCCACTAGATGTCACTGGAACTGTTTGAAATGCTTGGAACAAACAACCCCAAATTCCCCAGGTTTTGAGCTTCCTTACAAACATGAGACTTGGATCAGGTTCTGTTCAAGCTCTGCTCTGGCACACGAGCTTTGCAAGGGAATCCAGACTGAGAGATGTTAATCATGGGAAGTTCATGGTTTGCCATGGATATGGGGAGAATGAAAGTAAAACTTGTGATGTTTGTGATGCCCTTAGAGATTTTGTCCCTTGGGAAATCCAACCAGAAACCAAAAAAATGCCTGGATATAGTGACCCTTTGGCTTGGGAGGTCTCCAGAGACAGGACAGGGTCCTGCAGAAGCCATGTGGCCTTCTGAGTCACCATTGTCTGAGTGCTGGGACACTCAGGTGTGGTTTGGGTGTCACCTGATCCACCATTAAAAAACAAAAAAGGCAGAAATTCTGACAACATGGAATTTTCCATGGCTGTCCTCCTCAGCTGTACCCATGTTCACCCCACGTTGCTGAGGAAAGCAGCTCCTCAGATTATTAGGTCTACTATTTAAATTCTCCGTGTAGTTCCAATTGACTACAGGAGTCTTCTTCCATTCTTATTCAAAATTCAGTTTAGTGTGATTATGTGGCCATGCATCAAATATGGCAGTATAATATGTCCTTTCATCTACTTGCCATAATACATCCCTTTTAGTGCCACATAAATCCCTGAAAATATTGCTGTCTTCTGCTCTTGAGATTCTTCATGTGCCTCTTTGCCTTACTGCCTTCCCTCTTCTATTGTTTCTCCAAGCTGAATTAATTCCCTTTTTTCCCCCAACGTCGCTGCTCTGCTCTTGCTGCTGCTTCTGAGCGGACACTAGTGAAACAACAGCCCTTCAAGTGCCAGAGAGGAGCCAAGAGCATCCCAGCTGCTGGCACAGCATCCTTCGCAGCAGTGCCAGTGCCTTGGCTCTGCTCTCTCTGGAGCGGCCGCTCTGAATCGCTCCATCTCCTCCTGCAAAGGCAGTGGGAGCAGCAATGCCTGTGGTCAGAGAAACAACAGACACCTCACCGAGCTGAGGAAGCTGTAATTGAAGAATTACAGGAGCAGCGTGGTGCTCCTAATCCTCCCAGACCAAAGCAGCACCCCAGCAGTGACAGCAGGTCTCCTCCTTTTCCACAGGATCCGTGCGTGCGCTGCCGCCGCCGGGAGAGCTGGGAGCACGGCAGAGGCTCTGCAGCTCTGCCCTGGGCTGTTGAAGAGCTGCTGCTGCATTTCCAGCCACAGTTCCACCCATGAATGTGAGCTACATTACAGCAGGATGTATTCCCTTTATGGAGGTTACTACAAGCAAGCACCAAATGCCATGATGCTCTTCCCAAGCCTGGCCACCAATCTTGGAATCTGCTTCTTTAGATTCACAGGATGATTTGGTTGGAAGGGAACTTAAAGATCATCTCATTCCAACCCATTGCAGGGACACCTTCCACTATCCCAGGTTGCTCCAAGCCCCATCCAACCTGGCCTTGGACACTTCCAGGGATGGGGCAGCCACAGCTTCTCTGGGCGACCTTGTGCCAGGGCCTCCCCACCCTCACAGGGAAGGATATCTTCCTAATTGAAATTAGGAAGAAATTGAAAGAATTTCTTCCTGATTTCTTCCTTTAGTCAAACTCCTTGTAACTCCTTCTCCAGGATTAATCACATTGTCAAGGCTCCTTGCCTTGCTCCAGACAGGTGATGGAGCCACGAGCCTGGCTGTGCCCCACGGCAGTGACACGGTCCCTGGCCACCCTCCTGTATTTCACAGAACACACGCTGCCTTTGACTTGTTTAATTAATTAGTAACCTAATTGTACCACTTCAGCATAACACCCTAGTAGGCATCGTTGACTTATTTGGGGCAAACACAACAAAAATGGGTATATTCCCTTATACAACTTCTACATTAATTTGATATTAAATTAAACCAGCAAACTTTCAACCTACTCAATATTCAGTAAATTTAAGAAAATGAATTGAAGCTCCTTGCCTATTTTAATATGTACTCCTGAAGACATTTTCCAATTTTTTTATGGTTTAATTAAAGCCTCATGGCAATGGGATGCTTCTTTCTACCTCCTATGCCAGTGGTTAAAAATTACGGGGTTTCAACTACCCTGCATGTCTTTAATTGCTCTACTGAAGATAAAAGAGCAGTGATATTTTTATCACAACTGTTACAGCAGGCAAAATTAAAAATGCCCCTTACCCATGTGAAATATGGGTAACTTAACTCATGGAATATTTTGGGAATATTTCATTCTGCCGTGTGTCCCGACAAGCAAAGTTCCCCACCCCACCTCTTAATTTTAAAGAAAATAAAGTGTAGAAATCTCTAAATGAAGAAAGTCCTGGAAGAGAACACTGAGCACAGGACAATGAGGAGGAAGGTTACAAGTATATTAGGATAAGGGCAGCACAATTATATGAAGAAGTCTGGAGAGAAAAGATTACATTGTTCTGACAACAACATTTTTCAAACATTTAGACCTTTAATATCATTAATTTAAAGTACAAGATTAAATATTTTATGCAAATATTAGACAACAGCAAAGAGCTCTGCATATTAGGATTTAAAACAAATTGAAAGCATGCAAGACATATTCATTTCTTAAGCAGTTTAGTTAAAAAATCGGTATTGTCTCTATTAGGATTAACTGACAGTAACTCTTTGTGTTCAAATGGATTTAACTTCACTGTGGTTTGTTTTCCAGATATCATTGTCCTCCAATAATCATGGATAAAGGGAAATGTAAAAGGACAGATCAAGTAAAAATATATCTTCACATCATAAACACAGAATTATGTTTAAATTTCATTACTAAATGGGATTTCAGCTTCATATTCCATGCCTAATCCTGCACTATAAAAGATGTATAAACCTCCTGACAAATTCTAACAGACTTTGTGGAAGTTGCATATATTGATTAAAACATCAAGCAGTTACATACAAACCAATAATGAATTACTTCTTGTTGGAAGATAAAACTTTGTGATATTTAAAATTACAGACTTGAAAGTAAGTAAAATTACCCCTAATTATGCAGAAGGGAGCAACACCTTAGCAGTAAACAAGATAAGCACCTCAAACAGCACTAATAATTTTAATTAACATTTTCTAGTTTCCTTTCACCTCCTTTCAAGGTCATCTGCAACCTTTTCCTGGTACAACATTGCAGCACAGTGTTAAAAACTTACATTCCATTACTAATTACTTTGATAAGCCAAAAAAAATTTACTTTTCAGGACACATTTTTCTCTGGTTTCGTTATTTGGTGTTTTGTTTGTTGGGTTTTTTTAAGAAAAAAGTCACTGAATCACATTCAAAAGCAAATATTGCATTGTGTAAAATGTCGGGAAGGTTTTTGGAGTACTGAAAACTATCAGAAGTCAGGTTCCAGCAGCTGGGATTCAGTCAGTTATTTGTGGCCCAATTCTGATCACCAGAGGCAAAATTCTTCCAGGAATTCTGCAGAAATTGATATTTCAGGAATAAATATAAATATCTGGACTATACCCAAACTGTTGAATAGTCTGTTTGTAATCAAAGTTCAAAAGGCTCCTGAAGTGTGAACACTGAAAATGAGAATTTGGCAAAACGTGATAATCTACGCGGTATTTGTGTTATTTTTTCCCTGAGTGCTGATGAATAAATGTATGTTCAAGACTCGTGACCTTGCTAAACTCTTTCTTTTCTAAAAAGTCCAAAAGTTGGTTGGAAAAGGTCTTTGTTATACCAGTGGGTTTGTTCCATGCCACAAATTTCATGTACGAGGTCACTTGGAATATAATGTGTAGTGAAAGAATCTCATTAGGCTAAAATGAATGTAAAATGTGTCAATTTGATCCAAATGAGAACTGTAGTAAAACCATGTTTGATGTTCATGTGCAATAAATCTTTAACATTTGTCTGTAAAGTATTAGAGAACCCAGAGGGAAATCTCTATTTGTGATAGCTGCACATTTCCAATGATTTTTCCTATAATCCTTTGTTGACATTTAGCATATGGCAACAGGAAAGAAGATCCTAAAATGAGAATTATTACTTATTATTCGAAGGTAAACAAGATGGGCACCTTGAATAGAAGGGTTTTAGACAGAAATGATGAGACCATACCTCTATCAAGAGCAACTGTTCATCTTTCAGTCACTCCTTGGTGGAAAAGTGACATCAAAGGTGCCCTACCTGCCCGTCACTCAACTCCGTGTTAAAACGTCTGATGGCCCCATCCTGCCCGTTGGGTTGGATTTTGATATATTCATATTGTTAATTACTGTTGTATTTCAATTTTCTCTCTAGTATTTTTGTTCATTCATAATGGCTTTATGGTTCACTGGACCGAAATGACTAAAATGAAAGATTTCTAAGATTTCTTCTGGGAGTAATTTACAAAAGACCACAGTTTTTTAATTGCTCCTGATGTTTAGTTCTGGATATCTGAAAGAGGAAGAATCAGCCCAACTCTTTGAGTTGCCACACCAACCGTAGCAAATATGTATTTTTTGATCTCTCTTTGCTTTGCTCCTTGCACAGCCCACCAGCCCTGTTTCGGGGACTGCCATGGTGTTTATATTTCTGCAGCTCACATTTGCTTTCTAAGAGAATCACGAGTTATTTACATCCTTTGAGGAGGCTCAGGGAATAATGGGTGAAACGTCAGAAACAATTTAGAGAAATGGAGGCATTTCATTTAACCAGGAGAAGAAATGCAGAACTTTTGCTGAATGACTAAACTTGAAGCACCGCAAGATTGCTACACTATGAGATCTGGCTCATGATTATCACAAAGTTTTATAAAAAATAACAAACCAAAACAAAACAACCTTACAACACTTGCATGCCAAAGGTTGCAACACAGGGTTTGGCAGGGAACATGAAAATTCTCCAGCATGGGAAAAGTCTTCGAGCAAACTTGCATCTGCGCTGATTTATGTTTTTATGCCAAAGCACCGGCAGATTTCTGAAGCGAAGGCAGGACTTTGTGGCCGGAGTCCCAATCCTGGCTGGGAAGCTGAGCAGCACCAGCCCTAACAAAGCCCCCTCCCCATCTCCCCCCACCCTCCCCAGCCGTTTTTTACGGCGTTTGTCCATCTCGTTATTGCTGTGCAGGCCCTTTATCAATAAATGTGGTGTTCTGGGCCGAGTTTTCCTTGGCTTGCAGTCCTGCTTTACAAAACCGCCGCATACTTGACAGTTTGCCCCAGTTAAAAATTCTTTGGTCAGAGAAAGCCCGGAGAATGAAACAGTATCTGGTGTTGTAAAATCTTGACCAGATTCTGAAATATTGCCTAAGCCCCTGTCAACTGGAAGGTGATTTCTCCAGGTCATGGTTTAGAGGGAATTGATGGCACGGTCTGTGACTGCTCCGTCTGCACTATATCTCTTTCAGGAGTGCACACAGTCACCTTTAGCATTCACTGCTTTCCAATCCTCTCTGTTCTCAACAGTACATTTACTTCCATACACAGATTACAAGCTAAACGTAGGAAAACAAATCCAGAAAAACAGCCTCTCTGCCTACTGCTTTTTCATTCCTCTGTTTCTGTCTGAGGGATTATCAATTATCTAATAACCCTGGGAAAAATCCACCTGAGGCTGAGCAGAGATAATAACACCCAGAGCTACATGAAACAGCTCATCCCAGTGCTCACAGCACTTTTCCAGCGGTGTCTGCTCCATGACCCAGCTGCAGAAACCGAGGCACAGAGATCTGAAAGGTCCATCTAGAGAAAAGTAAATCTGATATAAAATACAAATCCCAGTGCAGTGCTTTTCCTGTCCAAACACCCACAGAAAGGGTGTCTGTCCAAACTCATGGCACATCCAGCAACTTTAAAATGAACCCCCATCACTCATGATAAAAAGTCATTTTTAATCTATCTATAAATAGATTCTCTCAAAACTCCAACCTGAACTTGACAATTAAAAGGCTGTGGGTAAACATAAACATTTTTTAATATTCACATTATCAGACAGGAGTAATTCAAGTGCTTCCATCAACAAGTGCTCAATATAGTTTTAATTTAGCTTAAAAACCTGCTAAAAAAATCCCCACAAGCTTTGGTATTTTGCCAAATGAGGGGAAGATCTTAAGAAGAGTCAGAATAGATCGTCCAGCCATATAAATTATAAATCATTACATTAAGTTCCGTATATTTATGACACAAGCTCTGACTCTTGCAGTTTTGCAGGGAATTTTCCTGAAGGCAAATCACAGTGGACCTGCTCACTCCTTTGGAGAAACTGGGTTGGCCCTGATAAGACCAATAACCCTTTCAGTTTGGTGGCAACTCCTACAGTCTTAATTAGAAAGAAAAAGACCTAATTCTGCATTTTCTTTATCGACCTCAGGCTTTTTTTGTACTGCATTTCTTTTTTTCTGAAATTCTCAGACTTTCACCCAGCTCTGGACAAGCCAGGAATGCCTGAAGGACCAACAGTGCAGATTTTTGGAGTAGGATGTCACTGCAGGACTGGTTGGCCTGTGTTTCTCTCCCGGTGGTTTCGTTGGGTTGGGTTCATTTGGGTTGATTTGGCAGTTCAGGCTGCATTAAGATACTCATGGTGCTTGAAACCTTGGATTGCTACTAAGAGGATTTTTATCCTTTCTTTGGGCATTGACTCAGCAAAGCCACTGCATTGGTGTGACCACAAGAGCCACACATCCATCCCAACACCATCTCCTGAAGGGATCACCCTTGGGAATGGGTTCCTGCATCCACTGCAGGATGTCCCAATGGTGGTGTGATGCTGCTGTCAGGACAAGACGTTCCTGGGGGCTGAGACATGCCTCCTCTGCCTTTCCAGGCACTGGCACCAGTGGATCAGGCACATTGCTTTTAATATTCTTAATAGTTCTTTTTCCTTGGCCTCACTTTATTCCTCTCATTTTGAAACTCTTGACAGCCTTTCATCAAATGCTTCTGAGAAACTTAAAGAATATCTAAAATGGGCACTAATAATTTAGTACTGTAATTTTATGGGTATTTTAAAGTTCCTGAGTATTACTATTATTTTATGGAAGGATTTTTCCTCCTTTTCCTTGCTCTTTCTTCCTATGTTCTTATGGAATTATAGGTGAAATGTATTTCTTGGCTGCTGTTTCATCTTTTGTTCATACAGTTAAATATTGCACTAGTTAAAGATTGCGCGAGGCCTCCACATTAAAATTTTATTGTATTTTTGTATTTATTTTTGGCCCGGATCTGGCGGCCTCTCAGGTCCAGGTCTTGTGTAATTTTATTGACTTGTGGGTGGAGGAAAGAACAAAAATGAGGTTTGTGGCCAGAATGTTATCTTTGGCCATGTGCAGCTATTTCGGGGCCTGATTCTGCTCTGATTCATAAGCAAGTAAATCTCCAGCAGCTCCACTGAAAATGGAAAAGCTAAAGTGATGTAAACCCGATGTAAATTAGAGGAGAATTACCTCTGTGGTGGGTGCTATGTAAGTGTTGTGCTATTTATGATTTAGCTGCGAGCTGTTGACTGGCCTCTCCAAAGATAAGAGCCACCTATAACTCAGCTGTGAGCATCTTTTTCCCTTTTTGACTAATGTTTGATAGCTAAAAAAGATGAAAACCAGGGTTTTTTATGAGCTCTACTGGCTATGAGTAACAGAGCTGAGACTACAAAACTCACCGACCTGAGAACCACAGCTGAATTTTGGTGACCTCTCACTTGAGTGAAAAGCACCTTATTCTACTCTACATCCATGTTTTAAGACCTGTTGAGTTTAAGTATTAAAATCCATGGATTTCAGCCTTAACAACTTTGTTTTATGAAATGCTCTTCATGGGATCACTGCGCAGTGAGTGGTTGCCCATCCCACTGTGTCCAACAGCTCTCCATCATGAGTCATGGTCATCACATCCTACGCTCCTTCCTGCCTGGTTTGCATCCATCACCACAACCTCTTTCCTCCCCAAAACCTGTCTCCCCCTCTCTCCTTTGCACATTTATTCATGTCAGGTCTTTGGCTTGGAAATGACTTCTCCTGTGAGCCAAACCTTCTTATTCTACACTTTAAAATCCTTACGAAATTTGGCTCGCCTTCCAAAGCTAAGCCTCAGCTCCCTTGTTACTCTTCTAAATATAAAACATTTTTATTGCATTAAGCCATGTTGAAAGGAAAAAGGGAAAAAAGGAAAAGGGAAGAAAGCAAATCCCAGCCCCCAATGTGAAGGAAGAGGCCGATATTACAGAGCAATGGATCACAGGTCTTTGTTTTGTCTTGGTATCATCTTGCTCGCAAGCGCTCTCAGCTCACTATCAATATTCCTCCCTGAGTATCTCCCACACTGAAAAACCCAGTCATAGTCAGGAATTGTGAAGGAATTGTTTCCAGAGTTGGAAATGGGAAAACCCATCCCACTATTGATCACACTGCATCACTTCCTAAAGAGAAAACTGTTTTCTAGGGAGCTCATTTAACACCTTACAGTTACATCAAGCTTAATTTTCTACACAACCTAAACAACTTCGAAATTAGTTATTTATAATTTTCCTGTGTGCATTTCATTCATTATTTCAAATGGAATTTTAATCATTTCAACAAAGAAGGGTCTTAATATTCCCAATAATGGCTCTTGTCACTTTAAATATTAAAATTTGCATTAGGAATTCCCTTGGCTACTTCTGCATTATTTGCATTATAGATTGTGTGCTTGTCTCAGTCTCTCTATACATATGTGTGTATATATATATACATTTATACACAGATATGAATTTTTAGGAACATTCAAGCAGTTTTAAATTATCCCATCAGCTTTGAAAGCCCGATCACAAATGCCAAAGCCATTAGTGATAAGTAAGGTCCTAACACACGAAAATTAAAAGCTCCTAATTTTCAACTTTAAATAAATCCTTATTGTATAGCAGAAATAATTCCTCACAACGTGTTTCCAACATTCAGAGAATGCTTTTAGGACATCCAGCATTAACATAATTTTTTCGACTGCGGTTCTCACAGGACATCTGATGAAGTCTCTACCCTTAATTTTAATTGCGTAGGCTGCATTCTTAATTAAAAACTGTACAAATGGATTTTATGCCATGCCAAAAGAAATCTGAGTTCATTAGTTATAAAACCTTTTAAAAATTGATGTAAATATGTGAATTCTTTAAAAGTTTGAACTCAGCGTCCTCATTTATGTTGAGTAGCCTTTTATCTAGAGAATAATGAAGTCAATATAAATTAAGATAGTCTAAGTTTTACTTTTCCCTTTTCCTTCTCTTTTTTCCCCTTTTTTTTTTTTCAGTGAATGAGGGTGATGGGAGGCAAAGAGTATGGGGGTTATGCCTTTATGTCATAATGCTTTTCCTTGAAGAATCAAATTCATTTAAATCTAAACTGTGAAGAAAATTAGAGTGGGAAATGCACTGACCCTTTTGTACTGGGTTATATAAATATAAGTTCATATATCTTTTATTAATTCTTCATATTAAAACACAATCAGGTCTTTTCAAGTCAATAAACTTAATGGAAATCTGTCAAACTCTAACTTTGGAGGAAAACTCTGGACATCACTTAAAGAAATACGTGCACCTCATTGATTTCTGTTTTAAAACCTGAGAGTTGTTAATTAAAATGCTTTTCCATAACTTGTGAAGTGTTCAAATAACGAACAGGAAACTCTGAGAGGTTTGTTTAACCTGACAAATTGCTAACCTTTCATTTTGCTGGCTGCTCCTCTGGCTGCACGGGACCTTTTTCTCTTCCATCTCTGGCAGCTGGGAGGGATCGCGTCGCCTTTTCCGCTCGGTGCCACCAACCTGATCCTGCCTGTGGTTGCACAAAAAAACCACACGTGGTCTTAAAAACCATGGGAATGAAGGGCTGGGATTGAGCTCAACTCTTCCTGTGCTGTGAACTAATCTGTAGGGTTTCCCTCTGTTTTTCAGCCTATGAGTTTGCTGCTGGGGAGAGGCATCCAGGATGTGCCCCACGAGCAACCGTGTCCAGGGGTTTTAGTGCCTGGGTTTCTGGCAAAGAAAAAGAGAAGTGGGATGGAAACAGTGGTATTGCCACTTGGCATTCAAACCCAGAGTATGTCCTGCTATCTTAGCAAAAATGCAAATGAGGCAATAAATAAAACAACCTGTACAAGGAACCCCTGTGTCTCTTTCCATCCTCTTTGGTGGTTTGTGCTTCTGAGCATCTCTGTGCTGCTGACTCCCGGCCGAGCGTGGCAGGAGGAGTGTTGAAATACCACATGAAAAGCTGTGTGAGTGCTTTTACAGCATAAGCTGGAGCAGGAAGCACCAGAATTCTCACAGGAGAGATGTTCTCAGGAGTTTCCAACCCAATTTGGCACAGTGAAGAAGTTTGATAGACTTGGGACAAAACTTTTATTTCTTCTGGTTTTCTTTTTTTAAGGAGCATAGTTCAGCCAACAAAACCACTCTGCATTTTGAAATGTGCTCATGACTACATCCTACTGATCATGGAAACAATATTCCAATGTAATTGAATATTTTGTGGTAGAAACACACCAGATTGAACAGAACATCGACTATCCATCAGCTCTATCCTACAAATTCATCTCCAAATTCAGCTATCTGGTAATCAATTCAAGGCAGGAGTAAGCTTTAGGGAGAAGGGTAATTCCTCAGTAAATTCAGGCTAACAGACTTCTCCACATACATAAACTTCTTTTATTAGACTGTTTTACTATTCAAAATTTCTGACACTTTCCTAAAGCTTACTGTGAGAAAAGAGCCAGAAGGAATCACTGAATTGAATGTTTTAGGGTAGCAGACGATTGTAAACTTGCTTTAACAAGGTCCAACAGCACTGCTGGTGGTGGAGTCAAGTGTGGTATTAAGAACACCACGATCCACTCTGAAACTTGTTTTTTAATTTCTGATTTATTTGTAGCAGAAAGGAGAGCTTGGGGAACATTCAGAGATGTTGAATCAGTGCAAAAGGCCAAGCAAACAACCGTGAACCTCCAGGAAGCACAGACCCCTGAAAGCACCATCCTATAATATCCCACTTTCTAGAAAATTAAACTAGGTCACTCAAATGGTAGAGATGATCTCCCACCAGAGCAGGTTACTCAATTCCCCATCCCTGGAACTGTTCAAGGCCAGGTTGGACAGGGCTTTGGAGCAGCCTGATCGTGTCCCTGCCCATGGCAGAGGTGTGGAACAAAATGATACTATGAGGGAGACATGTAAAATGTACCACATAACAATGGTTTTGTATTATTTAACCCAAAATTTAAGGGCATTCTGACACTCACCAGTTCATCTCCCAAAGCACCAGGAATGTCACACACCATCCAGTGAGCAGCTCAACATGTCCAGTCTTGGAAAATGCTGGATTCCATATCTTGGATTCCAGATCTTTTGAGTTTAGCTTTGCTTTATGCTTTCACGATTGTACAGAATATTGGGAAATCAGCAAAATCTTTAAATTTTGATGTTTGTCAACTTTTTTTCAGTCTAAGCAGAGAAATATAAAAACAGAAACCATGTCCCTGTCAAAGCGCAGTAAAATGCTTCACCCAGAGCACACTTCAGCCTGCATTTATCTCATCTAAGTTAAATTAAATCAAGTATCATAAAAGCAGAGATGCTGCATGGTCCCAGAAGAAGAAAATCCACTTTCCTGACACTCAAAGCATCGCTTTCAAAGAATGGCAAAAGGATTCATCTGCAAAATGCAGATGGATTCATAAACTTGATCCATGCACCTATTTCACAGCAGCCAATCCCACTCCTACAGTAACTGCTCTGTGAATGAAGCCACGAAGTGTTTACTAAGCAGATCTTTGGCCCCTTGTTTTTAGTAGCCTACCAGTTTCTTTGCCAGCTCCGTGGTCTACTCAGAAGTAAAGGAAAACGTGTTCTACAGAAGAATTCACAGAAACTGACACAAACAGTCTTGTATAATTGATAGTTTTACGAGATTGAACTCAATAAATTTTTTTAAATCTTATCCCTCTAGATCCAGTTTATGTGCACATTTGAACAATGACTTCATATCCTCTCCAAACAGAGATTCTGGGATTCAGTCTCGTCATTTGGCCAACACAAATCTCCAAGTGCCAAGAATTTCTAGTTTTTGCTTCATTGTTTGTATTTTGTTGTTCTTCTACAGGATTCCTAGTCAAACCAGTCAGTCAGTGGAATGATTCCAGTTTGCATCAGAAGATGTGTAAATCCCTAAATCACTTTGAAAAACTGAGCAATTTTGTTCTCTCTCTCATGGTGCCCGTTCCAACCGTAAGACTACAATCTGTATCTACACTAAAGGAATGAGTTTACAGAGAAGTTCAAAGACTGAACTCTGCTTTGTGGGCCATCTTCACCAGCAAACCAGCAGGAAGGCTGCTGGAATTTTCAGCCACCCTTCCATTTGTTAACTTTATGTTTGTGCCCTGCTCTGTCTGAATCCCATGACTTCCACATCCATGCAGGGAGTTTATTTATCACATTTTGTATATTTAGTGGATATTTATCACATTTTCTAGCCAAATATTTTTTTCACAACGTGATTCTTTATGTCATTAACTGCAGCCACAAAATCATCTCTATTTTTTTTCTAGAGGCTTCTTTTCCAGCTGAACCAGATCCCTAAAACTCTATGCTGACTCTGAAGAGACTATATTGTATTACTTGACATACAGTCCACTACAACCAAAATGCCTTTAATTATTTTTTTTTTCCCCTGGCTGTGTGGACATATAACTGCAGTGCATCATTATGGAGCTTATGGATGAACTTGTAGAAACCTGTAAAGTATTTTGGCCACTAAATGGAAAACAGTCCTTTTCCTTCCAGCATGTTGTTGGGTCAGGAAGTCGAATTGTTTAAGCTGGTGCCGAGCATTTTGCAGAGGGGTGGGAGGCCAGATCTCTATCAGGGGTTAAAGAAACACACGTGAGGGTTTGTATTTTGATAAGGATTTTGTGATAAAGTCCTGTATGATCCTCTGCCTGTGGAGAGTGAAAGGAAGGGAAAAGTGCTGGGGATGCACAGGGTGCAAGGGCAATATTGCCATATTAGCATGGAATTAAATCCAACGTAATTAGAATGGATGATATGTATGATACAACACATTTGGGAGGTAAAATAGATTGGACAGCATTCAGTTTGGCTCATTTGAACATGCTGGTCATTCATCCTGATATCTTTTAGCTCAAAAGCTTCCGTTTTCCTCACCAAAACCATTCTAGGCCTAAAAGGAACCAGTAGTCCCTCCATTTGTCTTCTTAAACCCCGGTGTAGTGTTTTGATTTGCTCCTACACATCTATCTTTCTCAAATTCTTTTTTTTTTCATACATCTCCCACATTCCCCAGAGAATGGCCTGAAGTTGTGTCAGGGGAGGGTTAGGTTGGATATTAGAAAAAGGTTCTTCCCCAGAGGGTGGTTGGGCACTGACCAGGCTCCCCAGGGCAGTGGGCACAGCACGAAGGCTGACAGAGCCCAAGGAGCATTTGGATGATCCTCTGGGGCACAGGGTGTGACTCTTGGGGATGGTCCTGTGCAGGGCTGAGGGTTGGACTCGGTGATCCTCGTGGGTCCCTTCCAACTCAGCATATTCTGTGATTCTGTGATGTATAGCTGAAAGAAAGACAGAGGACCCAAACCAGGTGGTGTGGTGGTGGTCTCTCAACCAGCTGTTGAGAGACCGGACCAAAGATTTGCTCCAGTGGATTCATGTTGCCTGAACAAGGACTGCAGCAAACAGGGAGGATGGTTGGGGTGGGAAGGACCATGCAATGACAGCATGTAATGGTGCCAGTGGCTGTAGGGATGGATTTTGCACACCCATTCCATTCCAACCACTGCAGATCCATCAGGTGGTAACAGTTTCTGGTGAACGTGACTAACTCCAGCAATATTTGAACCAATAACCCCGAGGTGAACAACTTTGTGGCATCTCAACATTTTCTCAGCCTGCCTGGTTTGATATGTTTGTTCCCAGACCCACACCCCCCTCCTGGCTATAAATAGATTCTGGTTTTAAGATTTTGCTTATTTTGCACTACATATCTTGTCTGGAATACAATTTATATTTTATCTCAACGAGCAACCATCCCATTAAGCCAACATGTATTTTTCCTTAGGTAATTCACGTACATGCCAAATTTGACAAGAGATATGTGGTGCAGTTACAGGATATATCTTAATGTAATTAACTCTATTGGGTTCCAGAAATCAAGTATAGAATTTCCGCATTTACACATCTGTAAACTGCACAGCTTTCTAAAAAAAATGTTTATTCTCTCCCACTATTACTTTAACCAAAAATTAAAATTCCAGTTTTGACCACAAGCATTCGTGAATATTAATTGACTGATGAAACCACATGTTTCTTACTCTGAAAATAATCCTGAAAAAGTGTAAGAAACTCCTAATTACTGATGGAGCGAGGAGCTATCTGAGAATAAGCAAAATTTCTGTTCTCTTTTTTAGCTTCTTATTTCATGGTTCAAACTGGCACAAGAGCCAAGGCGGCTCAAGAGAGTCAGGAAAGTGTAGCCACGAGAGGATTTTAATTTATTGAGGGCTCTTGCCCTACTGTACAGTCACCGCTGCTATTTGAGTGTAATGGATGAAACAGATGTTTGACACTGCAGCACCTCTTCATAACTTCACTCTTCAAAAACAGTTTTACAAGTGCTCGCTCTCGTTGGTTCCCATTCAGCACAGGAAACTGAGGTCATGGTGAAACATGAGGCCCGGGCAGGAGCTTGAACTCATGTGCACTGCAGCTGGGCCCACGTCTTCTGAGCACGTTAGCAATTCATGGAGCAGCCATAATTCTAAATGTACAGACAAAGAAATCAAAGTGTTGACACCCTCATTGTAACATCTGCAAAGGGGGAAAATGTGAGCCCGTCGCTAAACGCACAAAGGACGGAGGTTTCTTTATGGTTAATATTGTTCATCATCAGTGTGATCATTTTTAACTTGAATAATTCCTTCAGGTTTCAGTATCAACACTGAAAAGTTACTTTCTGGGCTGTAGTTTTCTTAGTACTGCTTAGAAGCAATAATTTAAAAAGCAAGTGACTTTTCTGATATTCTGAGGTTTATTTTTTTCTAAATGATTATTTTAACACATGCTCATCTCTGAATATGTCAAAAAATCTTCCCAGGCATAAAATATACGTAATTTTGTGGCTTGTTTTAATAAAGATAACATAAGGTTTGTGCAGTTGGATGTACTGATTACCTTCTGTTACCTTCCCTGGGAAAACAATTAAGGCTTTTAGGTACTGAGATTTGGTACCCAATTTGGAAAGCGATAGCAGGGCACCAGCCTGAGGAAGCTGATGTGCTTCAAAATCCCGTGTCAGAAGTTTTTCTCCTGCTGTAACTTTAGCTCCTTTCCAGTACAAGCTCCCCGACAGCCTCGGGGATTTCTCCAGCACTTTCATGAAAACTAATACCTGCCTGCAGCAAACCTCTGCTCATCTTCCAGCACCAGCACGTGGGCCTTGAACTTTCTGCATCTTTGCTCTCTGTCTTCCATGCACCTTCATGTATAGTTGTATTTCTGAACTTGCTCTTAATTAAAGTCAGCCCTTCAGTGACTTCGTGGAGCACTCTGGAAGGAAATGTGGTTATACAGTGTAAGCTACGCAGCACAAAGGTATTGTTTAAGATGCTAAAATTGTGTCAGCAGTGCTAAAAAATGAAAGGGTTTTTACTGTTGGGTGATACTAGAAACTCCAAAATGCTTTTTGGTCAGAGGTGTTCTGGCGAGCCTGAACAGGACAACTGCCTTCCACCCAGCCCTCAAGTTTTCCCAATGCAAGGAGTCGGTGGATTTATCCAGGTAAAAATATATATTTGTTATGTTGCTCTTTGGAAACACCTATAGGAAGATCCACAGGAGAAATATCTTAATTTTCCTTCCTTAGCTGCTCTTGTGGACTGTACAAAATAAAGGCCACTAATTCCTTCAGGCAGCTGTAAAAGCTTCTGATGCTATAACAGAAAGTGGCCTTCACATGGAAATCCCTTAAATTCACAGAAATGCTTGTTTTCATCTTTGCCTATTTCCACAGTGATAACATGCACTATCAGGAACAAAATATCTTTTATAGTGAGATAGCACTAATATTTGTAGAAGAACACCTTCTCTCCTGCCCCAGTTATGGTTGCTCCTCACTCAGAGCCATGAGCACGGATGGCAGGAGATGAGGAAGGAGCCACCCCAGCCCTGGATTCACTTATGGAATTATAGAGTCATAGAATATTAAGGGTTGGAAGGGAACTTAAAGACCATCCATTCCCACCTCCTACCATGGGCAGGGACACCTTCCACTAGCCCAGTTTGCTCCAAGCCCTGTCCAATCTGGCCTTGGACACTTGCAGGCATGGGGTAGCCACAGCTACTCTGGGCAGCCTGTGCCAGGGCCTCACCACCCTCACAGGGAAGAATTTTTTCTAATCTAAACCTACTCTCTGTCAGCGTGAAGCCATTCCCCCTTATCCTGTCGCTCCAGACCCTCATTAATTGTCTCCCTCCATCTTTCCTGTAGGCACTAGAAGGCCACAATTAGGTCACAAATGGAAAAGACCTCCAAGATAATCAAGTCCAACCTTCAACCGAATACCACCATGGCCACTAAACCATGTTGTGAAGTTTTGGTACTCAGTTGTACCAACAGCTGTTTGACCCCCGTGGTGAAGGAGGGGCAGCCACCTATGGCCATGGTCAGAGGTTGTGCTGAGGGCTGATTGCAGCAGTCTTCACACAAAACAGAGGAAAAAGCCACAGAAGGCTCCCTCTGCCAGTTTGACCTGATCTGGTTGGAGATGTCCATGGTCACTGCAGGAGGGTTGGGGTGGTTTACGTCTAAAGGTCCCTTCCAACCCAAACCATTCAATGACCATCTGGTACATCCTCTGTCATGCCTGGTTTCATGCAGTACCCAGAAAAGTCCTGATTTTCTGCCATGCCTGGAAATGCCTTTGCTGTGTTTTCAGTGCTGGTACAAGCTCTCTTCCTACCATGCCCCATCACAGTCACGCTGAACCCAACCACCAGAGCAATCCTGTCATCCAGCCACTCTGTGCAAAAGGGGAAAAAGTCAAGCCTGTGGTTTATGGCTTTGTTTTCTCAACCTTTAGCAGTATTTGTTAGTTTGTTCTGTGTCCAAATACAGGCCCAGGCTCCAGGACGAGTCGTGTGATGGACAACCAGAGGATTTTTTCCTCTTTCTCTCTCTTGTCTCTTTGTATTAATAAACCATGTCACTGGCATGAAGACACCACCTTGTGAAAGGTGGAAAGTTTCCCTCACGTCTAGGGGTTTTCCATAGGGCTTTTGCTAGTTTACAGCCACAGTGGCAGTTATTTAGCTTAAAACATCTATGGAGATGTTAATGGCATCCAAAGGACAAATCCTACAAAACCTCACATTTCACACGTGGGGGCCTTGCCTCTCTGGAACTGGAAAATGCGTGATAGGAAATGTTTCACAATTAAAGACAAGCCTACATAGTTTGGTTTGTTGATAGTCTTGCAAAAGCAAACAAAATAACTCCTTACCAAGGTTAGCTAGAAGCCCACAGTTTTTTTCCTAGGGGAAAAAAAATAAGGCTGCTCCGTGAAACTGTGGGGAAAATTTAAGCTGACAGCCCGAGATTAAGTTCACTTTCCTAATTCTGAGATGGCTTGGCTCAGACAACTTGGTCTGTGGGCTGTGCCTGCACAAGACGTGACAGTGCCCAGTGTGATGCCAGGTCTGGATTCCAGAGGTGACCGCAGGGTCCGTCTTTCCCAGGCACAGGCAGAGCAAACACCATTGCCAGCAGAAATCCCCCAGAAAGGCAGCATTTTATCATGTTTCTGGAAAAAAACCCCAAACATGGAGAGGCTGATTAGCCCATGTGGAAGGGTGATCAGGTAAGCCTGTACCCAGCCAAGTGACCACAGGAGTCAGAAGATGTCCTTGCCCTGAGGTTTTACAGAGCATTCTTAAATACTCGTCGACAATAATTTCTGAAAGAAAGTTGAGATGACACCTCTTTAAACTCGAAATTTCTGTTGGGGGAGGGAAGGTCCTATGAAAATTGTTACTATAGAGGCTGTAGATGCTGGAGCTGGAGCCTGAAGCAGTTCCTGGAGACACCAGGCTGCCAACATCCTTACCCCTCTCCCTCTCCGCTCCCCAGCACTGGCCTGAACCATGGATAGTTTCATGCTTTTTAACCATTTTTGTTAGATACTGGAAATTCTTAGGTTTAGTCATGCTTTCAGACCCCGAACTCTCACTTATGGCTACTTGCGATATTCCATCTTGGTTTAAGCCTTAGCCCAGATGTGAAATAAGACTTCTGTGCTCATTGGAAAAGTTACAAGGTTTACAATTAGCAAACAGAACGATGTCGGGCTCTGGGTAAAGACTACAAGTGTGAATTCGAGTTTTGCCAGTAAATTGCTGCCTTTTCCTTAGCATTGAAAGCCATGCTCTCAGGTTTATTTGAACACATAAAATATGCTAAAAGTTTAGCAGCACCACTGTGTAAAGAAGAGTTGGAAGAAGTATATATTTTTAAATACAGCGAGCAATAAAATGTTGCGTAAATTCCCAGGAATATAATTTTGGGGCAAGCACAATAGAATGCTTAATGTATCTATTCCCAGGTCTGCTGTTTTTATTCCTCCTCTTTTTTTTTTTCAGTCTCCTCACCCAGCTGATGGTTGGCATTAGAGGAGCTTTGAGGAAGGGGGTACATCCATAGATATTTCCAATATCAGAGGAATGGGAGAAGGGATGAGAGGTGGTTGCAACCACTGGTGCAGCTGCATCCAGATGTGGGAGATAGCTCATGTGCATGGGGAGGATGGTTGCTTGCAAAAAACGACCATGGAAGATAAAGAAAAATATAAAGCAAATTGGGGAGGAAAAAGTTAAAGAAGATTCTTTCTCAATTTCCTCCAAAATTTATTTCGTTTTCATTTAACTCGGTTAAGAAATGTCCCCATGGGCTTCATCAGAAAATCAGTCTCTCTGCTTTAGGTTCTAAATGGAGTTTTAAGTAGCTAGTCCTGACTCAAAACTCTGTGAGAAATCCAAATTCTCATTAAGACAGTTTGGATGTTGTTCAGAGCCCTTCCTGCAAGTCCAAGAGAAAAGATTGAGTCAGCATTGCCTCTTTCCAGACCAGTGTTTTGGGTTTCAGGTAATACATCCTGAAGCTCTTCCTTGAACAAACCTTTCTGCAGTTGGGTTTCTTAATGGATAAACCACCTGAGTTTAGGATCATGCCCTTCACTGAGGAGCTTCATCATTCAAGAGGGTTTTGTTCCCCTGCTGCAAATCAGATTTTGCCCCTTTGCAATGCATTGATGCCCCAGGTGGGTCAGGGTTCTCATATAACTGTTGGTTACCTGGATTTATGCTGCTGCTTTCCAGGTAACTGTTCTTAAACTATTTCAACAATTAAAATTATCTGCTCTAGGGTTCCTCTGAAATGATGCTCCCAAACTGCTCCCAGTTCCTGCTGCCTTTCAGGCGAATCCATTCTGGAAATGGGAATCTATAACCTGTGGGATCCCAGAAGGATAAATATACACTTACTAATTCAAACTGAAAGAGGGGAAATTTAGCTTAGATAGTGGGAAGGAATTCTTGGCTGTGAGGGTGGGGAGGCCCTGGCACAGGTTGCCCAGAGAAGCTGTGGCTGCCCCATCCCTGAAGTGTCCAAGGCCAGGTTGGATGGGGCTTGGATCAAATTCGTCTAGTGGAAGGTGTTCCTGCCCATGGCAAAAGGTGGAACTGGATGATCTGTAAGTTCCCTTCTAACCTAAGCCCTTCCGTGGTTCTATATTAATCTCAGGAAATATATTAAAAGAAAAAAGTGCCAAACAGCCTCTGACATTAAAGTTCTTATATTTTACTTCTGTCTGTGGTTTCTACGAAGTTAATTTTTAGTTCTTACATAGTTTTAGGAATTGCAACTCAGAGAGACCTGTAACTTTATTTTGAAGCATCAGCTGAATATATTTATAAAAATTGGTCAAACTAATCCAATTTAGCTATATTTATATATATATATGTATATATATGTATTTAAAAATCAATAATCAACAGATACTATTTAGCAATAGATCTTCTACATTGTATTTGACTTATCAGCTAAGACAGTGCAGCACAAAAAATATAAGAGGTGTTCAAACTGCAACTCTTTGGCACTAAGCAAGAAGTTTTTGGCATCCTGAGAACAACTTCCAGTACAGTTTGCTGAATTTGCCCACCTCATAGAATTTTTGACAGAGTTTACCTGCATATGCATGTTCACCTCCCATGAATTTTCATGGGTTGGAAGACTGCCCGTCCAAAGAGAGAAATCTCAACCTCTCTAATGGTTGGCCAATTCCCAGCCCCACAGCACCTTCAAATGATATTTGGCAGAGATCCTCCTTTTTTGGGATTAGAATTGCTGGAGTTTTCTCTCAGTGCAGCACAGCACTGGCAATAGGCAATAGGCAAGGGCTGCAGTTCCCTATAATCCCTTTTCCTTTTCCAAGTGCAGATAATTTTGGGCTCCCCACAATGTTCTCCTGCCCATGAGCAAAAAGCCCCGAGGTAAAGCTGCCTCCCCATGTCCCCCAGCCAACTTCTCCACGCCTGCAGATATCAGAGTCAACAAATCAACATTCAAGGCACAGAGAGGGGAAAGAAGTACATTCCCTGTGCTGGCCTGGCTTGCAGATTAAAGGTAATCTGGTAATGGGGACCCACCAGATGATAATTAATAAGTGGAGTTTTCTCTATCTGATTTACCTGTCACATAAGAAGAAATTTCCCAGGGTAGGAAGGTTTGTTCTACATGAACATGAAGTGTCGACTTTTTTAAGAGCAATCAGTTCATTGAATGGAATCTGGAGTCCTTCATGTGAGCAGCGCAGATGGACTTTCAACTCTTCTCTTGCACTATCCCAGAAAACCAAGCCAGGGTGCTTAACCCCCAGTAAACGACACACCAAGGAAATAGGTGTAGTTAGACCTCCAGGGACACTGAGAATCTGTGTTCTCTACAATTCAATAATAGGTTATATATTTTTTAATATGAAAATAACAAAAAACAACTCAGATTAACACCCTTCTGTACAGGAGAAAAATCCGTTGGGTCAAAATTTGCTGTTAACTACTTTGCACATGGAAATACAAATCTATATGTATTCAACAGGATCCACACAAACTGAAAACAATTTGAGAAGACTCTTTCTAGAGCTTCACACTGAAGTAATTGTCACGTTTTCTAGTAAATCACACTGAGTTCAAGTTCTAAATCTTGTGAGGCCCTTTCCTGAGTTCCTATGAAAAAACTTCCTGTAAATACATAGAAATAAAATGTTAGCATCAAAATGTTAATGTAAGCTATACAATCAAACAGAAGACCTGTTGGAGACTGGGCAAAAAAACCCTTTCTTAAAACAAAGTCCTGGAGATTTTAATAATTTCCCTTTCAGAATGCCAGTACAATCTTCTGGTTTGGTTCAGTTAACTCTAGAGCAATTCTTCATAACGAAAGGAAAGAATGAATATAAACACATTTCAGTACGACTTCAGGATTCCTGACTCCTGTTTAGGGAGACTATTTTTCCTTATGGCACAGGTCTGCTGTGTTAAAGACCTCTCTACAAAATAATGAGAAGCTGAGAAGAGGACCAAGCATGGTTACCCTGGAAAATTCACTTAATTGAAGAGACACCAAACATGTGTCCGTGTATTTCATGTGCAACCAAATAGATTATCCAGGTGAAAAAGAGGAAAAGAAAAATAACAGAGTCCCTGCCATATGTGAGAGCTGTGAGAGTCCTTTGACACCACTGATTTTTTGTGAGAAATGGTATTTTCAAGAGTTTCTGCTGCTGAAGGTGCTGGAGGTGCTGAGAGCTCCCACATTCACAAAATGCTGCTGCACCAAAGCGCTGTGTATTTTAACACAAACCCCTATAATATGTAATAAATTTAGTGATTCATAGATGTTTAACATATGTAGGCCCCTTTTAATAATGGGTGTTTCCCATGTAACAAAATCCTGGGTGCAGATATGCATTAACTACAAATTAATTCCCTGTGATTGGGACCCCGTTCCCCTGCAGTGGTTCCTGACCAGCTCTCCACCCAACACAAAGTCTGGAATAGCATCTACAGCCTGGTGGCAACACAAAGGAGAGGATTTTCCCTAAGAGTGACTCTAAAGATGCATGGATGGGCAATGGCCTCAATAGCAGTGAGAAGAAGCCCTTCCCTGGAAGTGTTCAAGGACAGGTTGGATGTGGTTTGGAGCAACCTGGGCTAGTGGAAGGTGTCCCTGCCCATGGCAGTGAGTAGAATGAGATGATCTTTAAGGTCCCTTCCAACCCAAAACAGTCTGTGGTTCTATAAAGACCCAACTTCCTGCAAAGCATCAACTGGAAGGACCCAACCAATGGTTCAAATACAAATATTCCTGTTTATTTTCCATGGCTTTATTCCACCGTAGGTTCCATGGCCGTGGCATGTTTTATGTGTATCTGAATAAACTCAGGTTCTCTCCTTACACTCTGTTTTGGTTGGATATGACCCATTCTCCAATTTTTATGATAAAATGAGAACATAATTCACATATTAGCATTTGAAAACCTGTACAGCTGCAGAATGAGTAAACAGTGCAGTGAGTAATCGTCATTAATCTGCACTGGAGAAAGAGTGAGAGAGTGTGGAATAAAAGGCACATGATTTTGTGGTGTGCTAAACCAGAAAAATATGTTTTGCACTTCTTAAAACATCTCAAATTCTTTTTTTTATCTGTGTTTTAGAGGTGACAGAGAAAAATCTATCTTTTAGCTGAACTAATCTCCAATGAATTAATATCCTTTTTCATATGAAAGTGTTTGGGGAAACTTGAAATTGTAGCATAACCTATTGATTACATTATTTGAATTAAGTTTTCGAAGTCCTACAGCTGTTTGCTGTCAAGATTTAAACTTACTGTCTATTTTCAGCTGTGCACTTAATACACATTTCACCTGGTGACTCAATAACATTTTAATATAAAATACATGATCAGGGAACATATGTTCAGTGTTCATACGAGGCTTAATAGCGACAGAAGGGGTAACAATTAACAGTTCTGTTTTTCTGGGTATACAGGGCCTGGGTTTAAAGTTTTTCCTGGGCTGCTTCCAAAAAATCTTTGTTCCTAGTGCCTTGACCTTTGAGGAGTTTGGAATCAATGAGCCACGTTGCCTTCCATAAGGGTGTCAAGTGCAGAATAAAAAACTGCGTCACATCATTTTTCACCGCGGCCAGATGAGGTCTGAGTGAAGCAACAAGGAACAGGAAAGCAAGAACATCTGAAAAATTGACTCTGCGAGCTGGAATGTGATTCTGCAATAAGGGGCAACTCTCCTTTTCTTTTTTTTTCCCCCTCTTTTTTTTTGCTGGAGTAGGCAGGTTGTAGACAGATCTGGGTCTCAGCCTCCCACCCCTGGGGCCCCCGTGTCAAGGCGCAGTGATAGAGCGCCGTTCATTTATGCAACATCTGTAACGCATAGAGCAACGTATTAATAGCTCAATATGCCAATCTGCCACTGTGCATTTTGACCTGGAGAGGACCAGAAGCATGGAAGGTCTGTAAGGCAGATGTGGGAACAGCAGCAAGGGTGGAAATTAAAGGCAGACACCGAGTTTTGCACGGCATCGCGGAGCGGTAGCTCTTCTGGAAGAGGCTAATGCTTCCAGCTCAGTTAGGAGGTTAATAGAGCTAATCTTCTGTATCACTATTATTTATAACATGTTGTTGGACTTAATGTTTATGAAGCTCAAGCTGGATAGTGCACATCCAATTATGTTTTCTTACAGCCATGGAGGGTTTTATGAAAAGGAATATTGAGTGAATGCTTTATTGCTGAAAAATATTGTATTGGTTAGGAGGGAAGTTAATCCAATAGGAGGTAAAAACAGTAACAAAGGCTACAGCAAATACGAGATGCTTTAAATTCATTGCATGACATTCTCACCCTAATTATTAGCCCACACTGGGAATAAAAACAGCACCCTCATCTTCACATTATTATTTTTTTTTCCCTTTCCTCATTTTTATTGCACATTTACATAAGACTTGTATGCCTCGTACTTCTTCCAGGCTGGCTTATAAGGTTTCTTTTAACCCTTTACTTCTCTTTCACACAGCCATGTAGGAAGACTAATTTACACCCACGGAGGCGGAGGAAGGCAGGTGACAATGGTGCAGGTGGCTGGGGCAGAGGTGGCCAAGCCGTGATGGGCTTGAGGTGGCTGCAGCTTGAGAGAGAGCCCAGTGATTCGGGTGGTTTTCCAGCCTCAGCTCCCAGGGCCCCTTGGGTCTGGAAAGCTGGAATGGAAAATCTTGGAGGCAAAAAAAAATTTTTGTAAGATTTCCAGTATTTCCTGCTTCTAATTGGATGGGAAATACTGCAAAGAGCAAATCTTTCTCATGGTGTGGAAGACCAAGCCCACACCTGGCAGCAGAAATGTCCAGTGGATGGTTGGGTAAGGCAAAAAAAAAACTTCTTTGAAAAATGCAGTCTCTCATGAAAGACCATTGTTTTTGCAGTTAGGGAGAGCAGAAAGAATGAAGTGGGGTTTTGTGGTTTGTACTTTATGCTTAATATAAGGAGGGTTAAAGAAAGTATGACTGAAGGAAAAAGAGGGAAGGAAGGAAGATTAGTCAGTTAATAAAGGAGATTTATGTTAGTGACGGTGGGTAGGCAAATTGCACTGCTAAATGGGGTATGGACTTCTTTTATGTGGACAAGAGAATTTATCAATTTTCTTTAACTGAAACCGCACCGTAATCATGTCATCAAGGCCTTGGCTGGAAGGGACACCCATCTCATGGAGAAATAGGTCTGGGGTCACCCATCCTGGCTGGTGGTCCCTGGGGCAGAAATTCGGGCAGGTTGGGAATGGTGCAGTCTCCTGTATATGTTTCCAATGAGCATTTTTCCTGTTCAAAGAGGATTTTATACTGCAGTTTTGATCAAGGCTTGGGATCTTTTTTTAGTCTGTATCACAAGTCAAAGGTGCACATGGGCTGTTCTGGAATTCCATTTTTCCATGAGAAGCTTAGGAGTGACTTTGAGGGCTGAGCAAGGCCAGCTGAGATGGAATATCAGAAGCTTGAGATCTTGGTTGATGATGAAAGTTCTCTTTTCTGTCATCTTTGTCAGACTGGGCAGAGAGATGTGGCCACATGAAGCATGGGCAGATAGTTGGTGCCTGACCCGTGTCCAACTGGCTTCCAGGAGCATTTCTTCCCAATATCTGTGAGAAGGCATCTGTGTAGCCAGTGGCTGATGAATTCCCTTGGAAGCGTTCCTGATTTGAGCTTGTGTTGTGTATGTTCCTGGTTAAAAGAGAATTTCTGAAAACACATGGGTTGTCCCGAAGTTCTGTGTGCAGTTACTGGACTCAGTGTTTCCAGCAGGAATTCAGCTCCTTGTGTTACAGACGATGAGACCTGATGAACTGCTATGAATGTGTTATCTGCATGAAGCTGAGACAGCTCCTGCTCCAGAGGAGGATTTCCTGGAGCAAATCCAGTCTAGGACAGGAGCTACAACCAGAGCATTTTTCTCCACAGCCCATGTCACCGTGGCTTCACTTGCCTCTAAGACCTGACACAGGTGTAGCTCCATGACCAGGGTCTCAAAGAAGAATCAGAGTAGAACAGTCTACAGACAGAAATAAATAATACTCTGTGGCTGGTATTTCATTTATCATTTATGCACTTGAATTTATACTCATCTAAATCCTATACATATGTCCTTAAATGCCTGCAGAAATCTCAGATTTCTCCTCTTCCATTATGGATCCCATATAAAACCTGCTTTCTATTAAAAAGTAAAAAAGAGTATTGAGGAAAGTGCATTCTTTCTCGATCCCTGAGCCATTTGGCACTTCAGAAAATCATCAGAGAAGTGTGTGTTTTGCAAAGCCAAAAATAAAGCCCAACCTCTTCTCCAGTGGCTTCTGAGAAAGCAGCACAGGAGAATACAGAGCAACAAGAAAGAGGGGCCGAGGGGCCAGAAGAGCCTCAGGTGCTGTAGGAGGTGAAGATGGGGCCAGAAGAACCAGGGAAAGGAATTTGGGATGGCCACAGCTTGAACACCACATTTTCTTGTTGAATCCTGTAAACATGGAGAATTTGGCTAAGGACAACCATCAGGCAATATGAATATTATGCACAATTTTGAGAGAAAATTCCGTGTCTACAGATAAAGATGTGTTTAGGGTTCAAAAGGGTAGGAAGTTGGCTGACTCGGTTTGTGGCTTGAACTTGGGACTTTTAGTTGACTTTATTGGAAGATTTTCTTTACCCTCACACACAATGGCAAGATGTGTGTTTACATTTTGTTGCTGTGAAAATATTTACTTTGGAGTAGATGTATTTGAAATGATCAAATCTAAGATGACAATTTTGGGTAGGGTCTGGAACAAACAGGTGAATTTAATAATTAATTTTTTTGGACCTAGAGAGCCGAAATGTCACAAAAATCAGCTGAAGTTGGGCCATTATTTGTAGGGTATAAGACTTGATTTGTCTCAGACTGCTGGAACTGGTTGTCCAGAGAAGTTGTGGCTGCCCCATCCCTAGAAGTGTCCAAGGCCAGGTTGGATGGCGCTTGGAGCAACCTAGAATAGTGCAAGGTGTCTCTGCCCATGGCAGGGGGTGGGACGAGATGATCTTCAAGTTCCCTTCCAACCCAAAACTGAATTTTAACCTGGTATTGGAATGAGTTTGAAAAGTTTATTTAATTTAGTGATAATTGTGAAAGATCTGAAGGAGAGGATTAGAAAAAGAGGTTAGGGAAAACAAAAAGTCTCAGAGACATATTTCCATTGTTATACAGGTTGAGAATCAAAGAAAACCAACACAGTTTGGATCATCAAACTCTTGCTTTGGGCATTTTATCTCATCTGACAGAGTTTGGGTCTGTTGACAAGAATAGATAAGACTTTGTAAAATGAACAGTTAAAGATCTAGTTTTATCCCTGGGTATTCCCAGGTGTTGAAAGATAATCTGGATATTCTACTGAGAGAACTGGACAAGACTTAAACTACGTGTTTAGTTGGAGGACAAATGTATTTGAAATTATTAAGCGCAAGATTAGAGTTATTTAGAGCTGCCCCTTATTCCTGTTTGTCACATCATTCAGAAAAATGAGGCCTTATTATCACAGAACTCAAACTTCACTCTGATTTTGAACTATCTCCATTTTGAGATGCTTGGTAAAACTAACACTGCAGGGAAATGTTGTTGCACTTTAGGATTATCCAAAGGTCAAATATTCAGAATAATCTAATAGGAAAACACAGCATTCAATTTAATGGAATAACATTTAATAGGAGAGGAAGAATATTCTAACCTGGAAGACTCAATCATGAAAAAAAAAAAAAAAGTTTAAAAAATCAAGGAGAAAGCCAAAACCTCAGAGTCTGTGCTGTTTCACAGCACTCTGTGAAGGCAGCACATCAGAACAAAAGGTACCAGGCATTCAGGAGGTCCAGCGGGCTCCTTTCAATCTTTCCTGCTCTTTGGAATAAGTCTCTGCTTGTCCAGGAGTGAGCACAACATGTAGCACCTTATTTGTTATTCTGACTCCTCCTAAATCAGACTCGCTTTTGTGAATTTTGGTTCTTTGCATGTGGACCCTCCTTGTCTGAAATTTGGTAATGCAGCAAAACAAAAGAGGATTCAGAATGATTTTTTGCTTTGTCGGCAGATCCATCACATTCCAGACGCTGCTCCACCTCCCAGCAGCCAGGCCACGGAGAACACGATCCATTAACGACCAGCAATGCCCTCTGTGTTGGCTGTACGCAATATGATCTTGTATCCAGTGCTTCCAAGAGCGGGGTAAAACACTCAGGTGTTCCAGAATAAAATGATGAATCTGAACTGGTAAATTCTGGAGCTATGAGACACGTGGGCCAGTTTGGAAAGTCAGTGTCAACTGGACATCCTGCTGACAGGGTAAATGAGTTCTGTTCAAATCTTCTATAAAATGTTTGTGAAATTCAGTTGTCTGAATAGTTCTAAGGAAAGGCATTTGGGTTTGCTGAAGTTTTTTGGTTAACATCTGCCATCCCCCCACAGAACATCATACTACTAAACATATGCACCATATCCATATTATCCAGCCATATTACTAAATACATGAAGTCTTTAAAGATATTATATTGATTTTCTCTATTTTTAATAAGAATTATAAGCAGAGCTGGAAAATATCTCCATTTCCTCCTCTCCATACCATTGGATTATGGGCTGTAAGGGCATTGTGAAGAGGTGGCAAATTTCTCCATCCCCTCCATTCTCCCATCCCCAAATCCCTCTCTGTGTTGTAGTGAGCAAAGAATCACAGAATGTACTGAATTGGAAGGGACCCACAAGGATCATCAAGTCCAACTCCTGGCCCTGCACAGGACACCCCAAAATTCCACCCTGTGCCCCAGAGGATCATCCAAACACTCCTTGAGCTCTGGCAGCCTTGGTGCTGTGCCCACTGCCCTGGGAAGCCTGGTCAGTGCCCAACCACCCTCTGGGGGAAGAACCTTTTCCTGAAATCCAACCTAACCCTGCCCTGACACAACTTGAGGCCATTCCCTGGGGTCCCGTCCCTGGTCCCCACAGAGCAGAGCTCAGTGCCTGCCCCTCCTCTGCCCCTCCTGAGGAAGCTGGAACTGCCACGAGGTCACAGCAGGCAGTGTTTGGGCAGGGCTTTGGGGGATCAGAGCCCATGGGGGGAGCGGGCAGCAGGGTCCAGGAATCCCGGCCTCCCACCACATTCTTCCACAATACTGGAGGTGACTGGGCAAGGGGTCCGTGCTGGGGTTACACTGGGCCACTCTCCTTGCTGCAAACAGGAACCCTCCAGCAATGCTAAACAAATCAGGCTGCCAAAGGATTTTTTTTCTCTTTTTTTTTTTTTTTTTTTTTTTTTGTTCCTAACTTTCCCATAAAAAGATTCAGGTAAATGTAGCATGACGAGCCAATTTAAGCCAATTTCAAAGTTATTTGAGTAATTGGTTATTAAGATAACACTCTCAAATTTCAATTCAGCAATTATCCTCTTAAAGATACAGAATGTAAGTATAGGGGGAAGAGTGTATGCATTAAAGCTACAGAGGCCCCTTTTTAAGACCTAAATTGTGTAGGTATTTGACAAAAACATGGAACTCCTAATCTCATTGAACTGAGACTTATCTTTTAGCATGTGCAACCCTCCTATGTTGAAAGCGAGGGTTTCTAAATTTTGGAAAAGGAGTTGACTATTATTAGTGCTCATAAAGATTAAGAGACTAAGTGAAGACCCTCTTTTTAATATATGTAAGCTCCTTACCCATAACTTAAGAACCACAAGGGGACAGAACATTGTCTTCCTACAAGGCTGTACTGCAGACTGATGCAGAGTCTGATGATGGAAATAATGGCTTTGGCAGATGTACTTGGTTTGGAGCCAATTTCTCCATCCTAATGAATGGTGGAATTACCACAGAAAAGCTTTACAGTTTTAAAAAAAAAAAATAAAATAAAAAATGGGAAGAGAGAGAAAAAAAGAAAAAAGAAAGAAAAAATGTGCAGCTTATTCCCAGTTAATCAACCCTGTAGGATGGATGGCCATGACCAATTATTATTCCCAGATACTACTGGTTAATCAAAAAGCACACAGTTAAAAGGCCTTGCGTTTGCTACTTGGCTGCTGAAAGCAAGAGTGTAGAATCTGCAAATGTTCACCAGAAGATTAAGGTTATGCAAATGCTGGGAAGTTTCCTCTGCTTGCAGAGTTGCCTTTCAGGAAGGTGAAGTGGGTTTGTTATTCTCCGAGTGGCACTGGAAGGGGTTTAGGGAAGCGTTGTTGACAGCGGGGAGCCAGGAGTGTTGATGCCAGCTCCGGTTCATGGTGTCCTCAGCTACTGCTCAGGGCAAATGTTCTCTGGGAGGAGTGTTATCCCAGAGCACAGATATTCCACACACCCCTCTGCTGCACCGACAGCCCTCAGCTCTCCCCTTGCGTTGCAGTTGTGCCTGAGAACCAAAGGCAGTGACGATGCACAACCGGCGTCTGCAGCTTTTTGTGCCTCCTCTCCAGAGCCAAAGAACAGGAGAAATCAAAGAGAAAGCAAAGTGAGCGAATCCTGACAGGGCAGAGGTCGGGGGGTTGTTCACCATTTGGCTCAGACCAGCAAAATGCAAAGGACAGGGCAAAATAGGACAGGAAATATGAAGCTGGGTCTGATTTACTCCTGATGAAAGTTAACCCCCTTCCACTGGAATTTTCCGTGGAGCTAAGCCAGCTCCCTGCAGCTGAGAATCCGTCCCTTTTGTGTTCAGATCAGTTATAATAATTAAAGATATATTAAGACAGCAGAGAGTGCAGTGTAATCAGGACTGGGAAAAATACTTCAGAGTTATTTTAGCTTTAGTCCTTACATTTATTTTTTGTGACTGAGATTGTTTAAATAATACATCCCCAGGGAAGAGAGTAAAAATATAGATTCTAATTTGAATATAGATAAACACTGGATTATATATCACAAAATATGCTGGTGTAGCATAAGTAGTACCTGCTACATGTTAACACCAAGTATTACGTAACCACAGCACCCAGCCAACTTACTTTTATCGTGCTAATGTATTTTTTACCCCTAAACATTAATATTTTTATATCTATATATATGTACTGCTACAATGCCATATTCCCAGGTTTTACAGTTTTGCTGCATTTTTCTGGCACAGGTTACAATGGGGGAAAAATGCCAACTGGAACATGTCGAAAAACAAGATCATAAGGTTTCACTCAAGTTGCTTAAATTATTATGTAGGAGGTATATTATCGACCTTTTAATAAAAACCTTTACAGTCTCCATGGAAACATTTTTACATTGACATATAAAAACATAAATGGAAAAAAAATGTTGTAAAAAAATGAATCTGGTCTCCTGTTCATAAATTAGAGGCTGCCCTCACTGTGTGGTGCCTCATCTTCCCTCCGTTATGCAAATGCAAGTGCTCAATGATGATTCATTAGTTGAGCATCTTGCTGTAACCTGTGTAGTAAGCTGAGGTATTCGAGGGATTTAATCCTAAAATAGCATTTAGTGTCTCTGCAAGGCAGTTTCCCACCTACTTTTAAACCAGGACAGCACACCAGCGCCTTTGGACTCGGGTTAAATGTGCAGAAGGTGGAACAACACTCAGAAGTAGCGACTCATAACATTCAAAGCTCACGAGAAAGTGCCTGCCTGGTTTTCTTTGTGCTTAAATTAAGAGACTTTCATCCTGACTGTGCTGAATTTCCAGGAGTTTTCAGCCTTTACAGCAGAGGAAAATCCTACGGTACCCTCAGCCTCCCGCGCAGGAGCCCCAGAAAGTTTGGGAAGGGGCGAGGGATCTCAAACACATCATTTGAGATAAGGATCAGCCTCTCTTGATTTGAATTCCAGAGCTCTCAGCTGTGGTCTGCTGACATCTCGTCAGCATCCCTGACATTTACCAGCTATATCCCGTTTATATCATTCTCAACTCCAGAGGCCAGATGACAAGATGCAAAGACATTAGAATTCTGATTATAATACAAAGACACAAGTTTGTGCTGTTAAAAAGTGCAATACAAAGAGCACAGCGATTATTTTCCTAAGAGACATGAGTACCTCCTCAGTTTAAGCACAGTGCTAAATGTGCTTTTATTTACAGATAATTCTCTGCCATGTTTCTCTTTTAATCTCAATTTCCTCTTTAATGAGTACAGGATTGTGCCAACCATTTGCAGGAGCATTCTTTACATGAATACACACAAAGTGGTTTTTCAAGGAGCTGAAGAAACAAAACTGTCAATGTTTACTAAAATAAAAAGCAGTTCCTAAAGAATCTCTCTTCAAATATGAGCTAATGATGCATTGATCTGTCTCATATAATAAAATAAAGAACAAAAATATTCTCAAGTGAATCTTTCTACCAATTTGCAAGTTATGGAACCCAAAAGCCTGATTAGCACATAGATTTTAAAAAGTTGAAGTCTTTATAGGCAGGTAAATGTCATTTTCTGAATGCAATAAATAACATGAATGAATCATCCAGGTTTAAGTTCTTTACAAAGCCCAATGAAATTATTGAATGCCTCTGCACACTCTTCAGCAGCATCAGAAATTAAATATATATTAACTTTTAAATATAATTTAGTATCAAAACAAACAGCTGTCCTCCCATATACGACATAAGTAGGATATTTATATATATATGTATACACCACATGTATAAACACACACTCATTATCCAAACACATTTTTAATAGCTTCTTTTTTGCAGTTCCTACCTAACACAGCTGATATGATGATTTTCAGAGTGATTTCTTGCTGAATCAACCTTGAAGGGAACATCCTAGATTTTCATACCTGGATAGCTTTTCCACTGCCTCAAGCTTTATGTTAATAACTAACATTGGCAAAGGAAACTGATTCTCACAACGTGCTCAACACCAGTTCTCTAAGTACCAGGATCTCCCAAAAGTATCTCAAATTCATCTTGACTAAGTTCACAAGAGGAAACATATAAAGGGATTAAGTCACACTAAAAGTGATGGTTGAAATGAATGCAGGAAAGTGTGGAAAATGGGGAGAGTTCATCCGTACACACACACACACCAAGGAGCAGCACAGAGCTCCCTCCCTGCCAGCATTCCAGGGAGGATGGAGCTCTGAGCAACCTGAGCCAAGTGGAAGGTGTCCCTGCCCAGCTCAGGGAGTTGGAACTGGATGATGCCCATGGCCTCTTCCAACCCAAACCATTCTATAATTCTATGTCACAGGGCGAGCCCAATTCTTGCCTCAGGCTCCGACATCCAGCCATCACTACAGAGCAGCACTTGAGAGCTCCAGTAAAATCTCTCACATAAAATGCTTCAATTTCTTCAGTCTTATTTGTAGTTACTATCAGTTAGAGAGATGTTCCCGTGTGTTTGGAGAAAACATGGGCATACACAGACTCTGTAATTCATGACCATGTACAATTTCCACAGTCTTTAATAAACACCATTAAAACTCATAAGGACATTTTTGCACATGTAAGTGTAGACCCCTTAATTCATTCAAAAGACCAAACTATCATGTAATGAGACTCCCATATAGCAAAACACCTCAAATTCTAAAAAGTATATTTTAAAAGAAGAGCGCAGGTATTCCAGCTGTTTTAATCAGCTGCATTTTTCAGTCATCCCCTTATCTAAATTTTACCTTTTTACATGTGTTTTCTGCTAAAATCTAACTATAATATGGCTGAACTTTTCATCTGGGAAATGATTAAAGCTCAGTCTTGCTGTTCCCACTCACAGGGGATGACAGCCTTGTTCCTCTCTCCGCAGAGTTTGATGTCTCAGGTAGTGCTGGGTGACCACCCAAGGTGGCAAGTCCTGCTGCTGTTACAACTATCATATTTCTCCCAGTGCATTTCACCTTTTCCTTTGCTCTTCTATGCCTGGCAGCAAAGTGGAAAATATTCTTCCTGCAAAACTGTCCAAGAAGTCAGAGGCCACAGCAGAGGGCTGAGCTGCCAGCATACAGAAATCTAGTTTGTCTTTTCAGCAGGGATGAAGTTGAAGCCCCAGGTCACTCCCTGGTGACCCCACTTTGTGGTCACTCAAGCTGATGGTCCCTCCAGCAGCTCTTCAGGAGTCACATCTCACCTCCCTTGTTCTTCAGCCCCCTTGTTCCCAACACAGACCATACCTTGTATCCACAAATTGGCCCCTCGCTATGATCTTAATAGGTGGCTGTGGGGCCAACAAAAATGTGCCAACATTTTTGGCAATTCTTCCTGCTGTGTTTGTGCAGATCTCTGCAGGTCATTAACCTGAACATGGAAATGCCTCTGCGTGGTCTCCAAGGCTCAGCCCTTGTTGATCCAAGCATCCAGTGCCAGCGCTGCAGCAGTTAAATGGAGGAATCTTTTGCCCATCCTCCAGAAGGCAGTGCAAACATTGCGCTGTGATTGCAACAAAGAGAGAAGGATGGATAATAGGAGAGAGAAAAAAAAAAGGAAAATTGCCAAGGAAAATCACTGTGAACTTCAAACCCCCACAGCACATAAAATCATGGAATGGTTTGAGATGGAAGAGAACTTAAAGCCCATCCACTCCCACCCCTGCCATGGGCAGAGACACCTTCCACTATCCCAGGTTGCTCCAAGCCCCATCCAACCTGGCCTTGGACACTTCCAGGGATCCAGGGGCAGCCACAGCTTCTCTGGGCAACCTGTGCCAGGACCTCACCACCCTCACAGCCAAGAATTCCTTCCTGATATCCCATCTAGCCCTGCCTTTGGCAGTGGGAAGCCATTCCCCCTTGTCCTGTCAGTCCATGCCCTTGTCCAAAGTCCCTCTCCAGCTGTCATGGAGCCTCTATAGGCCCTGGAACCTTCTTTTTTCCAGGTGAACACTCCCAGCTCTCCCAGCCTGACTCCAGAGCAGAGGGGCTCCTCCTTGGCCTCCTCTGGACTTGATCCATGACCTTCTTATTTTGGGGACCCCAGAGCTGTAAGTCTGAAAATCAGATGAGTGGCTATCAAGCCTTCAGAGATGAGACTCCTCCCCATCTCATATCCTGCTCCTGCTTTACCAGGAGCTCATCACCTTCTCCTTCCACAGACACAATGGTGTTGTCACTGAAAACCTACTTCCTACCCTGCCAGTCTTACCTGGAGATGGTTCCAGAGCTGGGAAGGAACACCATAAAGGAGGTCAAAAGGTCAAACATCCCACTCTTTTTCTTATAACAGCCTGTACTTTTCCTCCTCACACTGTGCCTTTAGTCACAAGGATGCACCCATTAGAGTATTTATGTTTAAATACTTGTAATCTATTAATTTTTCCCATAAACTGAACATCCATCTAGCAAAGGTTTGTTCTTCTTTTTGATATCCCCAAGAAACATAACGTGTCTTAGGGGATGAGTCCCCTGATACTTTTCTATGTGTATATTTTAAATAGATGGAATAATTATAGGAAAAAAATCTAAAACTCATACATACATGTGTAGCATTCAAAAAATGTTCAATTAAGTTTGTGATGTGTTTATCCAGTTAAATTTTTATAAATTCTTTTTTTAAATAGATGTCCAAGAGATTTTTGGATTCCCTGATAACAACTTGGTGTAAACTTCAATTCATTTGAGGTGTTAATGGTTGTGGTAAAGTGGTGTCTCCCTAACTGTGTGTCTGAACCTAATATAAAACAAGGCAAGTGAAGGGAAAATAAATAATGGCAGCAGTGAAAGTTCATATTGATGTTCAAGAGTTAATCTGATCACCACCAGCATCTCAATCTTTCCTGACAAAAAATGCAAGGAATTTTAATTTGTTACATTGTAGGACACTGGTGCAAGTCTTAACATGATCTCAGTGCTCAATTCTCTGTTTAACTGTTACTTACAGGTCATTTCAAACTTTATTTTACACCTTCTTCTGACACTGAATCTGATGGTATAAACCTTGTAGGTATTATTAAACACGCATAAGTCAGTTCCAAAGTTCTGCTGTATCAAGTTGCACCAGATCTGAACTTGCCTGTGAAGAAACAATATGTTTCCATCCCACGTTATCCCAGCTTGGAAGCAGTTCCTACCCTGAGCAACAAGCCCGATGTTCACCGGTGCTAAAGTCACAGGGCTGCATATTTCTCTGCGTGTGTATGTGTTTGCATCTGCAATTTCCCAATATTCCTGGCTACTGCTCTCAGAGCCATTGAACTGCTCAGCGCTCCATGTAATAAAACACTGAAGGCATCTGGGTTTTTTTGGACACATGTCTTGGCATGAAGCTGCGCTTGAAGTGCTGGATTCTCTTTGCACAGTTTGGAGACCAGCATGTTTCCAGTGGAGCTGGAAACCTGTAACCACTCATATACTCTGCTGGGTAATTTGTTATAGTTTAGGACTGTTTGGATTTGTTTTCAAGTTGGAAAAAGAAATTTAAGGGGGTAACCTAAGAAAGAACAGATGCTAATACTGGAATATTAGAGCTAGGGGTTCTTATCGCAGTTTGGGGAGCTGTCTAACAGCCCTTTTCAGAAAAAGTCTGGCCTGAAAGTGACACGAAAGCAAGTGTATTAAGGATTGTAAAACCAGCTGCCCTCTCTCCACTCCTTTGACTTGTGAAATTGTGTTTCTCTGATATCTCAAACAGCTCCATTCTGGCTCCCCATCCACTGCTCCCAAGGCACCACAGCCCAGGGCTGCCCAGGCTGCCTTCAGCAGGCACAGATTAGCACTTGGCCACCTGTCCATTAAGGGCATGTTTTACATTTCAGTGTTTGATGCATGTCCGTCTATCATGCTTTTTCCATTGTTAAGGAAAGCAGGAAAATCCAGGAGATAATATTACTGTGTAAATATAAAATGCAAATATAAATCAGAGAACCTTAAGCAACCTTAAAGACAATTTAGTTCCAACCCCCAGCCATGGGCAGAGACACCTTCCACTAGCCCAGGTTGCCCTGAGCTTCACCCAGGCTGGCCTTGGACACTTCCAGGGATGGGGCAGCCACAGCTTCTCTGGGCAACCTGTGCCAGAGCCTCACCACCCTCACAGGGAAGAATTCTGCCCTAATATCTCATCTAAACCTACTCTCTGTCAATTTGAAGCCATTCTCCATTGTCCTCTTACTCCATGCTCTTGTAAAAAGTCCCTCTCCATCTTTCCCGTAGGTTTCCTTCAGGTGCTGTAAGGTCACAATTATAACTATATATTTTGTCCCCAGAGCAGACAAGAATCTTGCAACATTTTGCACCACTGGCTGTTAGTCTGATTTAGCTCCAAAATGCTTTGGACTGTTTTTTGGGGTTATTCCCATGAAGGTGAGATGCCCCCTGGTTCTTGGCTCTCTGGGAGATGCTGCTCAGGCTGCAGGTGGGGGGTCAGCAGGACAGCTGGGATTTCTTCAACACATCCAGTCCCAGCTAAACCTGCTGTGCAGCACTTCTGGATTCCAGAGCTGGAGCAAGTGGGCAAGAAAAAGACCCCCAAAGTGGCCCTCTAGTATATCAGCATCTGATTGCAATTTCTGATGGCAATTTCTTCCTTTTTTAACACAATTTTCCATCTGTCTGGGTAACCAAAGCCATGCAGATGACTGGAAGGAAACGCCAATTCTTTTTACTTTTGTTGAAATGACTTTCACCCTTCTGCTATCGTATTCTCTGCTACATTTAATTTGTTTTGGTTTAGCACATTTTAGCTGAGCAAACAATTTGTATGTTATGACTTGAGCCTGTTTTAGAATTGTTAAGGATGTTGGGTTTTTTTCCCTTTTCACAGTTTTTTTCCAACCTGTCTGTATTCAGCTCACACGCTGGGTTGTATTTAAACAGAAGATCAACTGATAATTGCAACACCACTGCTGGCGTCGCTCTAGTGAGGAGGCTGCCAGCATTTCCAGGTTGAATTTTGGCACCAGACATTGCAGCCTGGAAGCCAATTTTATTAAAATGAGTAGAGGGAAAAATCTGTTTGGCTTCTTTCGCTTGATAAGAATATAAAAAGACAAAATTTTAAAATAATAAATTAATGTTGAAAATGCAGCCCCTGACCTGCAGGTATTTTTGTCATGTTGCCACTCAGCTGAGGTGTCCAGGCCAATATCTGTGGCTGGGATCACCCTCAACCAGAGCCATATTGTCCCAGATTAGGGCAGTAACCATATATGGATTACAAGCTGGGGCATCATGGATGTGCCCAACAAGTTTCTGGAGCTGGCTGCCCCCTGCCCCAGATGATCACAGCCCCCTGGTCTAAACATCTTCATGCAGTCCCACAATGAGGCCAGTGCAGCCCCAGTTCGTCCCAGAAATTCCATATGCCTCGGTAAAAGCACAGGCATCTACACTTGTTATTGTCTGAGGACCCATATCCTCCCACCTCCCCTTGAAAACATGCAACCACACTCCAGCAGAATACAGATGAAAATCTGAAACTCATATAATTTTATATCTCAGCCTATGGGATAGGGATAATTACAGTTTTAGAATGGGATCAAAAAGCCCAGATCTACAGAGAGTCTTTGAAGTCAATATCTATTTATTATAATTACACAACATCTTGCATCGGACCTGAAAGCATTATTAATGTTTGCAAAAGAAAGACAGGCTCCTCATGCCACTGTTTATACTCATTTTATGGATAGGCAACCTGAGGAACAAAGATTTCAGGTGTGCTGCCTCTGTGTTTGAGCAGCACGTGGACACTGGCAGGTGCAATGAACCCCAGGCTTTCAAATAAAACATTTAACTCATCAGAGCCACCAGATTCTCTCGATGTTCCTTGAATTCACACATCTGAGACTTCCTCAGTTGGACAGGCCAAAGGCAGAACATTTTGAGATATAATGAAGCTACTCAGTTAGTAAACTAATAACACCTCGTATTTAATATTGCTTTTATCCAAGAACTGCATTTATTTAATGAGCGTGAACTGTGCAGAAACTCTTGTTCCACTCTTCACATGTAGGAGAAGAAGGCAGGAGAAGTGAAAATAGGACTTGTACAAGGTGGTTTAGGGAATTGAAGGTCAAGCTGTGAGAGCTGGGAGCCAAAACTCTTTATTGGCCACCTCTCTCCTTTAATTCCTGGGTTACAGCTTGTCTCTGATGGGTGAGGAAGACGTGAAGCAGTGCACAGCCAGGAAAGAGAAATCTGAAACAGTTGGGGCAATCTTTTAACAAAACATAACAGTTACTTAGCAGTTATTGCAAGGCCAATTTAACAAGGAAATATTGCAGCGTTTCCATGGAATGGAAAGAGATGTGCATCTGAATGGAGCAGTGCTGATCCATAACCGGTGTATTATTCAGAATAACTCCTCTAGCAGGAGGAATAGAACCATTAAGGCTGGAAAAGACCTTTAAAATTATGAGTTCCAATCATCTAATAGCTTGGGGGGGTGTTTTCTGGAGAACTCTGCACCTCAGTGGTGGTGCTCCATGGAAACATGCTCACTGCTGCTGCACTCTGCAAGGGTAGAGGACAACAGTGCTGGGGTTGATGCACCAAACACTGCTCAGCTCCAGCTCCTGGCAGTGCTCAGGCATCCCCAGAGCAGCAGGAATCTGCTCCTGGTCATCCCAGCTGCAGTACCAAGATGGGATTGCTGGGATCACCCTTGCACAGGACCACCTGGAGCCTGGGAAATCCACCTTGGTTCTCAGGGCTGGTCTTTTGCTGGTCTTTCAGAGGAAGGGAAGCAATGTTTTCCTTGGGTTGGCAGAGGGCAGTGTCTCTCCTCACATGCTCCACGGGCACCTCTGCGGCAGGAGAGCCTTGGTGCTGGCAGGGCAGCACAGGCAGAGCGTGACAGTGTCCTGCTCACCTGGGTTTTCCTCGTGAACCAAAAGAGCCCTGACACCCCCTGAGACAGAGACCCTTAGGAAAGGCTACCACCAACTTCCTCTGCTGTGATTTTCCCTTTTTCATTATGTTTGACATTTTTGAGACTGAGCTTTGTTACAGACTATTAGCCTATGGCAGTAGGCTGGGGAGATAAGACTTCATCAAGCTATAAATCACACCAAAGCGTGGAAAAATGGGAAATTCTAAGGTTGCACTGGCAGCTCTGGTTGGGTTCGCCTGAGTGTTGTACTGATTGCAATATTTCAAGTGACTGCTGGTATAAGCCAATGCTGCAGCTTGCAGGGAAATGAGTTTGGTGCCTTGTGTCTGAACAGCAACACTATTAAAGTTTTGTACTTAGCATCGTTACTGACTTTGTGGGATCACTGTAGCAAGTTTTAAATGATGCATGAAATGAAGAATTCCTGCCCATCCTAAGGAGAGATAATGCAGATAATAGACTGCCTTGCAATCACAGCTGTGCAGTGTTTTTTTGTTCTGCTCACAGAAATGCCCTCCAAGCCCCAAAGTAACAGTATATACAATACACTCCCAGGGTGGGGTTTTTCCTCACTGGGTTTATACGGACTATTCTCCCTCTCCCTACTCACATATATATCCAAGGAAGGCAGAGTGCACGGATGATGGACAGGGACACAGATGCCCAGAGCCCAGGACTCCTAAGGATGTTCATGCTCCGCTCCACCATGGAGGTGCTGCAATAATTTTACAGCTGCTGCCCAGGTGTTGTTTCATCTCGGACTTTAAACCATCACAGTGGGCAATTGCACATGTTCCCAAGCAGGGAAGATCCTGGATTTGCTGCACCACATGCCCTCATGGCACAGGACCCCAGACCAGCAAGCAGCAGGGCCAGGAAGGAGTATTTTGGCCAGCAAACTTCCATGCTTGTTTCCAAAGATTTGTGCAATCAGTCACGACCCAGTGGTTCAAAACTGGAGAACGTGAGACCCCCACCTTAGCAATATTTACATTAGAGACCTGGATTTGGCTAATGGGGACCAGGCACATCACTGGTCCCACTTCAGGTGTGTGAATGAACATACAGATGGACGAAATCAGTGGCAGTGTTACAGTCAGTGCAGGTTTTTATCACTCAGGTTTCGTGTCATCCGCTTGGGCGTTTTGTCATGTCATGTTTGCTCCAGAAGTCATGTATCGAAAAGATTTATATTGTCATGTGCTTTATACTTGAAGAACTTAATTTTTTTTCCTTTTTTTTTTTTTTTAACAGCATTTTTTATGTGTGAAAAATCGATAATAAATCACATGGTCTTGCTACTCGAGGCCTTTGCTTTCTTCAGTGCCCTGGTGAGTGTTAAGTGCATTGGCAACACACAAGTTGGTCCAAAAAACCCAGCAACGGGTCATTTGGAGAAATAAAGCTCTGCTGGGCCATTCATTTTTTTAAAAAAAAGTCACATATTAAAAAACATCTTGTAGGTAAAGGAATGCCACACCATTTAAAGTGTTAAATATCCTATTATTTTGTTTTAATAGGTTCAGGGATTCACATGAGTTACTTTGTAACATTAATACCCCACGACATCAGCTTTTACTTGTCACAAACATTTTTCTGCGCTCCCCAAATATTTTCCCTGAATTCCTTTCTTTGTCCCTCTGCTTTCAAGAGTATTTAAGGAAGAAAAATGTGCAACTCCCCCTCAGTCATATATTTCCAGGAGCTAGAAAGGCACAGGGAGTGAGCAGAAGTTAGTCCCCCGCTGTATTTTCAGCAGTTAAGTCCCATTTTCATTGACTCACGTGCCTGTCAATTACACTCAACAATATTTATGAAAACAAAGTTATAAAGCAAAGGAAATCAATGTTACTGTTATTGTTATAAAAAATTGCACCTCCTGATAATCTTATTTGGGGCATTGCTGCTAACATCCCCAGCAGT
>VZRE01007100.1:70000-113474 GCA_013396775.1 Cephalopterus ornatus
ATGGAAATGTGCATGTGTTTTTATTCTAAACAAATTGGTCATTAGCCACAGTATTAACAGGAATGTACCATGCTGGACCTGATTTCAGAGCTGGCAAAAAGGCCTATTTCTAATTAATGTGATAGTATTACCAGTCTTTTCATACTCCTGATGCCCCAGGTATGTTACTGGAGCACCAAAACCAGGACAGAAACAGATCTTTCACCTGGCTCACCACATTCCTCTTGGACCACACGTTATGCACCAACTCCCATATCACTGAGGAAAATATATCCTATATTAGAGCATTGAATATGACCTCAATAAGGTGTTTAAAATCAGCATCCTCATTACATATCAAGCTGGTCTTTGCAAGAACAAGCTGCTGGTTTCACGAGGCATTTTCCATGGAAATGAGCTCCGGAGAAGGAAGCTGTGGGAGTCTGTCAAGCACGCAGTAAACTCAGGTTTGAAGCGTGGCATTTCCTGATGCACATCCTTAATTACAACAACAGAATAGAGAGTGTGGAGGAGGAACTTTTGCAGTGCATTAAAGAAAGGAATGATATGTGCTACAGCTGTCTGTATTTCCTTGGAAATATGAAGCAATATCATTTATTAATTATGCTGAGGTAACTGGGAAGAAATTTAAATATAGAAGTACCTGAAACTAGTAATTGGCTGGAATGCTCTCACCCCCCTTTCTCTGCTGCTGTAGAAATTACCAACAAAATATATTCCACTTCATTTCCCATGACACTAAACACTTGGAATATGGTTCCACATCTTAATATTATTGAAAGATGAAGTGACATTATGAAAAAACCTTGCTCAGAGCTCCTCTCTTCGTGAGCAGGCAGTGCCTGCTATGTCTCCTTGAATATGAAGGCTCTTTTCTTTAGCTCCTTAGCAATGTGAAGGACCTGCTGCACAAACTGGCCTCAAAATCATTCTTCCCCTCACACTTTTGTCCCACGATTGACTTGTCAAAATCAGGAATCAGTAGCTGTCACTGGTTTTCAGCCTGCAAGATGAGCTGCTGGACTTCAGAGTTGTAGGGAAATGTTTGTGAAAATACAACAAAACTCTGTAAACCTGATCTGGCATCACATGATATTGAATAATTTGGGAATAACACTCGTCACTGCAAGGGGCAAGCATGTACATGGCATAAATGTTCCAGAAGAGCTGTCCTTGGATATAGGGAAAGCAAGAAGGAATGGGGCAACTCCTGTCCTAAAAGATCACCTGGAAAGACTCTTGACTTGTGCCACACTGAGAGGTGCCTCCATCGGCCTCCCAGGGAGCTGGATGAGCTCCCAAGCTGGGAATCGATGGGTCATTCATCACCTATTGACCACTAAACTGGTATGGAAATTCCCACTGAGGAAGGAGTGTAGTGACGAGACAAATCGTGTTGTTCTCCAGCAAAAACTGGTTTGATGGATCAAAGCTGGAGAGCAATTACCACTGCTAAATAAAGATTTTCATTTTGAATAGAAAATTTCAGTTATTAGGGAAAAACATTTCTCTGGCTGTAAATGTAAGGCCCACATTAATTAAAATGGAACGTTGTAGGTCTTAAACATCCACGATTGCATTGTCAAAAGCAAGCAAATTCTAAGTTAAATCTATTACTCCAGCCTTATAATCCTGTGGGATGCAGATAGTTGACAGATTATATATCCAGCCCCACTCAGGAGGAAGAGTAGGGCTGGCCAACAGGTATAAGGTGAGTGTATGACAGGATAATTCATATTTTCTCCAAAGACTGATGAAAGAAATACATTTATTTCTATTTTACAAGGCATAACACATTTATTTTAATGGCTGCCTGACCCACTGTTTTTTCTTGGAAACACGCAAAATGATTTTTCAAGAACCCCCATGCCAGTCAGTGTAGGAAACACACTTCAGGATGGTTGTTAAAGATAAATTCCTTAGAAGTTTGACTTGGCATTCTTCAATTACTACTCTAATTATTCTTCTATTGCTTAGGCAGTGAGCCAAAGGTTTCCTGGGTGCAGAGGAAGTTAATAGGGGAGATGAAGCAAGATTGTGAGGCCATGTCAGCATATGTTCATTAAAACCCGATTTCTTCAGCATTAAACTTCCTCACAGCTCCAACAATGTGTATTTAATGATTAAAAAGTATGCAAAGAGAATTATTTACAATATTTCCTGACCCGTTTTTTTTTTTTTCAGTTGTTTGTTCGGAGCTGTATTTTTTAAAGAATGGAGGAATTCATTGGGAAATCTCCAGTAAAGAAGGTGCTGTCTCCTGTTCGTTGAGAAGGAAATGAAGGTGTTTCCAAAAGCTTGCCAGTAATCCCCGCTGCTTTCCAGCATTCAGCATTGGATATATATAATTACATACGAAGAAATTACATGTGGAGGAAGTTATTTAAGTTGCAAAGCCAAGTACTTGAAAGTTAAGGGATGACATTTTTAGCAGTACTTGTGCAATCCCGATTCTTCCCACTTACGCATACAACTTCCAATATTAAAAGACAGGCAAAGGGAAAATATTACCTGCTCATGTAGTTAAAGATTGGATCGTAATGCATGTGCTCATGGGAGCACAAATAAGGTTGCAGACATATAGAACTGTAAATCTGGCATTCCTCAATGTACAGATCTTGCCTGTATCAACTAAATAACTTCCTTTTAACATCATTTTATGCTATTTCCTGGGTTTTTTTTAGTTTCTAAGGAAATATATAAACCAAATCATCTTATGCATGGGTATTTTAAAAAAATAACACATTAATTTTTGAGCCCAGATTCCAGTCTTTATTTTTTCTCTGTCTTCCAAACTTTTTCACCTTCTTTTCCTGGGAAAATATGGAAGTCTTCCCTTTGCGGAGCCACCTGGGGATGTTAGGGGATGCTGGGAGAAGATGTAGGGATTAAGGTGATGTTGAGCTCCAGGGTCAGGGTCAAAACTCTTTGGAATTTCACCGAAAAGCACCTGAGATCTGCGAGCCAGCGGAGGGCAACTCCAGAAAAAAAGCCAGAGGTGCTTTTTAAAAACCAGTTTATAACTCAGTGAAACCTGAGAGAGCTTTTATGGGACCCAGAAAAGGCAATTCTCTGGCCTGAAGGTTTTCTGCCTGCCAAATTTCAAGAATCTGCTGCAAGAACCATGAAACTGCTGGAGCTCATCCAAAAAAAAAAACTCAGTCCTGGGATCTCCCCCCAGCGTGGAGGTCTGGATGGCCAAAGGGCTCGTGCTGAGACACCACAAGGGATGTGGCTCTCTTATGATTTTTTGAAGTCAGGGGAGTTTGCCCTTGGTGACAGAGGAAGAAGAAGAAGGTCCCCTCTGAGTTTCCAGCCCCTGAAGGCTCAGCTCAAGCCCAGCCTGTGGGAATGGGATGGGGCATCAAAGGACAGACAGAAGGAAAAATCTATTGTAGATGTTGGCAACTAATCCAAATCCTTCCTGGCAAATCTGCTTTTTTAATATGTTCATTTAAATTCATTTCACAGTCAAGGAAAATGAGATTTTTTTAAAAAATAAATATTTATTAATGAAAGTTGTGGGCAAAATAAATCCACCCTTTTCCTCTCCCTCCACTCCAACCTCAGAACAGAGAAAACCTGAGCTGTGCTCAGCATTAAATATAAAAATCTATATATTTTATTTCCTTTTTACAGTGGGCTTAACAAAAACAGAATTTCATGGATCACCAATAAACAAGTTTTTAAAAAATTTTCCCATTTAAAATTATGAAGGGACAAATATAAAAGAAAAAAACCAAACAAGGTAACCAAATCTCCAGGATGTCTTACAGCACATTAGGTACAGATCCAACCTCAAAGAATTTTTATTGACCTCTCACTGCTTCCAAATTCAGAAATATTCCCCCAAATCAGAGTTCTGAGTCCAACATCAGAAGGTGCCAAAAATCTCAACCCATCTGAGGACCACAGATTGTTGCTTCTCTTCTCCAGGCTGGCTTGGTGTGTCCCCACCCAGCAGGAGGCACAGCACCTTGCATGCCTGGCATCTTTTAGTGCAGACTGTGGATATTTACAGGCAAAGCCTTGGATCCCACATCCCTGTTTAAATCTGCAGGGAATTGTTACAAAGGAGTTGGCCCTAAGCTGAACGTGGCAAGGAGCTGCTCTCCGTGCAATGCACACCAGGAGAAACCATCCTTTCCAGCCAACCCTGAATGTCTCCTGCCATCAGAAACCTTATTCCTGAGTTGTGAAGTGGCCTTTCCACACAATATTGGCAACGTGTCCCAAGCATTATTTGATGTGTTTTATCCTATTTGTTTTCCCATGGATCACCCTGTTCCAAACCACGGCGATGCAGAACGCAGCAGGGGTACCGGGTGGGTGGGATCCAGGAGACCAGGAGATATTGTGCCCAAGCTCTGCAGGAGCCCTTACTGCTGGGGTGGATGCCAGAGGCTGAGCATCCTGGCTGGGGGAGCTGTTCTGACTCGGGTCTTGCCAAGAACTTTGAAACTCAGGCATTCAGGCGGAGAGGAACTGGAAGTCGTGAGGAACTGTAGTGACACGACAAGTTGTACTGGTATAAACTGAAAGAGGGGAAATTTAGGTTAAACATTCGGAATAAATTTCTCATTGTGAGGGTAGTCAGACACTAGAACAGGTTGACCAGAAAGGTTGCGGATGTCCCATGCCTGGAAGTGTTCAAGACCAGACTGGATAAGGCCTTGAGCAATCTGGTCTAGTGGGAGGTGTCCCTGCCCATGGCAGGGGTTGGAAAAAGATGGTCTTTAAGGTCCATTTCAACCCCCATGAAGATCACTGCAAGTGAATACAAATGCACTCACAAACCAGAAGCCTAAAAGGAGAGAAAATTGCATCTTGTTAACTAAAAGCTGTTGTAAAAACCATGTGCAAGTGGTTAGATGGCGTTTCACAAGAGCCTGATTCTGAGGCTTATTTTTCTGGCATTGTGTAGAAAGGGACCTCAGTCATCCCTAATTGTGATGCAAAAGGAAGCCTTGGCTGAGGAAGGGCTGCAGAGTCACCCATGTCACCCTGACCCCCTCAAGAGCTTCAGCCACTCCTGTGAACCCCACCAACATCTACTGCTTCACCTCCAAAACCTACCAACACGTCAGGGACACCTACCAGCTCCTAAAACACCGGCTCTGAAATATCTGATCATTGCAATTAAATATTTAGATGATGCTTCATTTATGAAAATTAGATTTTAGGCGTGAATTAGGACTACCTTAATTATTACACTAAAATATGAAAATGATAGTATATTATTAGAAACATATTTTTCTTGCAAAACTGTGTTTGCGATTGAGCCAGGAAAAAAAGTTATGAAATCGACTTTTTATAGTAGGTGTTAATTCTGAATAATTAGGATTAGGCACTGGGGATTTGCAACCCAAATAAAAATTACCTAATTAACCCTTATATTGGCCCTAACAGAGATGCCAAATAGTTCAGCAATAAAAAATTAAAAAAAAAAAAAAAAAGAAAAAGGGGGAAAAAAAGCTCTCCACATACGTAAGTGAACATCTAATAGTCTAAAACCAAAATGGGATTTAAATACACCCCCTGGAAAATATTTACAAACCAGACTAGAGCCATCCAGGCAGCTGCAATTTGGATTTGCCATGATGTGATCTATATGATCCAGATATTTTATGATCACATCCCAATGAGGAAAAGTGAAATCATCTCAGGTCTTTTTTCTTGACACTCTCCTAATGCTGCTGCTGCCTTCTGTAATTTCCTTTTATAATGATTATTAGTCTTGTTTGCGCTGTTTATTTTTTTAATTGTCTTGATTTTCTCAAGTATCCCAAGGCATGTCCAGGAACCAATGTATTCATAGGAATAAGACCTGGCAGCCTCTTGGGCAACACACCAAGCAGGAGGGACAGACCACGGCAGGGACTGGAGCCTCCTCAGCCCCTCAGAGCCTCATTGGATCCATGGCCAAGAGCCAAGACAACCATCTCTCCCTCCAAAGGTCCTCTGGAAGAAACCCTGGCCAGCAGCACACCAAAGTGAGAGGGAAAACAGGAGGTTCTTATGGCCACAAGCAAGGCAGAAAATAGTTTTCTTCCTCAGTCAAGGACAAGGGCAGAATCATACAATGTCCTTGAGTTGGAAGTGACCCACAAGGATCATGCAGTCCAACTCCTGGCCCTCCATGGGACACCCCAAAAACCCCACCATGTGCCTGAGAGCATTGTCCAAATGCTCTTTGAGCTCTTGGTGCAGCTACCATAGGCTCAGGCAAACACTAAAAGCTCTGGAGGGGACCTCCAGTTCATTTCTCTGCCCTAGGTGTAATAGTCAATACATAAATCCAAGGTCTGCTCCAGTTCCATATGTTTTAGAGCTTCTTGTATTTTCATTTCCCAGACAGACTTGGCAAACTGTAGCAATATGAGTTAGCACTTGAGCTGAAACAAGAACTGGCCAAACCCTGACGTTGCCAGGGTTTGAGATCTGTGCAAAATCCAGTCAGACCCCTCCAGATACAATCATTTAGATAAAATCATTTGCTCTGAGTTAAGAAAACATAGAGGTGTCTCTCCAGCTTTTCACAGCAGCAGGGGAAACCTGCCAAATGTCCCAGTTTGCTACAAGAATGTGGCACCCGGCTCACTCGATACATGCAAATTCTCCTCTCCCATTGCATGGAGAAGGATATGGCCCGTTACCTAAATTACCAGTGTGAGAACAGCTTGAAGCCATTAACAATCCCAGGACCCCAGGGAATGCCTGGAGCTGTGTCAAGGGAGGATTAGGTTGGATATTAGGAAAAGGTTCTTCCCCAGAGGGTGGTTGGGCATTGAACAGGCTCCCCAGGGCAATGGGCACAGCACCAAGGCTGACAGAGCTCAAGGAGCATTTGGATGATCCTCTGGGGCACATGGGGTGACTCTTGGGGATGGTCCTGTGCAGGGCTGAGGGTTGGACTCGATGATCCTTGTGGGTCCCTTCCAACTCAGGGTATTCTGTGATTCAGTCTAAGTGACTCGTGTGTGATTGCGGAATACTGAACGATGCTGGCACAAGTGAGAGGATGTTTTACGTCTGAAGAGCTTCATCACACTAATATTTTGCCAACAGTAGTTACCACCCTTATTAAGTACTAACTGAAGCATTGTGTTTATAGACACATGCAAATTACTTGAACATTGATACAATAGGACCAAAAGCGAGTTTAACCTTTCTAATAACCATTTCAGGTTCCAATCATTCATATAATCATGGACAATACTGTTTAAATAACTCCAGAAATACATTGTTTTAGCTTAGAAAAATATACACTACAACATATTGTACCATATACCTCGTGCCTCCTGAGTTCTCTCCTTCCAAAGCTTCCTCCAGATGCTGTTTAGGGCAAGCTCTAAATCCCTTGGGATGCCCCTGTAGCATCCACTGCTCTCCCAGGCCCCATTCCCCATCACTCCAGCCCCACCACGGGACCACCACCACGCTGCCACTCACAGACCACGCTCTGCCTCCCAGGAAAACTGGGATTTTGCTCAAGGTTTATAGATTCAATCAAACCTCCTCAAATAATTCCCATGGAAGAACTCTATATACATGAGGCTGAAGCCTTAATTTTTTAAGTTTGCTTTTCCCCTGCTGTACAGATTAAATACATAATTTGATTTCATCTCATTCAATTTTAAAACGATTAATCTTATAAAAGCCCATATGAGTGGTCCCAGCTCGGTCCAGCTGAACAGGTGCATCTCAATTCCAAAGTAGAGCCCCATTTCTGACCTGGATTTTCCCTCCCTCCATGCAAACAGGCACCAGAAGCACAGAGTCCTGTGCCCAAAATACTTCCCCAGTAGGAAGGAGAAGCAAAATTCAAGTCCCCAAAGGCATCATAGCGCCCAAAAACAAATACAGGTCTCCGTTTTCCTCTCCTGGCAGTTGCCTCCTGCAATGTAGGCTGGATTTCCTTCTTTTAAAATCTGGGAACAATATAAATGGGAGATAACTTGCAATCCTTAATGCTTTCCATCCTCTTTGCAAAATCTTTTTATAATGCTCAAATAGTTGGCTTCCAGTGATGATCTTATAATGATCCCAGGGAGTACTGAGAAACTGAGAGTAAATTCAAGTCAAATACATTTTAGAAAATTAATACAATATCACAGACCTTATATTGAATAATTTTCATTACAGGATATAATTCTCTTACTGGGGAAGAGCAATATCATGGTGATTGTTGATGTTGCCAGTGCTCTTTTGTATTTTTTTTTTCAAATCTGCAATACTTAGGCATTAAATTGTGCCATTATAGTTGCTCGGCAACCATAACTTCTGCATCCCCACCTCCCATGGCTTTGTAGCAACAACAATCTTATGATAACAAGGGGATGGGTATCTTTTTTTTTTGCAATCAAGATTCTCCTTGATATGCAAATTTATGCAACATTTTATGTATTATGGATGGAAAAAAATTAAAATAATTATTTCACTTGAGTAATGAGCCTTAAGTGTTGATTTTGGATTGCGAATTGCAGGAATGGACCTGCTGAAAATTTGATTCCAATAAACAGAGGAAATCCACTGGCATATAGTAAAACAATTATATTCTCCTCAGAACACCTGCTATTTACATATTTCAACTGTGAGATACAAAACAGGAGTGGGGAGAGCATCCAGGGTTTGTGGTTTTGAGTTTTGGAGAAGAGCAAATGACTATTTAAGACGGAAGGAAAACGAATAAATAAAAAAAAACTAAGGAAAACAGACTCAAAGTAAATTCAGAACCTGCAGAGCAGGCCAAATTTAAGTTAATCTTCTCCAGAGAAACCTGATCCTCTGGGGGGATCTCTAGGAGTCAGTGCAGGAGACCACTTCAATATACAATCTCACTTTTTTTAGAGTCTGATAGAAATTTGGGCACCTCCAGAGCAAGTGGCAGATGGACCTGCATGCTAGACCTCCAAAAACAAAAAAAAAATCTCCATTTTTAAAAATTGGGGTTTTTTCTTAAGACTCTTTGGACTGAAGAGGAGTTTGCTTGTGGATGTGCTGTTTTACATCATCAAGACTTTCTTGAGAAGCCCCAATCCTGAAGGGATTTCTACTTCGGAGACACCAATGTTTATATTTTCTCTCACTTAGGGGATTCCTGAATCCTTTGGAAGTAACAATGGCAGAGCCAGTCAGCACAGAGCTCTGCTAAGGGACAGGGAAGAAGCCCTGGGTGGCACGGCCACCACCATCACCCTGGTGGACTCATCCCAACTCACATGTCCAGCTAAGTCTCAAATCCAGTCATCTATCTCCAGGGAAGCCAGAAAATCGGGAACGTGGCAGAGATCCCGCAGAATGGATTTTGAAGCTGTGGGAGAGCATAAAATAAATATGAAGGGTGTTTCGAACTCTGTCCAAGGGACTTCTCCAGGTCAAGGTATCCAGGAATCCTATCCACTCTCATTAGAAAGCTTTTCTGATGCCTTCAGACTTTTGTGCCTTCACATGATCCTCCGCTGAAATCAGTGGGAGCAGCCCAGGGCATTGGCAGAAAAAGTCTGAAGTACCTGTAGGTTAGATCTCGATCTCATGTCCCATAAGGGCAAAAACTCTACATTGATTTGAGGAAAATTAAATTATTTCCTTGAAAAAGCATTTTTCATTATTTTCAATGCTTTGTAGGTTTTGTTTTTTTCTTCAGAATGGCCCCATACTCATAATACATTTATTGTTATTCTCATCCTTCGCCCAAACAGAATAAAAAAATAAAGAAAGAATTTATTAGACCATCCTGCAGGAACATCAATGGACCAAAATTATTGTCTTCTTAATTGTTTTAATTAAGGAAAAAGCAAAATTATCTACATTTGCATTTCAATTACTAGAAGGAAAAAATCTTTGATATTGCACACTGAATCTGGATGAATCTGTTATGGAACAACACCTCTGAGTGATTGTAATTATTTAATGTAACAAGTTTGTTTCCTTTCATCTAGAATGGAATTTAACTTTTCCCACCAACCCCAAGTTAGGGTTCAGCTTTATTTTATCCTTTGACATCTTTTTCTCATTTAGTCCAGATTTCACCACCACAAACACAATTGAGATTTTTTTTGTTATCTGGGATTTAATGGAGAATTTATGTGGCACCACAGAAGAGGGAACTGCTCTGGAGATCAAAGAGGTAATTTTACCTGTTTCATCTCTCCCTAATCAGGATATCCTCCAACTTCTGGAAAGCCTTGTAAGTGCTTGAATATCGTGTCTCTTTATTCAGCTACAAATACTCTAAATTGAGCCTCCTGCTTTGGGGATGCTGTTGTTGAGTGCTAAGACCCCCCCTACCTGTACAACACGACCCACCATGCTCTGCTTGAGCTTAGATCAAACCAGGAACTGCACTTTTCTACTGCCCTGAGGCCACTGCAAAAAAATTATCTGTCAACCAGTACGACTATAAATAGAAAAATAAAGAAATCCATCCCAAACTCTTTAGAGAAAAGGCTTTTTTGAGCAACAGAAAGGAAGCCCCTCACTGGCAGCAGCCTCCTGGTCCTCCACCAGGACATTGCTGGGCATCTTTCCCAGTCACCTGCAGGAAACTCTCCCTGGCCCAGCCCTCACTGCTTTGCGGGGCTGAAAGCATTTTAAAAAAAAAAAGTGCTTCGGCTCAGATGTGCCATCAGAAGTGGCAGTGCAGGAAAGCTGCCACATCACTGCAACACACTCAACACCTCCCCAAGGACCTCGTGGTCTGGGTTCCAAATATAATTAGGAGAAATTTCAAACACTGCTTTAGATTACGTATACAGTAACATGCAGTACTGACACAACTATAGAGAGTGTTTCTTAAAGTCTTTAATCATCAAGTCATATTTTGTCTTCTTTACATATAGGTCATTTCTTTGACAGAATAAATTATGATTAGCCTCTTAGTTTAAATGTAAAATTTAGCAGAACTATAGTGTCACTGCTCTCTGTGTTCTTCCTTTCAGTATTTCTCTTTCATTAAAACTGCCTTTGAAATCTTTTACCCTCTACTATATCTGAAGCCCAGGGAGGACACACTAATTTCTGAAACCCTGTCTGTGCTAAAGGAAAATGTGGAGGCTTAGACTCCCGCACCATTTCTTTTCCCCCTTTTTTTTTTTTTTTTGGGTACCAAGATCACAGTGATTCTGGTGTGAAACAGGCAGGGAGCAGCCAGCCAGAATATGGGATGTGCTGGGAGATTTTCTATGCAAACTGCATTTTCTAAGAGCACAGTTCTTTAAATATCCAAGGAACAAGACCAAACAAAACCAACTATTTTTGTTGAGGCATAACTCTTCCCATTCCCAAAAATTTTAGATGCCATGTATGTATGTGCATATATAAAATATTTACTATGAACAGAGGCAACTTATGAAATTCAACAGGCTCAGCCCTTTTGAACGTCATAAACTCTGCTGGCCAGGCTGATGTGTTCATGTATAATTTTCACTGCCTCCAGAAACCCTTTTTTTGCTCGATTCTCTTTGCTGCTCAGAAGCGTTTGCAAAGTGCACAACTGCTCTGTGCACATCCCAATTGGTGCCATGCACCCACCCCACTGTGTGAGCTCTCTTGAATGCTAAGGGAATGAAAGGGATGTGCCAACATCCCACCCGGGATCACGCCGGGAATCCAACGCTCACCCAAGTCGAGACAGCACTTGGCTCATGCTGCCACTCTAAACTCCATCCAAACTACCATGAATAAGCACTTTGCCACAGTGTTTTCACAAGGCCCTGGGCACACATTTAGAGGCACAGAATCATGGAATTCCAGAATGGTTTGGGTTGGAAGGGACCTTAAATATCATCTCATTCCACCCCCCTGCCACAGGCAAGGACACCTTCCACCAGACCAGGCTGCTCCAAACCCCCTCCAACCTGGCCTTGATTTGTTAAATCTGACACCAGCGCCCAAGTAAAAAAAAATATAATAAAATAGAAAAAGAAATTAAAAATTTAATCACAAGTGACCAAATATTACATTGCTGGAAGCAGCTTCACCTACTCCTGTGGTGCTACTTGGAGCAACACCATGCCAGCAGTGAGAAGGGTCATAATAGAAAGAGTTAGACTTGCCAAGGCACTATTTCACTGGGCTGAAACATCTTATTACACAGCCAGAGAGATTGTTTAAGTGCGGAACAGTTTTCAAGTTGAATATTTATAAATATGACTGCAAAAAGTAAAGAGTAGCTTAACCATAACAGTTAGGAACTGCTACCCCATGTCTGATAGAAAACTAGAATTACATCAACATATTATAAATATGAGGATTTAAAGCCTTCTGGAGAGGGTGAGGTCATAATGCTGTTGGACCAATACTATAAAACATGAAAGATTTCATCCTGCTGCCATAATTCTGCTACTCTGATGCCGGGTTTCCTTAAAAATATGCATCTGCATTGCAATGTTTAGAGATGCCCATGATTCTTCTTGATGTATTCCCCCCCAAATCAGAGGATTTCCTTTGGACAGTGGCTCATTTTCAGCTGGGAAAACTAAAAAAAGGTTGCTACTTTGGAACAAGAACCCCTCTGATCCTCCACTTGGCAGGACAATTGAGCATCCATGGGAAAACCGTGCCATAAATTTGAGCTGTGCATGGAAACTGGGAAATGTAATTCTAAATCCTTGACTTCACAGCACCTCAGAACCAGAACAGCATTACGGTGGAGAAAGCTGACTTGTGCTATATAGAGTTGCAGATCTGCAGTTCCCACAAACCTCCTCTTTCACACCTCCTGCCTGTCTCCAATCTCTGTCCCAGAAACCCCCTCTCCAAGCAGGATTTCCAGTAAGCATAGGGTATGCAGCCCTTGGGGGTCTAAGCCATTAATTCCGTCCTCCCCTACGCCATAAAACCACAGTAGATCCCATAAAGCCCTTTAAGAAGTTTGGTGTCTAATTCCCATTATTCAAGGCCACAGCACAGAATGAAAAGAAAAGCAATTAGGGACTGCAAATTCCCTCTTAAATGACTCAGATAAGATTCCTAAACTGTTCAGGAACGACCAGATCCTAAGGGAAGACTTCTACCTTTTAGAGGTGCTCACATTGTGTTTTGAGATGCAGAGCTGCTGGAACATGGCTCACTGTATAACAGAGCAAATCCAGCACTACGAAATTTTCCTTATCATGGAAAGATCACGTTAGGAAAAGAGGTGGAGAACTTCTCCTCAAAAAAAGGCCAGAGGAAGAAATTTCCATTGTAAGTTCCATGGCAATTTGTAAATAAATATACCTAGTAACTAGTAATTAACATTTTATTAGATAAATGACTCTTGCTCACTAAATTACCATGCATAAATATGCCATTAATATGCAGCAGAACTTATAGTTCAAAGCTATCAGCAATGTAAACATATGTTCCCCCACTCCATCTCACTGTGCTCACGTGTCTACGCTCAAGGACTGCCATGAAATACAGTCATGATTTAAGGGGCTTCAAACTATGTGGGAAATCTCCTTTTTCATCTGAGCTTAACCTGATGATGGGATGAACTTGCTCCAGCCCACAAGAAGGCAGATCCATCATTGTGGAGCAGTGTTGCTCGTTGTTAATTAGCAGTGGATAGAAATCCCTCATTTTTTGACCATTATAGAAGTGTTGAGCTGTGCAGTGACTGAAGAGGAATAGAGATTTTCACAGACAAAGAGGAGCCTGACTTCATCCCAGGAAGGACTTGCACCTGTTGGAGAGACCAAAGGAGGCCACCAAGTCAGATGAAGCACCTCTGATATGAGGAAAGGCTGAGAGAACTGGGATTGTTCAGCCTGGAGAAGAGAAGGCTCTAGGGAGAAGGCTCTAATTGTGGAGCTGCAGAACCTGAGGGAGCCAACAAGATGGAAAGAGACTATTTACAGCAGCCTGGGTATTAGGGAGACATTCTTCCCTGGCACAGGTTGCCCAGAGAAGTTGTGGCTGCCCCTTTCAAGGCCAGGTTGGACGGGGCTTGGAGCAATCTGGTCTGGTGGAGGGTGTCTCTGCCCATGGCAGGGCCTTGAATGAGATGATCTTTAAGGTCCCTTCCAAACAAAGCAGGGCTATGCTCCTCCCACATCCCAGATGGAGAGTTGAAGCAAGGCAAGATCAAGGGTTTTGCCCATGACCCCACAGGAGATGGTTTTAGAGAGAGCAGTAGCAACAGCCAAAATTAGTCCTTCAGCCACAACACTGTGCCTTGCTCTGAACAGGAATATGTGCTAAAGTTTTCCTTCAAAGAGATTTAAAACCACATGTGATTACCATTTGTTACCTTGAAATAGATGAAATTAATTTCCTTTCTATGTCATTTCTCCTCTGTCTTAGAAATCCCTTTTCCAGGAAATAAACAGCAGTGCTGAACGTTTGGCTTTTATCCTGCTGTCAGGCTCTCCAAATACATGGCTCCCAGGAATTTCTATTAGTACATAAAATATGACACATGTGAGAAAAGGTTAACCCGGACACCTTACAATGCAGCCCTTGATTAATTCTAATTTCAGAACAGAACAAAACACAGCCAGTGGTGTCAGGGTGACAACCAGAGAGTAGGAAGCACCAGGGGATCAGGAAGACAGAACTTTCCTTGGAAAGTGCATTTTTATTTTCCTACACAAAGTTAGGAAACACTTTCTTAAGACACAAAGTTGAAAGCAACTTTCATTTCTTCAGGAGCAAACCTGCATCTATCAGATCAAATCTGTGTCCATCCTGGCTGAAAGGTCCCAGGAGCCTTAATAATTTTGGGATGGATACCAGACCAAATATTCTTCATCCCAGCCAGGCAAGGGAACCTTGGTGTTCCCCCTCTGCTTGCAGCCCCCCTGATCCTCCCCCAGAGCAAGTGCTCACCTAGGCATGGATGAGCAGTCAATCAGCTGCCACTCTTTTATATCCCTTAAACACCTTAATAGCTCATTAGAGGTCAAAGAAATCATGACTTGCCTGTTCCTTCCCCTGGCAAGTCCCACCTGCAGCCCTTTACCTGGCAAACATAAGGGCACTGAGGAGCCACTTGCTGCTTTTCACTTTCCTTCTCATTTAAATACATAGTTGAACCAAAACGTGTATTTTTATTGTTTCCTTGGGCCATGATTAACCTTCTCATCCACTACCACTGATACTGGCTGACAGGAGATTTTGGCAACTAATTCCCCATCAGGCAGAGAACAAACATTGCCCTGTAGTTCAAAGCTGCCTCTGCCTCTTCTCCAGGTACCTGTGGAGTGCCCAACATCATTTGTTAAATGTTCTAAAAGGTATTAAATGTGAGTATAGAACTTTTTGGTCAAAATATCAGCCACTGAATGATTCAATATCCTTCCCATTTACACAGCACACAAGGACACTGACTTTTGCTGCCACAATTTTGATATTGCTAGAGGTGCTGTACTGAAAAATTAACCATAAAAATCTCACAAGAGCTTGTTTTTCAGGAATAGGGGGGATAAAAACCCACCAGAAGTTGTCTGTGTGCTTTTTCAAACTAAACAGATTTTTTTTAAGTATGTGCTATGTACAAACAACATAAAATGCATGTTTCTGGGTAGATGTTTTCCATAACAATGCTCCGAGAAATTGTACTAAATCTCAGATATATCCCTGGTTTTATAGAATTGCCCACAGAGACAGACACCAACAGCACTATTAAGTATCAAGAAAGTACCAGGCTTGTTACAGGAGCTTTATGAGAGCCAAGGATCAAATATTTTTTCACAGTTTTATGTGGATAGTTTCATGAAAATTGATCAGGTCTAAAAAGTCACAGTCCAAATGAAGCTAAGGTTAAAGATAATTTATACATGATATTCCTAATTTTATTCTGAGCCCTTTTATTACTATGTAGGCCTTTATGACTTTAAAGAAAATGTCAGTGGCAGCAAATGACATTGTACTGAATAATCTAGTTATGAGGGAAAAGACATTTAAAACTATTCCATATCAGCTTTGCTCTGTTCTGCTGAACTTACAGTTTTATCCCACACAGCCAGGCAAAACTCCTCTCTGGATTTTTAAATCCTCTTCACGGTTGCTTTACAAACCAATGTCTCTTCTTCTCTTTTTAATTCTTTGGAAAATTTGTGGTTTTCCCCTTTTTTCCTAGGGAATTAGGGGGAATTCTGTTATGGCCTCACATGCTCAGGGGTGTATCACCACGTGTCTCAGGGTCCAACCCAGCCCTGAATGTTTGGGACTTGGGAAAATTTGCTCAATTCCTGATATTTGTGCTTCTTCCCTGTCCTTGAGAGTAGTGATTGTGTCAGATCAGCTCCAGAGCAGGTACAGCAATTGGAGACACATTCCTGCTACTCTTTAATTGGACAGACAAGATTATTCCTTAAATCACTGTCTGTACAACACTGGGAATGGGGCTAGATTTGAAGGGCATCTTTGGCCCTTCCTTGGAGCATCCCACTTCCGACGTTGAAGGATTTGTTCCCAACTCTCCTATTTTTACTTTTAGCCAATCTCCAAATGTGAGATGACTGCAAAAGTTTAGAGGTATTTAGTGTTCTTACAGACATCTCTCTCCTGACAGCAACATTTGCATTTTTTCCTTTTTCCAACCAGAAAAAATGGCAGTGCTGCAGAGTGATGTATCAGGGAGATGCTGACACCCCTCTGAAGCCAACTTGGAACGCACAGAGCAAGCCTGGAGGGTCACCTTCTCCCATGGAGGTTCCCAGGAGATTCCTGGAGGAGTGACCAAACCACAGCTACTCTCCAAGACAAGGTCTCCTTATGGTGGGACAACCCGCCGTGGGATGAAAGTCCCAGTAAATGGCCAGATGTGTGCTCCCAAACACTATGGACACTTAAAATTATGGAGATGAGCTAAAACTACCTAAAATCCATCAGATGGATCTCTGAATATTTAGAGATCTCAGTGCAAACTGTGTTCCTTGAAGTATTTTGCTTTTGATGTAACAGGAGGATGAGCATTAATCTGGCACAGGTACAGTCCTTCAATTGTTCTAAATGAAGCTTATATATAAATATCAGTCAATGTGTGATTTACTGGAAGGAAACAGTTTTAATAAATTAAAATGAAGAGTATTTTCAGACAAATTTTGGGACTGTATTTAAATCGCTTAAAAAACTTGGGTGGTAAACAGCTTGTCTTTTTTTGTGTGTGCCCAGGGAAAGAAATTAGAGTTCTTATCATTAACAGTCTTCCCAAATCCTGCTACTGTCTGAATCAACACTACCCCTGGTTTTCCAGATGCTTGTTTGAAAGGCAACTGTTATTGCATGTCATAATTGTGTTCATAGCTGAGTAAACACCTTCACAGGTGCAAAAAGATCGGAAAGCTGCAAGAGTTGTAAGGCTGAAAAAGCAGAAATTTTATAGCCTTGTCATGGACAAAGGAGGTGTAGAAATGAAATACAATATTTTCCTCTGTCTGAAGTGTAACACTTGATTAGCTTGAAAAGCAGCGAGAGTCATGTGGCTGTGCACAGGATTTAATCAAAAACGTGGCTTTGTTTGAAAAGTGATTAGGTAAAAATGTCATTGATTTCCAAAGCAAATCTGCTCACTGAGGATTTCAGAGCCATAGACTCCTTTATCTTCATAATATTTATATTTTAACTGTTTTTCAGCAGTGGCCAAATTTAGCTATCACGGCAAAATAAGAGAAGGAATTGTTATGACAGGTGGTTTTTTCTAAGTGCAGAGTCAATTTTTGGCTGCAGGATTTGTCTCTCCCTGTTTTCTTTGAGCACTTCTATCTTTCCTTAATAAAACTTTCAAGGTCCTTTCCAACCCAAACCATTCTGGGATTTTATGAACGAATTGTTGTGTGGCAGGGAAGCTGTCCACCCGCGTGACCTCAACTGTGCCTCCGAATGCTCCACAGAGACCAGAAGAGCCCAGTGTGGGTCAGGTAGGGAATGGCTACAACGGAACTCCTTCCTGACTGCAGTTTGTTGCTGTTTTGGTCAAGTAAATAAATCAAAATGCAAATTTAATTGAACATATCTGTTACACTATGAATATTTCTTTCCTAAAGAAGTGGATCTACCTTCTGAAGTGTGTATCTTTAAAAAGAAAGTAATTTCCTAGTTACTATAATTAGTATTATAATATAATTAGTGATATTCTCAGAAACTGCCTAAGTATAATAAATATATATTAATCTCCTCATTATTATTCAGTTACTTCATCCAAGTATTGTTCAGATGAGCAAATGTTTCATAAAACTTGTTCCATAATGTTGAAGAAATTATCAAATCCCCCTTTAGCTGAACAGGATCTTTTAATATGATTTTTAATGAGACAGAAGATATCACAGAAACCCTGGAAGAGTCCTGCAGAGATGTTATTGATCTTTGGAGTTAGATCACCTTAATGATTATCTTTCATAGCAGCTGGAATATTTTGTTCTTGTCTAGTAGAAAGACACATCTGAAGGTTAAATAAGGTGGGATGGAGCAAAATTTTGTCAAAAGTTTATAAATCCATCACATGGAGGAGGAGGGGAGGATTATTTGCTGCAGAATTCCTCTTCTTGCCACTGTTCCCAAACACCAAGGAGCAAATGCCCAGGGTCTGTGGCCACGAATTAGGGCAAAAATCAGATCAGTTCATGGAGCAGGAGCTGGAGTAAAAATGGTACTTTGATAGGTAATAAAATCTATCCATGGAAACACCTTGGAAACAGAGATGGGGCAGCCACAGCTTCTCTGGGAAAACTGTGTCAGGGCCTCACCACCCTCACAGGGAAGAATTTCTTCCCGAAATCCCATCTAAACCTGCACTCCTCCTATTTGAAGCGATTGGAGGCTTTCAAATTCATCTTGTACCCTGATTTTTGCACTTTTAGAAACACAGCATCCTTCGCTACATCTCGGCATCAAGGAGATTTTCCTTTATCATGTCAGAGCCTGCCAAAGCCTCTTGGTGCCTCTCCAGTGCCCAGGGCACAGTGAGCATCCTCACAAACAACTGACTTGATCTTTTTTTGAGCCGGACTTCATTGGAATCATGTTATCAATTCTTGCTTGGGATCCTTGAGGGTATTTTGCAAAGAAAGCAGCATGTGTGGTTTCATAATGATGTTCCACATTTTCATTCGGAAAACCGGTGTGTGCTCACTGCAGAGGGAGGGGAGTGCTGCCAGAGGTTTTATGGCTGAAGTCTAACCTTCCTTAACCTTTTTTTCTTTTTTTAATGTCTCCCAGTATTGACAAGGCCTTTAATTTGTGATCCAAGGCTGTACCACTTCTCAAGATTAAGCTGCTGAGCTGCCTTAGGGAGCAGTATGTGGTGGCTGGGGAGGACAGATCTGCAGGCAGGTCTCACCTGCTCCCCAACACACCCAGGCATGGGGCAGGATGGATCCAGGGGCAGCTCTGTCTTACTTCCCTCAGCATCCAGGCACGGGCATAGTGGCAAATCAGAAAATTATAATTCACCTGGCAGGTAAATTTATTGGGAAAAAGACCCAAAGCACCAGGAGCAGAATTAGGGTAAATGTACTGGGGTGCGAAGGGGTTCTTACTGTGCTCCTGCTCCTCGTGTTGGGGGGGTCACAACCACAAACCTGCCAGAGTTAAAGGAGCATTTGGATGATACTCATCCTGTGGTGTGACTCTTGGCCATGGTCCTGTGCAGGGCTGAGGGCTGGACTCGATGATCCTTGTCGGTCCCTTCCAACTCAGCTTATTCTGTGATTCTGTCACATGGGGTGCACTGAGCATCCTTCCCACACTTCCCCACACAGCAGCATCTGCACAGTCCACGGATAAGACACAGCCCTGTGGGACAACCCTCACCCAGCCCAGCATCAGTCCCACGGGCTGCATCCGCAACCCCTCACCAGGCACGGCTGCAGACACAACTGAACAGATTTTGGTACTCCTCCTCCAGCAGGATGAACAAACCCCAGGGTGCTCCCAAACAAGATTGCACTCGCTGGGTTGGTCCCCAGCTCACCTGGGATCATGGAGCTGCTGGACAACAGGACAACATTGTCCAGGGGCCGTGTGGGCACCGGCGCTGCAAGGAGGAGACCAGGAGTGGGGTGAGGAGGGACCAGGAATGGGGCCAAGGGGGGACTTATGGGAGCTCTGTGCCGCTCCAGGATGCTGCACCACTGGAGCATCCCTCCAGTGGCCCTTTAAGCCAGATTGAAAGATGCTCTGCACTGCCAGGCTGACAAAAAAGCGGCATTAGCCGAGCTGTGAAACTGGCTCTGGATGTTTAATGTCTCTCAATGGCTGGGGTGGGATAGCACGGCATCAACTGAAAGTCAAGCAGCTGAATCCTTGTGCACTGCTTTGAAAAATTAGGGGCATTTATAATGTCTAATATGTTGCAAGCCAGGATGATTTAACAGATGGTTTAAAAAGAAAATCAGCATGTCAGGCAAGGCCCGTTGTGTCGCTCTCTGTAGATTTCTGTAGAATGGGAGAGTGATAAAAAATGTTTTTCTTCTCTATTTCAATAGTGAAAGATGTTAAAACTTGAAACCTTGGGGGAAATTGCTTAATTACCCTCGTGGTGTCAGTGGTCCAGAGCAGTGGGAAATTTTAATTCCCTGCAGAAAGGGGTCAAATAGGGAACAACCAGGACACTTTTTAAACTCTTGTTAATGCCTCATAACCTTTAATGAATAATTTTCAGTAGCACGGCCAAGCCAACCTCACACAAAAGACATATTTACCTCTCGGTGGCTTCGCCTCAATTCTCTGCACAAAGAGAAAAATATCAACAATATATTTGCTTCCATGCAGACAGAATACATGATAGGAAATTTGGCTTTTTAAATGCCTGTGCTCCTGTTAGACAATGATTTACAATTTCTATAGAATTTTAAATTTAATGTGCAAAAGCAAGTTAACTTTTCTTATACAAGTTCGATAAGAAGGGATATCCCTATACCATGCATTCAACAATTACACAGTATTTTTATTTTAGAAAGAAGAGTTAATATTTAAAGTTGCCCTTTAATACTCATTTGGAAGCACTGATTGAATAATAAGCCAAGCAGCTCAGTGTATCACATCTCTATTAAATTCTCTTGCCTTTTTTAAGATTAAAAAAAAAAAAACTTTTTTCTTCCTCTAAATGCAAATCTTTCTGTGTAACACTGTGCCTAATCTACTACAACTAATTAATCTGTTTGAGCTGATGAAATGTTACCTCTGCATTTTTTGTTCCTTGTATACAATTATTGTAACAGTGGTGAATAAATCAATATTCCCAATCCAACTGTAAAAAACAATCAAGAAAAGCAGTGCTTCTCAGGGAAAAAACACCAAATAATATTTATTAACTCTGTCTCAATCCACAGCAGAGCCTAATACCATTCAAGCATTTTCTGCAAGTGTAATAAGCAAACTCAAATACATGATGAAAGTGGCACATGCCAATAATTTCACCATTTTACACTGCAGAGTAATTGAAGGATTTAATGAGAAACAAACCAATAAAAATAAATAGACCATGAGAGAGGAGGAGAAACTGATCTAAAATGGAAGTTGCTCCATTGTGAGTTTTAGGGGGTTTTTTTGCATGGTTTGACCGGGGGAAAAAAATGGTGTTGGGATGATTGGCTCTTTATTTCTACTTATTTTACATTTTGCAGTTTGATTTCTAAAGAGGAAAAAAGCCACTTGTTCTATGTAGATTCGATTGTGCATCAAGATGCTCTTCCTTTGCTGCCACTTCCCACAGAGCTGTTATTTTCCCTCGGAATTCTGTGATGAATTATATCTTTCTGCCTGAAGTTAGAAACTGTTTCTGTTGTATTGGTATTTATAAATAACTCCGAGCAGCCCAGCCTTTTAAATAATGGCACTGAGTCCTCCTGCTTTTAGAAATGTCCATAAATCACCGTCCTCATGAAAGGAATTCTGATTACAAGCAAACTCCTTTGTCTCAGCAGTGCCCCTAAATTTTGGCCGTGTACAAACGTCTCACTGAGCGATGCCACCGGCGCCCAAGTCGATACAGAGCAGGGACATGCTTGGACACAAAGAACATTTTGGCCTTACATCTTTTTGATGTACGTTTTTGGTAACCCCAGAGCTGGATCAAGCTTTCAATCGGTCTGACCTACCAAAAATCTCACAAAGAGATTGTGGGTTTTTCTTGAAAAACAGACTTAAACTGACAAATTTCGACCTCTGCCTCAGTCCCCACAAAGCTTGTACCACGGTGACAAAGCTGAGGGTGGCAGAACCACTCCCAAACAGGATTTTGGTACAGCACGAGATCAGAGGTGCTCCCAACCAAGCCTTGGGTGAGGAGGGTCTCAAACTCAAAAATAATACCCCAAAAGCTTTGAGGAATTAAGGCAAACATGGGGATGGTTCGTAAAGGCCAATGAGTGAATTGTTTGTCCCTTGTTTGTCCCCACTTGAAATAAAGCCATAAAAAATCTGTGTTCCTTTTCGAAGAAAGCTAAATTCCTGAGAAACGTGGACCAGAACAGGCTCCTCACTTGCTGAGAGCCTGAGCCAGGCAAAGCCCAGCCTGCTAAAGCTGTACATTGAGAGCAATCATTCTAAATATTGAGCACTGTACACCTGGTAAAAGAAACAATAAAACATAATCTCATCTCTAAAGGGGATTATTTTCAGCTGCGTTGTTTTGATGTTTTTTCCTTGTATGCACAATTGAAAACACTGACTTGTAATAAGTTATTGCTTTGTGTGGTGCTTTGGGAAAGAGGGAGAGGGCAGGTTCAAAGACCAAGTGCAGAGGGGGCTCTCCCTGGACAGCTGAGGGCCAATCTCGGTGTACAGGTCAGCGACCCTTTTATAAAACCTTTGAAGTGCTTTCTTGAAGAGTATTGACTGCCCAAAGCCTTTTATTTCATATCAAGTTCAAATGTAATGTCTTTATGAGCATAAAGCACAAATCAATGAATTAGGACATTCAGATTATTTAGATGGAGCTCAGAGTGTGCAGAATTCACCGAGGTGTCGTTTAAACCACCGACAGCCTCAGGTGAATGTTGTATCCCACTGTGTTGTTTACCTGACAAGCATTTTACAAAACAGGGCCTACTAACAAAATATTTTCTATATCTTTGCTTGTCAAGATGACAAGTTTTGCCTACATAGTGCCACAGGAATGCTTGTTTTCTCTGCCTTGGTTAGATGGAGGCTGGAAGAGTTAGAAATCCCATTTTCCTCTGTCTTCACACCAGCAAACATAAATAATAATAATGATTCTGATTATAATAATAACAAATTATATTATAATATAATTGAAATGCTTCCCTGAAGAGTATTGACTGTCCAAAGCCTTTTATTTCATATCAAGTTCAAATGTAATGTCTTTATGAGCATAAAGCACAAATCAATGAATTAGGACATTCAGATTATTTATAATATATGGTTGTTGATGATGTTGTTGTTTATTGTTATTATTATTATCACTACTATTATTACTATTACTTCAGTAGTGTGGAGGACATGGACTCTTTTATACCCTGTTCTTATAGAGCCTGTAAAAAATCCTCCCACCTCATAAATCTGGTAGTATCTCTTCTTGCAGCAGATTTACTTCCTACTACAAGTAGAGTTTAGTCTGCTACTTTCCACAGAAACGCCAGAAATAGAAATTTCGGGGGGTTTATTTTCAATTTCTATTTTACATTTTCGGTTTTCATTTCCTCTTACTTCTGCCTGAAGGACACCATGTATCTATTCCACCCATGACAACAAGTACCCATCCCAGTTCTCATCAGAGAGCCAAACCACCTCATATCCCAGAAACTGTGGGGATACTGTGCTGGTCCCCAGGCTCCATCACTCCAGACCAAACTTTTACGGCTTGTCTCCCATTTTCCTGTCCTCCTTCTCATGCAGCCCTGGCCTCTGTAGCTGCCGCAAGGGACAAAATTCCATCCCAAAACTCCCTGATTCTGGACATTCAGGGCAAAACAAAACTGTTTAGAGAAGACGGATTATAGAATCAGGAATTATTACGGTACAGCACAAGGTCAGTTGTACTTTCGGTGCCAACAAGTTATAAAGGTCTCACATTTTTGGCAGGAACACTTTACTAGTAAAACACAAACCATCGTGTCAGGAGCTTTAGTGTTTCTGCACTGTTTTAATGGCCCTTACTCGAGGACTGGCCTGTCTGTGTGTCCATGGTTTTGCTTCTTGTGCTAAGTGTTTATTTTTCACTCTCCCAATGGGGGGAAAGAAGAACTGAAATCGCTCTCATGTCAAATTCATGGATGCATAAACGTGTGAGACCCAAGAATTCAGTATTATTCTCACCCCCGTTGTGACTTCTGGCAGGGAGAGGGTGGCAGGGAGAGCCAGGCTGCAGGTTTCAAACCCTGACACACCTTGGACATAGGCTTCTCAGTTCTGGCATCCTCAGCCTTGCTTTTTCTCTTTTTCCAGCTGGTTTCCATGGAGCCCAGACTGAGGAATGGCCAATCCCACTGCAGACTCCAACCCTTCCAACACAGAGAGGGGAATTTTTTTGCTTTTTTGCAAAACCCTGGGAAAACTTGTCCCAGGAACTAAGGGAACAGAGACAGCATATTCCTAAGCAGTGCTTCCCATAATCATATTTTTTGAGCAGGGAGGTTGGACCAGGTGACCCACTGTTGTCTCTTCCAACCTTTCCCAATCTAAGATTCTAGGATTCTTCATTCCTTGGCAGGCAAAAATTTAATGCATTTGTACATGGAAACTGGGAATATTTGTGTTTGCCATAAGTGCTGCAACTGCCACTCAAGATATGAAACATCCAAGTGCAAAACCCTGGCCAAGCATCCACTAGCACAGGAGAATTAATGACAGTGGTGACATGAGGTCCAATGTCACTCAGAAACTTTCAGGCTTGTTGTAACATGCTCTTACTGTACTCCAGCAATGACATTAGCAGAAAAGTCAAAGTAGAAAATAAAAGCCATTAAAATCTAGTTAATTCTAGTATATTCATTAATTTTGGTGTAACTGGTGCCCTTCACCACCATTTCAGAACCCCAATCACAAGTATTTCAGTCTGGATAAGGACTGGACTCACCCCATCAATCACTAACAGGTAATTCCCAAAGACCTGGGAGAGATGCCTGTGAGCAGAGCAGCTCCTGCAGAAAGGGCGAGACTTCAGGCAAAAACTGGCTGAAACCATCAAAGCGACATCTACCCCAGCTCACCTCCCAACATCTCCCAAGGGACACTTCTCAGCCCTTTTCTGAGCACCCACCAATGCTCCTCACACCCCAGAAAGCTCCAAAACCACTCAATCAGAGTTCAAAGGAGAGGAATTTCTGGAGATGGACCATGAAAATCCAGAGGAACCCCCTTGTCCTTCCCCAGCACTGCTGGTGGTGCTGGTAGGTTTCCCAAACTCTGGTTTCCCAAACCAGAGGAATCTGTCAGAGTGCTATAGGAATATTACACATTTGTTATCCTACAGTCCACCCTATGATCAGCTTGCCAGTTTATATTTTTGTTCCACAGGGTGTATTTTTATTGTGAGGCTCCAACAAAAAATTTATGGAGTTTTCAGGTTGTCTATATAAATAAATATAAAGAATAATAGAATGTTCACACTGTGGAAGTTCACACAGTGTTCCAGTCTGGTGTTTGCTTGTTTTTTTAATCAATGGAAATTATAAGGGAGATATTTCCACTGCCTTAGCTGTCAGCTAATCCACGTAAATTCCTGCAATTATGAGGGGAAAAAAGAAGTGTCCCTTCATTACCTATCAGAATTTCATTTCTGGCCTCGACTGCATCCTCGTATAAACCTTTCTCAGGAATGCCAGGACAAATAAGTGGCTGTATCTCTGGAATGCTCATTTTCCAGTCATTCTGAGGAAGATTGGCGGGTTCCAGTGTAATTAGTCTTTTTTAATGAAATGGACCCTGGATATATTCCACTGCGGAGCTTCAATAATAGAATTTAAGTGAAAGTAATTTCAAAGTGCAACAGTAGTTTACATATTAGTTATTGTATAAAGAAAAAAAAAACCTGCTCTGCTGTTCCAGGTTAAATGCAATTAACATCCAGGCCTTCTGCAAGACTCCTGGGAGGGAATGATTGGTTTGGCAGGTTATTTCTCAGATTTTGATAAAAAGAAAAAGAAACCCCCCATTATTTTCTCTCCACACCCTCGCTGAAAATATTACAGCACTCTCTAGATTCAAGACCTCAAAGCAACTTAGCAGAACACAGATATAACTCCAGAATTTGGACTAATTAATTGTGCACAGAAGTACAATTACCACGTGAGCTGCAGCCTGTAGAATATTGCAAATAAATAACATTTTGCAAGTCCAAGGAGATGTCAATTCCTTTCTAATTAGCATTTACTGGGAGAGGACTGGGGAGGGTTTGCAGTCTGGTTTTGGGAAAACACAGTATCCAGAACCCTGCTGTGGAAACAAACACTGTGGTAATAACAAAAAAAACTTATTCATTATACTCTCTTACTTCATACAGCTGTATCCTATATCCAAAGAAAACTGTGGCTTTATGAGAAATGCAGAATTATTGCAGACTTTTGTAAGACTCTTCAAATTAACAAGAAGGATTTTTTAATTTTTTTATTATTATCTTTCTTTGTCCCTAGTAAGCACATTTTTTAAAACCGGTTTATTTTCCCATTTGAAAAGTCAAATCTTTCAATGCCAATTGTTTCTACACATTCTATGATTATCTAGGAATCAAATCTAACCCTCACAGCATCTGTTAGCTGGTTTGATAGGGTCTTATTGCAAAGGACCTCATAGAAAGTTGTTCATTCTTAGTTGCATAGGAATGCTTCGACCAAATTCCACTATTTAATGTTTCTGTGGGGTGGAAAACAGATGGAATTTAAGCCAAACAAAACACTCTGGCTGGTCTAGGTTGTTTGTACTGCTTTTGGACACTTTCTGCAATGTAGATGGTCCTTCACATGCTGTTAAACACAACCTCTGGCTTAGGAATCCCTGAGATGCAGATTTCTAGAGACAGGAAAACAGACAGGAAAAATCTCTTTATATGTCTCCTCTTCCCTATATTCACAGAATCCCAGACTGGTTCGGGTTGGAAGGGACCTTAAAGATCATCTCATTCCACCCCCTGCCATGTGCAGGGACACCTTCCACTAGCCCAGGTTGCTCCAAGCCCTGTCCAACCTGGCCTTGGACACTTTCAGGGATTGATTCATCCTTATCCCCTGGCATACTGGGCCAGGTGAATTATTAACACAGCCCACAACTATTCCTGCAGTACAGCCAGAGCATTTTACCTTCAGGAAATTGCAGCATAATTATGTTTAAAACCTACTAAAGTTAATAGAAATATTCTCATTGACTTCAGTGAGCTCTGGACTCTCTCAGATATGTATTTTCACCTTGACCTTCACTCAACGTCAAAAATTTAGATTTCTAGTGAAAGTTAGTCATCTAAAACATAAAGAAAAGTAGATAATTCCACAGGACAATTAATTTCATCTTTAAAGAAGTGGCCAAAATATCTTCTTCCCCTTGTCAATGACAGAAATACCTTAGAATTGAAGCCTAAAATAGATACCCAGCTCTTAGAAGGCTGCAATAAATGAGCTGGCTCCCATCCCTAGTGACACAGCAGGGGGTAGTAATGACAAAGTGAACTTTATCAGCCCAAAAATAAAAGGAATAAATGCCAAAAAGGAGAAACAAGGTGCATACAGACCAGAAAAGGCCAGATTAGAAACACCAAATGCAGCATTTGTGTTTGGAGTAGTTTGAGATGCAGTCTAAGTTATTCCAGGCCTTCAGTTTACTTCATCTGTGTTTTTGGAAGACCTGTGATACTGGATTTCCTTACCTTTTAGTGCCTGGACAGCAGGACAGGGATAGTTTTGACCTTCACACTGGACATGGCCACCACAAACCCATTTCCCACGTTCTGCTGTCCTCATCCAAAACCTCCATATGTCACCACTGCTGCTTTTCCTCAGGAAATACTGATCATTGGATAGTTTATTTTGCTGCTATGAGTGTGTTTTGCTACAAGAAATTACACTTAATTATGTTATAATATTTTCAGAACTGTTAATATTAATGCGTCGAAAATTATTTTTACTTAATTTTTACTGGGTGTTCTTGTATAATTGATAGGGAATTTGTTATTAAATCTTTTATTTGACTGATTACTTAATCATTCCCACATGGTTATTGAAGACAATCTTACATATAATTAATTTCACTAATAGAGACTCCCCATGTTTTCCTTCCTAGGCCAGTGTCTGCATGGTTATCATGTAATTTAAGGCTTTCCTGGGGCAGCTTTAAATTATGCACATATTTGTATTAATTATATATGGCCAGATCCTGCTACCTTGTATGTGATGGCAAACACCTCCTTCTACAAGAAGCTCCTGTGAAACCAATGGATTTCCTTGCCCTGAGATCTATGGGATAAAAAGTGATGGAAAACAAAAGCTGAAAAGAGAAAGAATTGAAGTTTGGTGCTTTCATTTGGGCTCCCCAGATGTCTCCTGCCACCCCTTTCATCCTGGCTAATCCAAACAAACAGGTTCATCCCACTGTTTTGGGATCAGAAATATGAGAGCACAGGAAGCACTTGGACGCAGGGAAGGGAGCAAGTTCCTCTCCCAACTATGAAATGCAAAGAAACAGGGCAAACAAGCAGCAACAAAGGACCACGGGCCATGTGTGCAAATAGGGAGCAAACGATGTTCAATGTCATGAGGAAGCACGGAGTTATCCATCAGGTGACGTGCCAAATCCCTGACAGGATGCTAAGTAATGCACCTGATGCCAATTATTGACTCCCAATGACAAACTGGTTTTGCATATTGCATATTTTCCACCAGACTGGAGCACAGAGGCAGTTGAAGTAATCACTGACTACACCACTGCACTTGAGAGGGGAGATGGAAAGAGCATGTGAGAGGCAGGTCCCGAGGAATTAACATGAGCAGCATCGCCCTGGCCAGCTGTAATTTGCATTCTGATGACAGCAGCAGCAGGCTCTGCAAAATCTCAGGCTTCCACCAAACCCAGGAATCCAGCCCTGGCTCCACAACAGGGCTGCCCAGGCATCCCCAGGAGCTCCCCCAGGAGTAGCAGGAAGGGCAACATGGGCTCAGGGAGCAGAGCAGGGACAGCCCCTCACCTGCCCGTGGTTGTCCCCAACTCTGGGAGCTGCCTGAGCCCACAGCACTGTCTACCAGGTGCTTCACATGCTACCAATCTATTTCCATGCTTTTTTCAGTCATACCTACCAAATGCAGCAACCCCAGTGATGCTCGAGGATGTTGATCCTGTTTCAAGAGCTCTCCAGTCTAGTTTAAAGCTTCTCTTCAATGAGATATGATACTTGTTAGTAGCCCTTTAAAGGTCTTGCTGAAATTCCTCCTCCTCAGAACTCTCAGCCACAGCGAAATTCACTGTTGGTGCTCATGATATACAGCACCCTCCTAGGAACTGGCTGTGGTCAACTTGTCCAAGTGATTGAGCTCCTGAAACCCAAACCAAGCTTTAAACAGGGCTACAAAGCCACAGCCGAGATGGTTTTCTCCTGCCTTCCATCCTCTCTCCCAAATCTGCTCACCAAACTTGCGAAGTTGTAGCAACACGGGGGCCGGTCTCTTCTCCCAAGTAACAAGTGACAGAACAAGGGGAAACAGCCTCAAGCTGTGCCAGGGGAGGTTTAGATTGGGGGTCAGGGAAAAATTCCTTCATGGAAAGGATTGTGCAGCTCTAACACAGGCCGCCCAGGGCAGTGGTGGAGGCACCATCCCTGAAGGGGTTCAAAAGCCATGTGGATGTGGCACTCGGGGACATGGGTTAGTGGTGGCCTTGGCACTGCTGGGGGAATGGTTGGACTCCATGGTCTTAGAGGGCTTTTTCAACCCAAATGTTTCTGTCTAAACACGGTCAGGGCTGAGCAAAGCCCAAGCTGCTGGACATGACCCCTCTCTTCTCACTGAATCAAGGGGACGGGGCACAGGGCTCAAGCTCAGCATGAACACAACTCTTTGCAGCATCAATGCCATAGCAAGAACTTTTAAAATCAATTTATTCATGGGGAGCTGAGTGGAGCAGGAGCTGCATACAAAACAGTGGCCACAATAAGTTCACTTAAAGTGGAGACTCTTCTCAGCTAACATTTTAAGCTGCCCTCAAGCAATTCTCTGCCGTGCAGCAGTATTTCAGAAAAAAAAAAAAAGGTCTTATGAACCCAACTCTGCACAAAATTTCCAAAACAAGCAGGGACTGTGTTTGGTACTTGTGGAGGATGAAATGTTTTATTCCCCAGGGACTGAGAACTGAGAGGACAATTTAGCTGTTAGACTTAAAAAGTAAAATCCATCATTAACATGGTATTTTCAGTGGTTTTCTATTTTGATTAATTTAGGGGACTCCAGTGGGCAGAAATTTTTGAAGTTGAGGTCTGTGAGAGTCTCTTTCATCCCATCACTCAAAATCTCAAACCCACCAAGGCAGCATCATGCCCCCTCCACCCAGCCCACCACTAATGTGGGCGATAACCACTATTTCTCCCCACACACTATTTAAATTCTAAGACACTGACAAACTATAACTCAGAGGGAACCATTTTAAATTATTATTATTCAATGGCTTGTAAACTGTATCTCATCATTAAACAGAATAATAAATAAAAATAATGACTAGCTTTCAAACCAGCAATGTAAAGAACACACTTTACTGCTGAAAAGTTGGTTCATTTTACTAGGTTTTAATTACAGCAAAATTCATTTTTTAATTTTTAGGTTTAGGAAATGGTATTTGGGGTTAGGAACTGGAGGAAAACCCTTATTCTGCAGTGTGTCTGTTGCCATATAGACCAAGATATAAGTTGCTGAACTAAAACATAACACCCCACAGATACCAGTACCAAAAAGCTTGCTCAGAGCTACACATCCCCAGATGAAAGACAGGAGTTCTGTGGAAGAAACAAGGAATTTGTCAGTGGGGTCATTTGGAGGGAGGAAGAGGAGGAGAAGGAGGAGGAGGAGAAGAAGAAGAAGGAGAAGGAGAAAAAGGAGGAGGAGGAAGGGTTAAAGGCAGCAGGGCAGGGAGAGGGAGCGGCACCCCCCAGCCCAGCCCTGCCTTGCCCATGGTCATCCACCTCTTGTAATTCCATTAGGGTGCCAGATTCCAATGCAGAATTAGCTGTTGCCTACGCAGAATTATGTAAAACACGGCCCAGACTGAAAATCAATATTCTGCTTAAGTAACTGGCCCTCCAGTAATTTAATGAAGCTAAATTGCATTACACGGAGGTAAGGTGGTGGGGGACCATTTTGTCTCAAACCTTCCATTATACAGTGACTGTACAGCTGTATGCCTAAAGAGAAATTAAACATATACACTCATTCCTTCTTGAAGTTGGAACAGTGTTTTTTACACTGGATTACTTGTCTCCTTCCTTAATTTAAAACTACAGTAAATAATTTGCAGCCACGTAATTAGGAAGGAGACACAGTCTCATAATAAGGGGAAAAAATTGCTACCAGAGTATTAAAGGATTTTTTTTACTTGGCGAGAAAAAAATGAAAAAGGACATTAAATGTTAGATCTGTATTAAAAATGTAATTCTAAAGGGTTTAAATCTATGACATGTCTACACTGAATTAATTAAATTCATGATCTGATCAAGGACTGAAAAGCTACCTTGGAGCTATCTCTTAAAAATGCTATGTATGTACATGTCAAAATAGGAATTAAAAAAAAAGCAGGCCTTTGATTTATTGGCAATTCATGCATGCATTATTGTGCTTTCTTGCCTTGTAGTAGGAGGGAAGTCAAAGTTTTATAAAGCACCTGAAACCTTCTCCACAAGCCCCTTTATTAAAGGAACTTTCTTGCTGAAGACAACTGTGCCCAAACTCGGAGCCATCCACTCTGGATGTGATCATGGTGACATTCACCACGATTTAACTTGTGTTAAAGCTGATTGACAAGAACAAAGAGGGTACAATTACATTATGCAGCACTTGTACTGCACCCTCTTTTATTTATTATTCAGCTACAAAACTTCAACTGGAAGAAACACTTCAGAGTTGGGGTTTTTTTGTGTCGAGGAGACGGAATTAAATTGACAATAATTCTGCGCCGTGCGGTATGAAGTTATGCTGATTAGAGATTACTTCCCCCTAAATCATTTGTCACATTGCCTTATATAAGGGTAAAACAGACTTCAACCATGTGTAGCTGCAGAGGTATCTTTGGGGAAATGCAGGCAGCAGAGGATGTATTGTTTAAAGGGAAAAGGAGTGATTTGCATGCTCAATCACTATTTTTCTTGCCTGTCCGACTCCTAGAATTTTCTTCCTCTACTTAAAAGGCAGTTAAACAAATGAAATTTATTTATGCCAAATCTAAAGTGAAAAGGGAGACATTTAAAAGCACATGTGTGTTTAACACCTTAGAGGGCAGTCCCGGTCTGGAAAAGATGTTCCAACGTGAGCTGCAAGATGCAAAATTAGCAGGAAAAGTGGCAAGAGCAGCTCAGAAGTGTCAGGTCAGGCTGGTTCTTCCCAGGTGAACGAGCAACAGCACATCACTCTCCAGCTTCTTTTTGGCACTGATTTGGGAATGCTGGTGTAAAGCCAGTGGTACCACTGAAGGTGTGGGGTGCACTCATTGCTCCGGTCTCACACTTTAATTATCACCAGATGCCATTGCCAGACAAGAGAAGCAATCAAATCTATACACTAGGTTATTAAAATGACATTCCATCATTGTTGATGGATGAAAATTTATGGAGAACACACTGAAACCCCACAAACCAGATGAGGGGAGTCAAGGGGTTCCCACCTCTGTTTCTTCCCGGTGCTTATGAGCCAAAGCATCACTGCTAACTGGATATTCAGGTCCTGCAACGACATTGTCCCATGTCAGCTGAACCTGGAAATGCCTCGTGGGTGCCTGGTGCTGGCTCCAGCCAGGCAGGAGCAGGAGCATCTCCCTTCTTTTACAGGAATGGTCAGTCCAGATCAGCATCACCACCATCACCTTCACCAAAAGACAGTTTCAACGTATCTCAGGCAACGAGGGGAGATGAAAAATTCAGTCTCTCTCTTACACGTTATCGATTGAAAAGGAAAAGACTTCCAAGAGAAATTATTTTTATACCCTTGAATACCACCTGGCAGATCCATATTTTGTCTCTCTTTGGCTCAAAAGATCTTTTACTCCCTTATTTCTTTTGGAATGGCAATTCAATAACGTACAACTGAACATTTATTAATTACACCCCAGTTTAAAGACCTATTTTGAAGGGAATAACTGCTCTCAGAAATACTGAAACACTTTCTGTTTGATTTCTGAGTGCATTGTAACTGAGATATAGCTGTTCCCTTCCACGCTGAGTTCCTGGCTTGTACTTGAAACCAGGAATGGCAGGATTTCCACCCCCCTTACTAGCAAAACATGAGCTTAAACACATATTCAACAAGGGAAACACGTCATGTATTTTATAATGCAAGGTCCTTTAGAGCAAATTATCCAGGTTTTTTTTTTCCTTAAGATGCACCTTTATGTTCAATGATATTTCCTTTGGGATTTTCATTAACATTCCATCAAAAAAAAACCAAACCAAAACAAAAACATCTTTTTTTTTTTTGTGAAATACCTTGACTAATGAGTTTAGCATTTTCCTTCTGCTCATATTTACATTTGGTGTTTTGATGATGTTAAATTCTACAAATGAGAGCACTTTTTAAGTGTTCCTTTCAACACTGCCTGCCTTTTCTGTTTGATTTCTCTTGCTGATGGTGTGTTGTCACTGCTGAATGCTGGAATTGTTGTTGAGCAGGCACAGCTGGATGAATTAAAGTCTCTCCAGTAACTCAAACCAGAAATGACTTCATCTCGAAACTTTCCATGTAGCACAGGTCAGAGCTCTGGGTAGGGACAAAAATAATGGGGTTACCAGAGAAAGAAAAAGTCAAAAGTACAAGTCAAAATACAGAAAGCAGTTTGGAGTCGCCTTGTGCAGCGATTTCCCTCTGTGTTACCGACGGGCTCTTTTACAGAGCGAAGCCCCGATGGAGACATTTGATAAGTAATTGTATTTTAAGTTCAAATAGAATATCTGCATGTGTGCAGATACAGAGCCCTGTACACTTATCTTATTAGCTATTTACTTAAATTATCTGTTGGGTACCCTAATATATAACCAGTGTCGCCTAATGATATCATCTATTAATTTATTCAAGGAATTTTGCCAAAAAACAAATAAAAGCCTCGAACACAAACATTTCTCCCCCCTTCATTTCGAGCTCATCACAAACAGCCAAGCATTTCAATGTGGCCAAGGCAGATTTTCTAAGGTAACATCTTTAATTAACGTGAAGCAATTTCTAAAGTCAATACAAGGCGGGTGTGGTGTAATTAGCCGTGTCAGTGTGGTTCCTGCCCGGGCTGGGGTGGGCGGGGGGACTGTGGGTGCTCTCACCCCAGACCCGCTCCTCCTCCTCCACCCACCCCCTCCCCAGCAAACACTCCTGCTTCATTTAATAAAATCTCTTGCCCTGCTGTGGCAGCACGGGGAGCTGGAAAATTTCTTTCCCTATCAAAACATTTCATCCATTTCCTTGTTTGATCGTGAAGGGAAAAATCACCCTCAGCATTTTCATGTTTGAAAGAGGGTGAAGTGGGAGCAGCCCCTTTCTCACACATATCCTCAGGTGCCCTTCCCAGATTTTCCTGCTGAGTGTACTATGATCTCTGATGTTAATTAGGAATAAGATGACATCTCCCATCAGTGGCCATCATGCCAGAATTTTTTTTTATTATTTTAGGTCTTTTCCCCTATTTAAATGTTTTCCTTAAGTCTGTGTAAAAGGTTTTGTATCTCCTGTAATTTCTGTGTATTCCCCAGACTGTGGAGTCTCTGCTGGGATGGATGTGGTTGTTCCAAGCTTCACACCTGCAAGAACCACCAGCATTTCTCCATCCCTTTCTGGAGCAAAGGCAACACAAGCCTGACTTGAGAAGTGTTTAAAAACAAAGGTTCAAAAATCTTTCACTACGTACTTGTTCAAGGGCCTCTAAAACTCAATGTTCTGTGCTGAAATCAATTCACACTGTCAATAGCCAGGAATTCCCAGAGCTAAAATTGGGATCTGCTTTTGACCACTGCAATTCTGAAAAATCATCATCACATAAATACAGACATCGAGGATGAACTTGAAATTTACTTTTTTAACAGTGAACTAAAACATTCAGTAGTCAGAAAGTTCACTGGTGCAGTGTTAAACCTCTGGTCACACAGTATTTTGCATTTTTCCTGTTATTCCTTTCTGTATTTCAGGTGATTTACATTAAATTTACATGTTCATAAAATCTTGTATCTGGGACATTACTGAGCTGATGCTCAGGCTTCCAAAAGCACATGGCAAAAAGTGGTGATTTTTTTGGTAATATTCAAAGCATAAACACAGATTAATATTCACATGTACAGGAAAATCTGTGAAATCCCTACCAATAATTACAATCTGCTGCTGATAACAATTCCAGGTGGTCAGTGGTCAGTCTGTACCCTCAGCTCTCCATCCGTGGTGACAGCAGCAGTGGCAGGTCTGCTGAGGATGTGCTGACTTGGAGAACAAACTTCTCGGGCTCCCCATAACCAGCTGGAGGGAACACGGGTAGTGGGTCCTGTTCCGAAGGGATGCATGGCTGGGGAGCCTCCCCTGCACTGTCCAAAGGCAAACTTCCACAGGGGATGCAGGTGGACACAGCTGCCCTCTCCAAAGGTCTTGTGGTCCCACCAGTGCTGCCACTGATGATCTCCTGCAGGTGTCCCCCAGCTTTCAGCAGTCCCTGCACCACCCGAATAGGCTCTGACCCAGGGAAACAATGAGATTTCTTGGTGGGGAATTTGACTGCAAGGGAGGAGGAGAGTCCATCTGGGACCAACAGTGAGTTTTGCACCTTGCTGATCTACAAAGTATGTGATTTTAAGTTTCACACTGAGATTCCCCCCTAATATCCTGATATCCAATTAGGAATCAAATCTAAAATTACCCTCTTACAGTTTAGAGCCATTCCCTCGTATCCTATCACAAGGATCAGTTTATGGTAGTCTCCAAGCTGCAGTTTGTGAAAAATAAAACAAAGCCACGTTTCCACCACCAGCAAAGGATAATTCATCTTATCCAGTCTCAGGTCCACACATGAGCTCCTCAATTCCACCGTCGTTTTCCCTGGAGTTTTCTTTCAGAAACAGAGAAAACAGCCAAAGGTGGTGGCAGCTTTTGGAGAAGTGTTCCAGTTGCGGGTCTTCTATCAGACAGATATATCTCCTGTTTAATCTCAAATTGTGGAATATGCCCCTTTCACACAGGCCAAAAGTTTCAATTCACTTCTTAGAGAAAGGACATGAAGGACCAAATCCTATATTCCTTCTGTGTTCTGAACCTTTAACGAGGGTGAGTTTTAGCCCTGCAAGGTTTGTGAGATTGGACTCTCTGCAGCTACAACTCTCTTGGTATTTCCCCTTAAAAATTTTATTTTCAAGGCACCATAATTGTATGTAAAGTTCTTCTTGGATCTGAAAGACATAAAGCCCTAACAAGTCAAAAGCTCAGCCTGGGAGAAACAACTGATCTGCATACAGATGGAAAGATGTCTTCAGAAGGGAAATCTGAGGGTTTGATACTTTTTTCATTCTTATCCGAAATTGCTTTGGTTTTGAACTCACATTTTATCAACTGCAGAATTCACTTCAGCGTAAACCTCATTGATTTCAGCCACGTTTTATTCCAGGGATAAATGTGATTTCATTATTCCACTACAAAGTACATTAAAAATAAAACGTAGGTAACACCTTTAACACTGAAGATGGGATTCATTACGTATGTGTAAGGGAGTTATTTTTTTTCTTCAAGAGGGTTTAATTTGGATTTCTAACATATAGCCATGTATATATACAGCAAGAAAAGAAGCTATAGCCTGTCATTTCAATAAAACATGTATGAAAGCATCCCTAAGCACCTCCTGACATGTCAGGAATATGTGGTGTAAGAGTGTGTCCATGTCAGCAGTGACAAGCTGAACCTTAATGGCTCTAAAACAGTCTTTATGGTTTACTGTACCAGTAATCCATTTTATAATGAGTGCTCAACTAGATACAACAGTTCTGCGAGTTTTCTCTGCCTTTTAACTCAGCCCAAGGTGCCTAAATGAGGGAAAAAACTCCAAATTGTGGGTGATCCTTCCAGAGGAGCGTTATGTGCTGAAATACTTATGCACGACAGATAAATTAAGAATAAGGCTTTACTCTAATCCTTAAGTTTCCTTCTGTGGATTTTAAGACAGACCAGCATTGATGTTTTACTGTAGTTTGGGAGGAAGGTTTTAAATTTTATCAGGCTGGCACTGCTTTGGACTTAAAAAATGCAGGGAAGGGGAAGAGGTGCTGTAAGCCCGTGATAGACAACACAGCATTTAGAGTTGGTACAAAACCAGAATATAGTATTTCCTATCGTGATCTCACCCTGATCCTGCACTCTTTATCCATGTGAAATAGCAGGGTTGCCAGCAAGGAACAGGGAAGCTGTGGCTGAGGTGTAGCAGGAGTTGGAGCACCTTACTTGCATCAGTGTCCTGGGATAACCCATTGGAACACAGAGCTCTTTGCGTACATAGAAACATGGAGATGTTTAAGTTGGAAGGGACCTTAAGGACCATCTTGTTCCAACTCCCTGCCGTGGGCAGGAACACCTTGCACTAGGCCAGGTTGTTGCAAGCCCCATCCAGTCTGGCCTTGAACATTTCGAGGGGTGGGGCAGCCACAGCTTCTCCGGGCAACATGCATTAAACAAGCTGTTCCTCTGTATAGGATCTGTAAGACATCAGGAGTAGGCACCCATTTTCAAGAAAGGCAAAATAGGCTTTGACATTGGAATGTGGAATTGTAGGAATCCAGTCCCTGGATTGTTTGTCCGCTGAATTTCTGACCCACAGAGGAGTGGATTTTGGGGAACCTCTGCAGGGCTGCATGCGAGCACTGCGAGTCCAGTAAATTTCTGCCTTGGAGGCTGTAGCTCTGGTGAAGTCCATCTCCTCAGTCCCAGCCCATGCTGGAGAGACCCCTGAGGAAATGCACCCCTCCAGGTCCTCCCATTTTCCATCCTCAGGGACTCAGGTGACCCTCGCTGCCGTCCAGAAGCATCTCCCCGCTCACCACCTCTTTCCAAGCCCTACTTCACACAGATGCCTCCTCCGCATCATGTTCAGGGCACCCAAAAAGCAATCCCAGCTCCTCCAAGGGAGACCCCTGGGCACTCCTGACCCTGGAAGACTCTCCAGAGAAGGAGGCTGAGCATCCGTCCCTCAGGCAGGAGGTCCTGGGCGCCATGGGCAGGGGCTTGGGAGCGCCCAAGGGGGAGAGGGAAGGAAGCAACTAGAAACAGCCACTTAACATCTATTTAGAGCCTGGGAGCATTTGTGAAAGCCATCCCCATTACTGTTGAAAAGATGCAAATTTGGTGAAATAATCAGCTGTATGGCTGCAGGCTGTTTCTCAAGTACCCTGATTCCTTACAGGAGGGAAGGTATTAGTGTAAGACACACAGCAAGGCCAAGTTCATGTTGCTCAGAGATAGCCCCGAACCAAACTCCACCAAGTGCTATAAAACAAGATTTGTTATCCTGGGAAGCATTGACAGTTCATCCAATAAAGCCCCAAAAAACAGAACCCTTAAGGCTGGTTGCAGGGGTGCAAAAAGCAGCGCTCCCAGGCATGTCTGGCTGAGGGAATACATTTTGGCTGCCCCACACAGCCCCTGCCCATCCCAACCCCGGCACCCGGCAATTAAAGCCATCTCCTGGCATCTCCTTTTCATCAAAAATCCCCTGATATGTTTAAGGATCCATTTATCTGCTGCATTAAAGAGCATAAAGCAATCTGTGTGCAGGGCTTTTTGTTTAAAGCTGGGGAACATCCGAGGAGGAGGTCTGCCTTAAAATTCTTGGAAAATAGCTAAATGCATGGCTTAATGCAAGGTGTAATCTGCTTCATGTCTCCAGGCTTCCCTCTCTGCCTCCTTCTCCACCTCCCTGCTTTAACTGGCTCAACTTTGGGAAAAAATAATGATGTGTTTAAGAAAAGGATAAAATTTAACAGCAAACCCCCATTCTCCTTGTATTTATTATTTTAAATATTGTACTGAGAAGCTTAAAATGCTGCAATGTTTAAACAATGTATTTAATTTCAGGAGTATCAAATATATTTTTAAACCACCAGTGTCTTCAAGGTGAGCCTTCAGACAAGTAGTTTAATCATTACAATTCCAGCTCTCCCTAAAATCAGTTTTACAGCCAGTGGCTTAAAATAACAGCATGGAAACAAAAATGTATCCTCTAAACAAAAATATATCCCATCATCAGACACACGTTCAGCTGGGTTTGCGCTGTGCATACAGTGGGACAGGAGATAACAATGTAAGGTATCATTTCAAATGTGGAAATATTTTCCTGTATGGCATAAGAAAAAAACCCAAAACAAACAAACAAAAAAAAAACAGTTCAAGTAGCTTTTAGAGCAGAGTAATGGAATGAAGTGGAGTTGGAGAGGGTTTGTTTGTGTGCACGCCACAGTTTGTGCTACAATATGCATCTTTATGTATTATGGATTCCTTTTTCTCACATTTTTCTCAGTGGACAGATATTGTGCTGTAGTTCTCAGAATACCTGAGAAAAACATTCCAACAAATTGCATTCCTTGTCTGTACAGATCCTATAAGGAGCACAAAATAGGAGAGGAGAATCTTCATCATAGAAAGCCTTTTTTGATTCCTCCTCCTCCCCCCCCAATCTTCTGTAACAACATAAAAGATACTGTTATGACAAGTACTCTGGTAGTTCATTCTTTCATTTATAATTTAACCACAGCCTATATAACCTAATCAGAAAAATGTGGAGCATGATTAGTACAACAATCGAATACAGTTGGGCTCCTTGAACAACTCAAAGAACAATACAAAAGAAAGCAAAAAAAAAAAAAAAACAAGAAGAAGAAGGAAAAAAATCAAGGAAAACCATCGCAGGCATATCAGAAAATATGTGGTATTTCTTTAATATTTCATTTTAAACTACCTAATTGTGTTTTTAAGCTTCGGTTCCTGTAATTTTGCAAGATGAGGCATTCCAGTGAGAAAACATATGGTAAGGGATTTTTAAACCACATAGCTAGAGTGCATCATAGACTTATCTGCTGCTTTAGTGTCACAAAAATCCACCACTGAATTTATCCAGTCACCCATTAAAGAAAGAAAAGAATTAAAGGAAAAGGAGTTTAAAAATCCCCAAATGCTCCAAAAAAAACCCCCAAAAACCACTACTGGAAAGTGCCATCAGGTTCAAGGCAGGAGCTGGGTAAATCTGTGAGACTTCCCACGGCAGGAAAAAGTGGCAATTAGCTGGATATTTTGGGATCCTGCCTAGCAAATATTGTACATGGTGGTGACAAACTGTCACGAGCAACAACTTGTACCAGCACCTTGGCTCAAATGAGTTTTAATGACCCTCGTGCCTGAGATCGAGGAGAACTTCACATCCTGGCCCTTCCCAAAGCTGTCCCGAGGTGAAATCCAAGGGAGGTTTCAGCTCGGCACGTAGGAGCAGGCAAGGAGACATTTGCAGGGGAGACACTGAATCAGCACTTTATAAGCATTTTCTGAGGGGATGTCAAGCACGTGAGAGAGACAAACTTTGACATTTGCATGTGGCAGGGAGAGCTGGGTGCTGGGAGGATGCTCCAGCTCCCAGGGATGTGGAGTCAGGCTGGGTGGAGGGTGCTGCTCCCACCCAGCTGCTTCTCCCAAATCTGCCTGGAGAGAGAAGGGTTTCCTTGAGCCGAGACTAAGGTAAGAGGAGGACACGGTCAGGCTTGGCTGTGGGGGAATTTCAGGCAACGCCTGGAACAATGTCACTGCCGCGAACACCGAAGGAAATCACAATGCCTTGGCACCGACTTCAAGTCCTCGGGTTCTGTGGGAAGTGGAGTTGCAAGGAACTTTTGGAGGCCGGTGGTTAACTCTTGGTGAGAAGGAGAGATGTGCCACCAACACCGAGCCAGACTGGATACGGGGTTTGGAATCGGGGTGAGAAAGCTGGGAGCTCCCAGTTATTTGTTCAAAGAAGCTGAGACACAAATTATCCCCTTGCAAACCTTCCCCTCACACCCATGAAAAGCCACGAGTGTCGCTGTGTGTATCCACACAAGCTCCTGCCTCCTCATCCTGTTATTATCTAAAATTCACCTAGAATCTAGTTCTACTGGCTTTTTTTTTTTTTTGGCCTTTTTTTTTTTTTTCTGCTTATCTTGCTTTTAAAAGACAAACTCTTAACCCCTTGCACTTCAGGGATTCCCTTAAGGTTGGCTACATTTTCCCACTGGGAATTTCTAAGTGTAAGGACCGAGAAAAGCGTAAGGTGTTAATCTTGATAATTAGTGCACAAAACCAATTAGGGGCCAAAAAACCTTAAGGCACAGAAAGTGATTTTTTTGTTTATTTGCTTACCTTATTAAGTTAAATATCTGTCTGAATTAATCACTAATGAACGTGAAGAAGGCTCAATAGCACCGGCTTAATGAACAGCAGTGTCAGATGCATTTTACAGGGCACCAAATCACTGGGCAGAGGGAGCCAAGTCGCTCCTCAAAAATCACTTTTCTACCCAATTTTCTGTTTGCGAAGCAGTAAATTATTTACATATATTGTACCTATTGAAGCACTTGAATAGTATGAATGGAGCACAGGCAGGTTTTTAAAATATAGAATCATTGCACAACCCTGCTGCTGGAAATTCACTTTGTTTTCCCCTAAAGGCTGCACCACCCTCCCCCCCCCGAAATTTATTTTACAATTCTTGCAACACCCTGTTATTACAGTAAACATATTTTTGTCTGTAATTTATGATTTTTCAGACTTTCAGTGCTGCAGGATTTAAATTGGGCATTAGGAGCAGTCCCCTTCATACTTGCCTGGTGGCTCGAGCAAAGTTCGTGTGTTTTCCGGATCAAACTGTTTTATATTTTCCCCAAAACAACAGCGTTTTCCCTCTCTTTCCATCTATTATTCACATCGTAAACATCTGCATTGTAAACGTCAGATGTACTAATTGTCATGTCCCCAGCTCCAGGCACGAAGTGAACGTGCTCAACATCACTCTTAAAAAATAATTCTCATTTTTCTATTAATATCTCCTCAAGCCTTGCCCTTTATTTCCGAGCAGGCATGGAGCTTTTGCAGCCCTTACTCTGGTTTGTTGGTTTGGGTTTTTTTTCATCCCCCCCTGCTTCGGAAAGCCTTCCTGAAATCTTTTCCTGCTGCAGATTTTTGGCTGCACGGACACACACAGGAGGAAGGTGAGCTGATGCCTCAGCCCTGCTTTAGAGCCACATAATGGAATAGGACGGAAGGGGAAAGACTCATAGCAGAGGAGCAGAGAAAGTGGGAATCCAGAGCTTTCTAGGATCTCCTTAAAGGTGATTTTCATATTTTTTTAATTGCAGCCTCCGGAACGATGGATGTTTTGTAGTAAGTATGTGCCCAAATATTTGCAGAAGAACTTTGCTGATTTTTTGGGTGCTGAGATGCTTTGTGAGAGCACACGAGCTGCGTGTAAGCTCACACACAGAACCTGCTGTGGCTACTCACAGCTTCTTACTCCGTGTGTAAGTCCTTCCCTACCTTGCCTCAATAAAATAAACACTAATAACCCTTTGAAAGAAATCTGGGAGCATTTTAAAGGAGGAGAAACTGCAAACTGCATCCTGCAGATTTAACTATTTCGGCGATTTGGGCTAAACGCTGTTCAAGCACCATTAACGGGGAAAGTGCCCCCGCTATTCACAGGAGATACTCCAGGGGTAAACACCACCCTGGCTGCGAGCAGCTAATTAAAGGAATCGGGCGCAACTGAAAGAATCCCGAGGAAAAATACCAGTCCTGTTGGAATGGTTGGAAAGGCAGAGCCCAGGATGGGACGGAGCGGTGCTGGGATCAGAGCAGCCCAGCTCCTGCATCTCCAAACTCCTCTGCTCTTTGTTACTTAATGCGATGCAGGAGATCAAAGATCCGCACAGGCTGTGCCGGGGTGTTGCTGCAGTCCCTGTCACACCGGGTTTCTTGCCTTTTTTTTTTTTTCTTTTTTTCCCCCTTTTCCCCCCTTTCATTTTTTTACTTTATTTTTTGGAGGGGGGCTATTTTTTTTTAGCCGTTTTTCTTTTCTTTTTTTGGGGAATGCTTTTTTTTTGTTTGTTTGGGTTTGATTTTTCCCCTTTTTTTTCTTTTTTTTTTGTCTTTTTTCCCCCTTTCCTTCTTTTTTTTTTTGCGCCGTTTTTTGTTTTGCCTTTTTTTCCTTTTCTGACTTCTCCCTTTTTACTTTTTTCTTTTTCTTGCTTGCCTTTTTTTCTTTTGCCTTCTTTTTTGCCTTTTTATTTCTTTCCTTTTTCTTTTTTGCCTTTTTCCCCCCCTTTTTTTTTTTCCTTTTTCCCTTCTGCTCTTTTTCTTTTTTTTTTTTTTTTCTTTTTTTTCTCCCTCTC
>VZRE01007100.1:118485-123485 GCA_013396775.1 Cephalopterus ornatus
AAGCAAAGTAACCAGATTTTGTAACAAATCCTTTTGTGTGGGTGCACAAACTTCTGAATGAAACGTGAATACACGTTGTGCCGTTTTACAAAAGCCCCTTAAAAAAGAGCTTGCAGGCCTGCAGGCTCCAAAAAAATATCTTTAGGTTCGAAATGAGTGTTGTCATATATGAGGCAACATAATAAAACCCCGCGAGCCTTTTGCAGAGTCAGGAAAGTTCAGCCATTAACCAACTTAACATAAAAATTGCTCGAAAACACAGGAATAGTAATTTGGGGATAAGAAAGGAGGTAGAATTCATGTTATAAGTGCAAGTGATCTGGAAATAGCTGTTTGTCTTGGACATTTGCAGGGAAGTGACATCATGCCGAGTGTCCGTGGGGATATTAGTCCTGCATTTTTCAGTCCAGATTCTGGCACTAAAGTTGGCAAAATTAGACCATTTTGTTGAAGTGATCTTCGAGCCGCCCACCTCCAGCACACATTACAGCACACCTATGACATGACCCAAGAACAATGGGTGAAAAATGGGCTATAAAAACATGAATGGCCTGCTTCATATAAAGCAGATTTTATAGTGCAGGTGTGCCTTCATTTATCGATACTGTAAAGCAGTGAGATCATACTGGCAGTAAAACACAACATTTGTAAAACAACAACCATGAAAAAAAAAAAAAGAAGAAATTCTATTAATTAAAAAATGTAATGGCACAGATAAAAACTCAACAGGGTGTTTTAGAAATATATTTGATATTTTGTCATCAGATGCTTTACATCAGCTCGCACAGAATTCAGCCAGCTCTGAGAAGGATATCTGGAAAGGAGAAAAAAAAAATACTTAATTGAACTGTAAAACTATATCCCACATTTAGGAAAAACCAGGCATGTAAAAATATCTATTTAATAAGTGCCATTTAAGTTGTTAAAGCTGGTGGAGGGTTTTTATCTTTCCTTCACCCATTAGGATATGAATGGGAAAAATTATGAATAGGAAATCCTGCTGGAGTTTTTATTGCCTGTTTCCTTTCGGGAAGATGGCATTGTTCCTCTTTTAAAAAAGGGAAGGGGCGTAAAATAAGCCCAGGCATATGACAGACATCCTTCAAAGCTGGGATGGCAGGAGTGTGTTGTTCTGTATTTTTGTAACTCACAAGGCAAAGGCTGTTCTATTTTTAAGCAGGGCTGTGCTGCTGTGGACTTTTCCCTTCCCTTGAAAGGGGTTTTGGCATAATGTTGTTTTGATTAAGGCAGATTTCTGTTCTATTCTATTTAGTTTCTTCTATTTTTTTTTTTCCAGCACAATGCAGGAGCGAGGGATTTTTGGCGTTATTTATTTTATTGTTGTTGTTGAGTTTTTCCTTTTTATTATTATTAAATCTCATTCCAGGACAGAGAATAAAATTTTTCTCCCCACATCAACAGCTCCAAAAATCCTTGCATGTGCAGCAGGCTTTTGCTACGTCCACCTGTCGAGCTGCACTTTCAGGGGGTTTTAGGATCTTTGCTCTCTTGGTTATTTTTTGGGGGCTTGGGAAAAAAAATAAATTAAAGATCTGGCAAATTTCCTGGGCTAAGGTCTCACCCTCCAAAGCCTTAATTGGTTTAATCACCCTAAGCTGAGTAAGGGCAGGGAAGGGATGTGCCTCCTTTCACCCCACAGATTGGTGACCCCAAATCATATTTGGGGAGCACCCAAAAAGTGGGGGAACGCCCTTGGCCACAGCCTGGGGGCTCCTGCCTGACCACAGGACCCTCATCTGGGGGTTGTCCTCATCCTCTGCCTTCACCCCCCTCTTAGTGTCTCCCCCTCCCCAACTGCCACCGTTCCAGCTTGTGTCATCATGTTCAGCACAGATGTTTCAGCAGCTGTACACATTGAGCAGGTTTGAAAAGATTTTATCCCCCTAAGATATTTTTTCCCAAGATTTTTTCCCCTAGTATTTCTTTTTCTAAGATTTTTTCCTTATATTTTCATTTAAGATTTTATTTCTGAAATTTTTTTCTTATAGATTTTTTTTCTTGTCTGACATATCTTGTGGCCTGATAACAATTGCCAACCACTGCCATGGGATATGGGGCCTCAGTGACCTACACCATGGACACAGCTTCCCACACTTCCCCTCTATCCATAAATTCATTGATTTTCCCTATTTTTTTTATTTTGATACGCCTGGGCACTGAGTTTGTTGTGTTCCTGACTCAGTGGCTGGAGCACTAGTTTTTTTATTTACTTTTGGGGAGTTCCCTCCCACCAAGCACCGTAACTATTTCCCAGATGTAGTAAAGTCATGGAAATTCCTGGAATAATGTCTCCAGCAACCTGCTGAAGCTGAGCAGCTGAACAATGTGCTGGTTGCTCTATTTAACTTTCTTTAGGAGTTACATTGGTGATTGGAGTCTTAAACAAAAAAACCCCAAAACATAAAAAGAAATTAAATCCCATGAAGCCCACAAGCTGTCGATATTCCCAACCCCAGGCACTGCTTGTCTTTTGGGATGGCCGAAGGCTCTGGCACAAGAGCTCTTAGATAAATAATCTGTACAGTGACTGTTTTGTTTAATTATTTTTTTAATGTCATTTTTCTTGTGTCACAATACACAATACTCTTCCTCTTCCAGTGATTGAACGCAAGGGATTTATCCTGAAGATTCCCAGGAAGGATCCTATTTATACAAGCAGGGGCATTTCAGGGGCTGTGCCATGACTTATTGCTGAGCCTGGCTGCCAGTTCTTAAGTATCTTGCTTTTTCTTTTTTGTCCTTTATGTATGAGCTGGTTCTTATTTATCTTTAATAATTCAATAAGTGGGGGAGGAAATGGAGTGGCTTTGGATGCTAACTGGCCCCACCACTTGGTTTTTGGATACTGGCAACAAGTGCTTGCAACTCTGTGGGTGCCAACAGGGATGGCAGAGCTGCCTGGCTCCCTCCAGCACTTGGCCAAGCCCCACCAGCCATCCTGCTGTCCCAAAACCTTCCCAGTTTCCCTGATTTACTGGAAGGTCATTCAGGTTTCTTTGATGACTCGGAATTCAGCGTTCCCACACATCAGAGCTCCTCCCTGGCTCACAAGGGGAAGCCAAAAAGCGGGCTTGCTGTGTGTTTATGTTCTTCCAATCCCAAGCCAGAGATGGCCAGGGCTCATGTCACGTGGGCAGCTCTGCACAGTCCAAAAACAGCACCCAAGGGGGCTTCCACTGCTTCAGTGCCCTGGCATTCCCTGCTCCTCTGCCCTCCGGGGAAGGAGCTGGAGAAGGGGTGGTGGGATCACCTCCACCTCAGATGGAGCTTCCCTTTCACACGATGAATTTGTGACTATTGAGGGGGCTGTGTGGGCTCCCTGTGGCAGACGTGAGAGGCAAACTCTGCCCTTGGAGACCTTTAGGTCCTTCACTAAACACAGGAATGGGAATGGGATTTTTTGTTTGAAAATCAAGGGAATAAAGCCAAGCCTGGCTTCTTGGGTTCAGCACACAGCATGTGCACCTTTGTCTTTGGAAAACTTTTGGGACTATTTCTCTTTCAGTATTAAACACAGTATTTTTTTTCCCAGCCAGCAATACCACCGTGCAGACAAGTCTCCATGAGTTCAGGAGAGCACAGCTCGGAATCCTATTGCTCCTCCTGCTCCGCTCCCATCCACCTGCAGGGGAAGAGGGTTTGCTCCGTACAACCATCCCTCCTGCTGTGCTCCCTGGGATCTGCAACACTCCCAGGCATTTCCAAGAGGTGAATCAATACTGAAGTTCATTCACCAGCACTGTCAAATCAAGACTTTTTTTTTTTTTTACATGATTGTTAAATTCACTTGAAAGTAAAACAGAAAGGGCTTTCTTAGTGCTGGGATAAATCCATCCCTTTCCTCCTCCTTCCTCCACTCTCACTGACACCAAATGATTCTGTAGCACTCAGTTCAATTTTAGATTTCATTGGGAATCCAAAATAAGGAACATTTTCTATGTGCTCCAAAGAGTTGAACATAACAATATTGCACTAAAAAAAAAAAAAAAAAAAAAANNAAAAAAAAAAAAAGACAAAATAAGGGCTACAGGCAAGATTTTTAAATGTGACGTGGTAAACAACCCAAAAGCTTCACTGGGACTACCATGGGGCTTTTCCTGCTATGTTCCTGTGTTATTAAAACCCAAAGAGATGTGCTGAGATCACTGGGTGCTGGGTGATGCAGGAGATCATAAAATCCCAAAGTGGTTTGGTTTGGAAGAGATCTTACAGACCATCTTGTTCCAACCCCCTGTATGGGCAGGGACACCTTCCACGAGAACCAGTTGCTCCCAGCCCCGTCTGACCTGGCCTTGGACACTTCCAGGAAAAAGACTCAGGCACCACAATCAGAGACACCAGGCATGGAAGCAGAATTAAAGAATCATTTGGGAAAATATTTGTAAGATCATGGACTTTTTGAGTGCAACCATGAACCCACATGGGTTTTGGCACCTTGCACAGTACCCAGCCTGCAGCCCCCTGGCTGCTCTCTCCATAAAGCTTTATTTTTATAGACAGAGTCACAAACTGTCTATAAACCTGTGGCTGCTGCCACACCTTGAAGTTGCCCCGCAGGATCAGGCCACTTGTTGGAAAAAGAGGTCAGAACCTTGACTGGCATAAATCAGGATAGCAACATCAAATGCAACAGGGGATGCCTTAGTCCAGCAGAATTTCTGGCTTATTACTTTTCCAGGAAAAAGAAAAGTATGGTGGGGAAAACCCTCCCCGATTGTTCATTTTTGTATTCCAATTCTTGCGGGGATTCATCACAGCTACTAAACTGATGCTGACTTTGGAACTGATGCAGCAAGATGCCAAACGTTTCCAGCTCCCTTGAGGCCTGTGCAGAAGTAGAGATTGGCCTTTGGACAGGGGAAAGGGGGACCTGGTCAAGTCCTTGGATATAGGGTTGGTTCAGTTTGCAGCAGAGGAAGGGCAGCATCGCTTTGTTTTGTTTCAGCTCCACGTGTCAGGATTGCTGCAGACTCGGGGCT
>VZRE01007100.1:124893-242393 GCA_013396775.1 Cephalopterus ornatus
AAAAAGAAAAGATGTATTTTGCCTCCAAAAAACTGTTCAAATATTGGCTTCAGGAAGGAAAAAACCAAACTGGCGGGCTGTAAACTTCAGGGCTCTTTTCTTACCCAGAATTTATTTCAAATGGTAGATGCCACACCTTGAGATGTAGCACTGCTGGATTTCCAAGGTTAGGGGAGAGTGGCTTCACGGGGTAGCAGCACAGACCTCTGGTCCGACCCCCGTCTCTGCATCTTTTGTGGGCATGGAACTGCTGTGCTGATCATTAGATTAACTGCTCCTGCCTACCAGCACGAGCATATTGGGCAATTACCAGCCCAGGCCTGTTTGGTTGCAAACTATCGCGTTGGCTGGGGCTTGTTTTGCCGGGATTTAGCCGGAGGCGTCCGTGAATGCCGGCGGTTTAACAGTGCCGGGAGAATCTGGCCCAGGCAACGGCATCGCTGCAGCCTCTCAGCCATGGAATATCACTCCTGGGAATCCTGCGCAGAGACTCAGGCTGGGGTCCTCCCAAACTCCTACTGCATCCACACGGATGAGTGTTCGAGTCTTTGGAGTCCCTGCAATGAGCAACCGAGCAAGTCCTTCTCACATCACCTCTGCTTCGCATGTAGCTGGTGGCATTCCCATGCAGGTGGTGGCTGTGGAGCACATCTGGGTGCATATCCAGTGCTCCCATCTGAAATATGAAGTATTTATAAAGAAGCAGATCCAGAACATGCCAAAGGAAATATTTATAGCGTGGTGCATTCTGATGCGGGGGTAATCTAGATTAGCTCCGATAGCAGCAAGAGATTTGATTGACATATTTAACCTCTATTTCTCACTCTCATTCTGCCCTTTTCCCGACCTAGGGCCAGCAAAGTAATTTGGAAGTCGAACTTCACCTAAGTGTTAATGATGAAGCTCTGGGAAGTTTCTCCCGTAATGAGGCACCATGCAGGAGGAAGTACCAGTTGGGATTCCTATTGCAGCCATATGTGAGGCCAATGTTGCATGAATTAACATACGGTGGGTCAAGTTAACATATGTACAGTGAAAAATGACTAATGACTTATCACACTGATGTTATTTTTGGACCTTCTTCCTCGTGCGCAACCTCTCCGAGACGAACAAGTAAAAGCAGTTTATGCCTCGACTGTCCCGGTTCCCCGGGAAGAAAGAGGAAAGTGAAACCATATGTTTAGCAAAGGGAGGAAAGCGAGCCAGAGACGCAACGCTGGAAAAAATATCAGCATGGGGCAACGCCATCGTGCAGCACGCAGCCAAAGGGGATGAATGCCCAGCAATGTCCCCACGCCGCCAGCCAGCCGAGGCAGCGCCGTGCCTGGATGACAGATGCTGCCGGAGCCATCCCACAGGCTGCATTTAGTGCCCTCGGTGCCACTCGACGCTGAGATGGCTGCAGGGGGTAACCAAAAAAATTAGATTGGCAGGATGTGAAAGGAGTCAACTTTTTTGTTTAATGCCATCAATTTGTGATGGAGGAGACAGGTATTAGCTCGGGGACCGCGGCGGTCCCTGCTAGCCATTAGTTTCCTCGCAGCTGCACTGGGTTTGGGATTATGAATCTGCCAGGTCCAACCATCCATCAGCCACGACCGGTCCCCTCGCCAGCTCCACGGCTGCCCCGTGCCCGACGGACAGCAGGGAGTGCGGATGCCTGGACGGGCTCCCTGCTGTCCACCGGGCACAGGGCGGTTGGAGAGACAGAGCTGAGACCCCACCAGTGCTGAGGAGCTTCCCTTCTCCCAGCTGTCAGACAGGAAATCTTGAAAAGTTGACCGGAGAGTTATGGAATTACCTGTGGAAACATATTGCGGAGGGTCAAGCCGGAGGGTCGATTTGTCAGGCGGCGGTGTCAGGGTCCTCACATCCACAACTGTAATTTGTTTTCTTAACACTTTTTTTTTTCCTTTTTCCAGGATATGTAGCTGCAGAGGCCTAAACCTATAAATTTCCAACTTCACACATGTTCATTGTTTAGCTTCCCTTTTTTTTTTTTTCCTTTTTTTTTTTGTTCCCCAGGGTCTGGTTTTATGCGTACAGTATTTTTTACTAATGTGATAAACTTTGGGAACTCGGATCTCATACATCACAGGCGGCAGTGTCAGAAGATTAGCAAACAGCATCCTTTGTAAAAGCTTGATTTATCTGTCCTCCCTCTGTCCCATCCTCACCCCCCTCTCCCTCCACATCCACAGCAAAACAAGGTCGGTTTGCAAAAGGATCCTATATCAGTAGCCTTAAAATGGAATTAAAATATTGCACAACATCTCCATGGCAGAATTTTTTCAACCATGTTCCTGTAATTAATCCGGAATTACAAATACAGCAGCAAACCAGAGCAGAACTAACAAGTAAATAAATTCTTCCATGTCTCCCAGACGGACCAAATCCCGGCGTGAGCTTCGTGATGTGCTGGTGTTGCTGCCGTGTCCTCGCCACATCACAAGCAGAGGGGAGAATGAGGAGAGGACTGATGGAAGCAGCCTCTGGCTTTGAGTCATGGTCAATTTTAGGTTTTTGTTAGTGGATGTGTAGTTTTTTAATTTACAATTTTTTTTTAATATTATTAGCAAATATGTCACTTTTTATTGTCAAACCTGATCTTTTCATTTTTTTTTATTAGTGGAAATGTCATAATTTTTTATTTTCAGATATCACCTTTTAATTTTTCACTAGCAGATATGCCTCTTTCTTATTTTCAAACATGATCTTTTTAATTTTTATTAGGAGCTCTTCCATTTTTATGTTTTCCAATATGATTGTCTGGCTGTTATGTGAAGCATTAGGACAGCAGTAACACTTTTAGCTGAAAACAGGGCCAAAGTCACTGAAGAATTTTGTAGAGCACCTTATTTAATTACAGATTTCATCCTGCAACACAGAACTTTCATATAGAGCAAAGCCCTCTGTAGCACCTTCTTTCCCCAAAGTCTACAGAGTCTCATTTTCAGCTCTCGCCTTCCCTTTCGGAGCACTAATGCCCATTAATATCCAGCAAGTGTCACTTTGTATCCAAAGTTTCAGGCTATTAAATCAATGAAAAATATATTGGATTTAATATGTTTGGCTTAGGAAATTTGTTTTGTCTGCTGCAGCCTAGTGCAGCTTGCTCTGAGCTTACCTCTGTTTGAATTAGAGGGTCTCGGCTCATGTGCAGCTCAGACATTGGCCCATAAGACCATGAAGCGTAGCTGATTTTTGGAGAAACTACTAAGTAGTTTCTATAGTGATAATGATGTACTATGTGCACCTATTGGGAATATATAAAATTAGAGAGAATTTCTGTTTGCTTTGGTCCTCTTTCTAGAATAATTACAGGAACTGCCATTCATTCCCATTCTGTTACCCTGATTATTCTAGAATAACCTGGTTATTAAGGTTTAGGCGTGTTTAAGAACATACTGCAAAGTGACAACTTGTCATGTTGGTATTATCAATACTTTACAATTTCCATATTAGTGACCCAATTTTCTCAAGATTCCTGAGTGTTTAATTTGGTGGGGAGAAGGAGGGAGGGGAGTAAATGATGCCTCCCCCTTTTCTCTATTCAAAGTAACCTTAATTTTGTGTGTCTGAATAGAAACCTTCCCCTTAGCAACTAAAAAATGATTCAGAATTAAATCTAAACACATTCTCAGCTTGGAAATCCTTCTGCTTTTATCACATGTGGTGGGGAACGCTGTTAAATTTCCCCCTACCCGTGGCAGAAGGGCTAAATTCAGGGAATTATATAAACCAGAAGTGCTGAGTGGCCAACCCCAAACCTGTTTCCTAGAATAGCACTTTACAGCCTTAAAACCCCACCATGTTAATGAAATATATTACCTTAAATACCACTTTCCTGCTGAGGCAAGATATCCTCCATGGGGCAGGTGTATAATAGCAGGTATTTTCACTGTTATTTGGAATTTCCTTGGCTATGAGGAATTTCTCCTGTGGAAGGACTGAAGTTTCACCAAAGGAAGCACAGCAAAGGCTCTGTGCTGGTGAAGGTGCCTATAAAGCTGTCCAGAAACACACTTAGCTGACGTACTGACAGATTGTGCAATTTTCCTGTGGTAATTACTCAATGGTTCAGCAAATGGTAACTAAATCCTTTGGAAATCAAAATGTCTAATTGCAAACGCACATATGGCATCACCCCATCCATTCCACAGAAGGTAATGGAACAAGCACACCCAAACCTTCCCTTAATTCCCTCGGCTCAGAAGCCACCAGTGACACAAAACAGTTGTCATTTGGAAGAGTACATGGGGAAATAAGATGGAATAAAAGAGCTTTTGGAAATCCTGGTGTGCTACACACAAAGCTGGGGTGCAAAAGCAAGATTAAGCCAATTGTGTCAATAAAGGGGAAAAAAAAAGTGTTGCTGCTCCAATGTTTATATAAAAACCTCTTTACTGCCATTAATGGGCCAGAACTGTAAAGATGGGTTCAATGTTTGGTCTTTCCACGTGGATACAGACACATGGGGTTTGTAACACAGGTAATGTCTAGGTTACACCGTGCCAGGGGAGCACGTAGGATTATTGGGCAACAACCTGCTCCTGCCGGGTCTGCTGGAGCCCGTGACCATGGGGAACATGTTCCCCAAGCCCCCTGGTGAGCACCAAATCCTGGTGGCTCAGCAGAAGAGCAGGGACAGGGACTTGCCCACCCCAGCCCAACCCAGCTGCCACCAACCTGCACAGTGAAGGAGGATCCAGGCAAGAAAAGGAGGTGCAGGTGTTTGTCCAAGTGTATTGCTTGGCGTAAACAATGGTGGCAGATGATGCTGTGGGAGGAGAGGAGAGAAAATCAGGCCCTTGCATCTGCTTAAAGCCAGAAATTTGGGACACCATGCTTAAACCAGAATTTAAGGTGAAGTCTTTGGTCCTTTTTTACCCCCGATGAGGAGCTCAAAGTCAGGAAACCCAAAAGAAACCCGAAAGATCAACACTCCTTCGGGGAGGTAAATGATTATTTTATTTATGTTTATTTTAGAATTACTTAATAGGAAGAATTGTTGAAATGTGACCTGTATGTATATCCACTCATCCGACCATTCCACCAGCTTTTAAGGTCGGAAGCCTTCCACAGTCAGAAGCAGGCAAACCCCCCCGCTTCTTTTTTTGAAAAACACCTTCAATTCCAAACATTCAGATGTCTTTAATGCAGGAGGGCTACACTGAATTAACCATTAATTAGGGCTTCTGAGCCAGCTTCAGCCACTTTTTCTAGAAGACACAGTCATATGTTCTACATTTTGTAATAACTAGGCTGAAAACCTGCATCACTTACCTCTCTTCTTCTCCAAAGTAACCCAACCCCCCGTCATTGTGACTCTCCTCGGGATTAGGAGTTCTTCTTTTTATTTCTTGCTATTAATGTTTAGAAACTGTGAGAGTGTATGATTAATGCAGGTAGTGTGACTTTGATATAGGACAAAGTAGCATTAATTGTATGATATACATTATTTTTAAAACAACTACATTGTCTTCATCTTGCATAATTATCTCTTTGTTGCTGTTAATCAGGATTTCCCAAAGTGGCACACAATAAAAAGCATTAAGGTTTATGTCAGCAGATCCAAATCTGGAATCAAATCTATCTGTACCATCAGGTGCCCATTAGGCCGGTGGAATTGCACATTAAAGACACTCAGACATTACAGACGGTTTTCTCTTGCAGTAACAGGGAGAAAGGACAAATTGGAGCTCTGAAAACAGACGTAGGAGAAGACAGTTCCTGCCCAGTCCATTGCAGAGAAATGAAGAGAGAGAAAAGAGATGAAATACTCACCCCTTGACATTTTTGAGCAGTGCCTTAGCAAATTTTCAGAATATCCTGCCAGCATAAAAATATCCTCCAGGTTTTTCTCACTCAGATTTTAGCCACAACATTGCTCTCTGTGAAATTGTAAAATAAAGAAGTTGGGCACTGCTGCATGAAAGGGGCTTCCAGAGGGGCAGGATGCGTCTCATTCCAGCATAGGGACAAGAGTGGCCACTGCCTCATTTCCACATCTGAGGGATGGAATGAGTATGGAGCAGAGAGGTCCCAGACAGGGGCAGAGCCAAGGCCAAGGGATGCAGAAAACCATCAAATCATTAAGGCAGCCAGAGGAGCTGCTGCTCCAGGGCCAAGACCCTTTTCCTGGAGGAAGAATGGACAACTGGACACAGGCATCCATGTGGGGTTGTTGGGTGGGATGAAAGTAAAAAGATCACCAAATACAAAATTTAAATGGCTTTATGGCAAAATTTTTTCTGTGTTCTCTGTGTTCATGATGGAACTAGGTGGGATTTTTTTCCAAGAAACCTATTTGAGGTGGTAGAAACACACAGGCTTCAAGCTTTCCTTTCCCTCCTCTTTTTCCCCCACCTTTTCCTTTTTTTCTTTCTCTTTGTTTCTTTCTAAGAAAAGATAAAAGGAATTACAAGGGGCACACCTTGCCATCTGCCTCCCCAATTCCCACCTCACCTGCCTGTTCCTCCCATGAGAAGCTGTTGATGGGGTGGAAGGAGAATCCGAGTGACCGTTTCCATCACTTCAGCCATGTGAACTCCCTGCATTCTGGGCTGTGCTTCTCTTGGAGTGAACAGGAGGAGGAAGGAGCAGGAGTTGGCTCTTGTCCTTCTGCAGATGTTCTGCAGACCCAAAGGGCACATGAGGAAGGTGCACCACGCAGTGAGGCAGGGCAAGGGCACGACCGAGCAGGGCCGAGACAAGGCAAGGGGCTTTCAGGAAAGCAGGAAGGCACATCAGGCCAGAGGAGAAAATGAGCCTGGAGCAGTGAAGTAAGAACGATAATACCAAGCACTTATGTTCAAAGCACTGTACAAATATTAATTAATTAATCCTCAAAGCCCGCTCTGGAGTAGATAAGCAAGTGTTATTATCCCCTTCTTGACGAGCAGTCGGAGGCGGCAAGGTTAAGTGTCATGTCCAAGGCTGCAGGGAAAGGCTTCAGAGAGTGTTTTTAAGGGCATAAACACTCCAAACCCAGCCCTGTGCTTATCCAGGAGTTGGAGTCATGCTGGCAGCAAAGAGGAAGGATCTGAAGAAGAGCCACCATGGCAGAGAAAGCCTAAACACTTCTGCAATCACCTTATGACAGTTTTCACTCTCAGCACTCACAGTCTGGAGCAGCCCTTCAACCTGGCCAGAGATGACCTGGTAGGAGACCAGGAGGAGAGTTAGATGTGTCTTTGGGTCATATTTGACAGCTCCTAACCACCACCTCTCCTTTCTGTCACCTTGAGCATGTTCAGTTCCTCTGTGACACTGTGACATGTTTGCCACTAGCTTAAAGATAGACCAGGAAGGAAAAGTAATGAATCTATAAAGTTGAGTTGATAACAAATTAAAAAAGAGGCTAATTCTGACTTGCCTATGATGCTTTCAAAGCTGTGGCCCCAAAAGAGGGAGCTCCACCATCTAGGGAAGCGTAAGTGTTGTGTTTCTCATGAAATTCCAACCACCTTGTGCAGGTTTCCCAGCAGAAAATCAATTCTTGAGTGTTTTCCATCTGAAGGAAAAGAGGAAGAAGGGGTCTTTCTGGAACCTGACCCAGAAATTAAGTAACAATGGATCAAGGAACTCCAGTTTGACCCACTCCCCCTGAAAAAGGCTCCAGTTGGAAATGTTTCAGGTCCTGGCCAATCTTTCAAAAGTAATGAATATTTAGAAAAGTGTATAGAAAGAGGAGACAAGGAATATGCAGCCAGGAAAACACTTTTCTCGCAAAAAAAAAAAAAATAAATGAAGAGTTTATAGGTCAAAGGTGTTTACTGTTCACAGTATGGATTAGAGGGGGATTTCAGTGTATTCTGGAGGAATCTGGGGGCAGGGAGCAGGGAGAGGAATTGCCTATAGTGTGCATTTGTTGCTCCAGTTCCTGTACTGACAGCAAAGGAGCTTTGATTGTAAGATGAATTGTGGAGCATAAGCTGTGGTTCTGTTTTTGGACACTGGAATTTTCACCAGCACTTTTGACTTCAGGGAGATCTTTCAGAGATGAAAAAAGGGAGGTGGGTGTAGAGCTGCCAGAAACAATAACAGGAACATTTATTAATTAATCTATCACACACTGTAGCACCATTTACCTTTTACCCTTCCAATTCTAAAGAGTTACTGTACAATTCAAATATCAAATTTTTACTGGATACAGCAAAAAATTGAGAGGATGCAGGGGTAGAAAAAGGGCATACCAATAACAGGACAATGCTTCTGGTTTCCTGTCCAGCTTGTAATACATGACCTCGTTGGTAAATCTGGTCCCTATTTCACCAATACTCCTTTTAATTACATTTGTGCATCACCCTTTCTCAGACCATCTTCCGCACACTCATTGGGGTGTCCTGGGAAGCAGCACAAGCATCCAAAAAGCCCATCCTGAAACCCTTTTCTTGTAGTAAACTTGGGATGGAAAGTGTTCTAAATTATTATTTAACCCTATCCTCCATTTTCCTTAGCATTCATAAACACGGGAAAAGAGAGATGTGTTTCCAGGTTTAACGAACCATTTATAACTAATTACTGAAGCTTATTAAGCACAGCTTTGGCTTAGACATTTTATCCCTACCTTTTCTCTACAGTATTCACCAAAATTTGGCTTCCTAAGAGGAACTAATTGAATTTCATGGTTTACACATTGCTTGCACACTCTCTTTAATCCCCAGCTCTACTTTTTCTCTCACAGATTGTCCCAGAAGAAAGCCAAAACATTAAGTTTGTATTTATTGTGTAAATAAGGGTATTTTTAAAAATTCTATCTCCAGGCACACACACACACTGGGTTGGAGCCTCTTCTAATTCTTCAGTGCTCTGGTGCAACTTCATTAAATCAGCAGCCACACAACAGTGTGGAAACTAAAGTAAGATCTTCTACGGGTGATTTTGGACAAACAGAATCAGATCTGCCAGATATTTGTAGGCTTTCAGGGCAATTGGCTTCACCTAAAGATTCAACTCTCCTGTCCCTCTGTGCTGGGCACTGGTGAGGCTCCACCTTGAGTTCTGTGTCCAGTTCTGGGCCCCTCATGACAAGAAGGACACTGAGGGGCTGGAATGTGTTCAGAGAGGGGAACAGAGCTGGGGAAGGGTCTGGAGCATCAGGAGCAGCTGAGGGAGCTGGGGGGGCTCAGCTGGAGAAAAGGAGGCTCAGGGGGGACCTTCTCACTCTCTGCAACTCCCTGACAGAAGAGGGGAGATGGAGGGGTGTCGGGCTCTGCTGCCAGGGAACAAGGGACAGGACAAGAGAGAATGGCTTCAAGCTGTGCCAGGGGAGGTTCAGGTTGGACATGAGCAGGAATTTCCTCCTGGAAAGGGTGTTCAGGCATTGGAAGGGGCTGCTCAGGGACGTGATGGAGTCCCCATCCCTGGAGGTGTCCAAGGAACAACTGGACGTGGCACTCAGTGCTCTGGGCTGGGTGACAAGGTGGGAATCAGGTACAGGTTGGACTCGGTGGTCTTGAAGGTCATTTCCAACCTGAATGATTCTGGGGTTCTGTGATTTTTTTGTAACATAATCTGGGTGAGTTAACAGTTCAGTGCACTTTGGGAAGCTTTCCTCTTCCAGCTCCTTGAAGAAGTTGACAGGTCCTACCAATGTCTCTGTAACCGGAGGCAGCATCTCCTCCCAAAACTGGAGGGAGTCCTGGGCCTGATGATGTCGAAGAGAATTTGTCTTTAACATCAGCAGAATCAATATTTTACCTTAAACTTGTGCCCTTGTAAGCACTTCTTTAACACCTGGTTTAGCACCTGGCATTGTCCAGGCAAAACCCCATCTAAGCAATGATGCAACATAACAGCTATTACATTAAATGCAAATATTCTTATATCATGAAACACACAGTTTGTACTTGCAAGTGTATTTTTAAGGCACGGTGAGGGAAGGCACAAGCTGCAGTCGGGCTGTTTGGAGGAGAAGCAGCACAAGTAGGAGTATTCCAGGTAAGTTTTTAATAAATGTGTGTGTGCAATGAAACAGTTCCAGCCCAAGGCATTTTTAGCAAGTCACAGCAGAGTGCTGCTTGATCTTTACCACAGCATTTCCTACAGAAACAGTGTGAGGAAGCTTGCCTGGACTTTCCAGAGGGGCTGAGGAATGGCGGTGACCTACTGAAAAGTTCAAGTAACAATTTCCAACACAGATGGAAACTTTTCCAGCGATCTTCCTCTCTTTTGTTAACTGCACCTTAAAGGCCAGAAAAAGGGGTCTCCAAATGGATGAATGATAACAAAAAGCCATTTAGAGTTCACATTATTTGAAATTTTAAGGAGAACAATGTTAAAAGAAATAACCCTCTCTTCAGTGATAACACAGATCAAGCCACAAAATTATAACCTAGAATTAACTTCTGCTAACAACCACATATTTGGGTTAATTTTATTTTTCAAGAACACAGCCTGTGGGCTGCTGTTGTGCAAATCAGCTTTCCCCGTGCAAATAAAAGTCAAAGAAATAGTCTCAAAAATCTTTTAAAAAATGCAAAATAACATTTTTCTTTTCCATCCAGCCCTGTCTGAATAGCTGAGATGCACCACAATTATTACATAAATGTCAAAGCAAGCAAAAAAAGCTGAAGCAGCTACTCAGGGCTGGGAAAAATCAGCACTTCCAGTTAGATCTTGGCAGAGGTGGAAGCTGCAGAAGCTGAAATCTCAAAGGAGGGACTCTCAGGTTACCAGAGAGCTGGGAAGTTCCTACCAATCCCACCTCCAGTAAAAGACTTACATGGGATTCCAGTGCGTGGGGCTCGTTTTTGCCATCTGCCTGGGGGTGATTTGCATCCAAAGTGGTTGCCAAAACAAATAAATGGATTTAAAAAAAGTGAATAAAATGTTCCATTGCTTTCAATTCTATGGAAACTATGACTGAGGCAATGGAACAAGTTGCCCGGAGAGGCTGTGGCTGCCCCATCCCCTGTCCAAGGCCGGGTGAGACAGGGTTTGGAGCAATCTGGGCTAGTGGAAGGTCCCACCAGTGGAGCTGGATGATCTTTAAGGTCCCTTCAAACACAAAGCATTCAGAGATTCTGTGATTTCCTGAGGAAATACAGGTTTTCTGTAAGACAGAGGTGTCTTGGTGTCTCCCTTGTGGACAGAATTTGGTATCTTTGGTAATCCTGCTCCTGGTTATGTTGTTTTAATCTGTCATTTTACACACTGCAGAGCAGGGAAAGAGAGAAAAGCTGGAGAGTAAAAACTGATCAACTTTAAATTTACTCCCCATGCCTGTGTTATAATAAACAGCAAAATATGCAGGGAATGCACTGCTAAGTTTGGGTCCTGTGCTACAATTTTTTCCCTCCATAAATTGTTTTAAGGTTAATTTAAATAATACACTTGAAAAAATGCATAATTGAACACACTCTACTTTTAATCCTGTGTTATAAATACACTTGGATACATTTTGAAAGTTGCAAGTAAAATATCCCTTCATTTGTACTTAGAGTCTTAAAATCAGTTTAGGGTTAGGCAAAAAATGATGATACCTAATCTGTTCAATTCTATCTCTGGAGAAAAAACAAGGTGTGTGCACTGAAAAGTACTGCAGAGAAGCAGGGAGAAACGTTCCTTGAAATACTTTTTGAGGTACCACACAGAATCATGGAATGTTTGAGTTGGAAGGGACTCTAAAGATCATTTAGTTCTGACCCCCCTGCCATGAGCAGGGACACCTTCCACTAGACCAAGTTGCTCCAAGCCCCATCCAAGCTGGCCTTGGACACTTCCAGGGATGGGGCAGCCACAAATTCTCTGGGAAAGCGCCTCTAGCTGAGAGAACTATGAACTCAACAGTCAGGAACAACATCAAAACCCATAATTCTTGTTAAAAGACAGTTTTTATGATTTTAAATGCCACAACAAACTCCTGGGACAGCACCCTGCCAGGTGCTGGAGAGCATCCCCTGGCAAGGATTCATTGCTTAGCATGCACTCGGAGCCAAGGGATGGGGGGCTCTGCTCATCCAAGACATGGAGCATTTGCTTGATCCGTGGAGATGTAGGGCTAGAAACACCTCTGCTCTGTTTCCTTCTTTTTCAACTCCCATCTTTGGTATAGTTACACAGAAACAGAATGAAATAAAATGGTACAAGAAGGTAATAAAAAGGCAACTTCGCTTCCTGATGGCAAAAGGCCAGGAAACGCTGCCCATTCAGGCCTGTCTTGAGGGCTCCTGTAGGACAAGACAGCCTTAGGGAGGATAAAATGGTCACCAAAGCTCTTCCTAGAGGTGGGAAAAGGGTAGACTAGGGTAGTTTTTTAGGGTAGACTAGAAAGCTCAGAAAATCATCATTTTCACTGATTTAAACCCACTATATTTGAAAGATAATTTAAAAAAAATAAAGCAACTAAATATCCTGATGTAATTTCTTCTATCCCTAAGAATAAATAGAGAATTAAAAAAACAAACCAACCAAACAACAAAAACGACAACAACAAAAAACCAAGCTGAGCTTAATTGCTGCTTTATACCCAAGTCCTAATGAAGCCCAGAGAAAGGCATTAGGAAGGGGAGAGGCAGTTCAGGATCAGCTTTGGGCCCCTTCCCCCTCCTTCCCCCCACCCTCCCCTGCACAAGGTGTGTGACATGATCCCAGTTTTGTAGGAACGAAAGAGAAAAGTCTTTTTTTAAACCAGCTTTGCAGCACTCAGGGATTGCTGATACCAATATCCTCCTCGAAAGCTCCGCCGCGTCCCCCCTTCGCCAAGGCAACCTTTCATTAATTTAGAAAGTATGAGCTCATTAAGCAATTCTGCTCCAAAGTTCCTGGAGTTGAAAAGCCAGGGAATTTCCCCAGGTTCTTAAAACCTTTTGTCAAAAAAAAAAACAAAAAAAAACCAAGTTGCTCCGTATTCCTCTTTAAACAAATAAGGTTAGCTACCCTTTTGCCATTCACAATTCAACATTCCCACTAAATTAATTTTTCCAAAAGTAATTCAAATAAAAGCTTTGCTGCTGCTACCCTTTTCAGAGCTGCAAGATTGAATAAGGCATCTGAATAAAATTGTGTATTACAGCCTTCTTTAATATTTAAGCATGACATTCATTGATTTGTTTCTTGTTTTCTGCAAACCTTGACAACATGATAAAATAAATCATAAGAAGAAAATATAGTGGTAACATCTTTTATGGACTTCACATAGTCATCAATCTCAAGCTGTGAGTGAATTATCAGTGCAGCAAAAAGATCTATGTTTTAAGAGCTCCAATAGCACACTAGCTAGAGGTTTTTCACAAGCAAACTCAAGGCGAGTGACTGATAAGCATCATTATTGTTTTCTGAGAGTCTAGTTTATAGTGTGTTGTGGAGGTGTTGGCATATATGTTTCAGAAGGAAAGGTTTGATCAATTCTAAGTAGACATCTACTAACATATAAAAAATATAACAAGGGTTCCTGCTGAGCAGTATTAAAGTACCTATTGCACCATGTCAGCATGACAGGCCCCATGTTGTGTTTCTGATTATATTTAATATAGAATTAACCTTTCTTAATGTAACATATTGTGCATGCGAGGGGAGTGAAAAATATTTATTTTGACCAAAAAACAAATATCATTCCTTGCTTAGGTTTTAAGGAATACTTCTTTATTTTCAATTTATAAAACTTCTCGTCGTAAAATTGTCGTGGTCCCGAACTGACAGGAAGGAATAAAATCTTTTTTTAACCTGTGGTTTGTGAGCTACGGAGAGAAGAAGCCATTGGGGGAATTGGGAGCAGCTGAGAACAACCATGGGGCAGAAAATGGGGTATTTCAGCAAAATTCAAGGAAACATCCAGTTGGAAATACCAGAAAGACTCCAACACTCTCCATGATGGTGATTTTAGAGGTCAGCATGATGATGGGGGTGCACATACTCAAAAGTGGGATACTTCTGAAAATAATAGGACTGAGGAGATGGTCTGGAATAATCAAAGGCTGTGAGGAGAAATGTGGAATTAATTCAATGGGATAAAGCAGCTGACAGTGCTGCATAATGAGGTTATGGAAAGGTATCATCGTTTTGCTGTGAAAAATGCCCCTCCCGAAAGTAACTCTTTCAACAGACTTACAAATGTTTTATATCTGGTAAATGGGCTAATGAAAGCTTTAGGTTTAGAAAGCAGTAGCCTAGGGATTGTAAGAGTAAATATTAAGATGTTTTCTGACAAGCTGAATATATGTGGTTTCCCACAAAATCCCACAGTGCTTTGCACTCCATAAATATCACTCCTCTTCCCTCACAACTTTTACTATATGAAATATGAAGCCGCCGTCCACTAAAAACATCGCTGTACTTTGCTTGGGCTCCAGTCTCAGGCACACATTTATTTACATAGGTTGAACAGCATTCATCACCCCTGTAATTAATGCAGTCAGTCATGAGGGTGTGAAGTATTTCCTTTGCCATCCCGTGGCAAAGCAGGACACTGGACTTTTCACGCAAATGAGCGCTGAAATCCCCTCAATTAAAAGAAAAAAATCAACTTGTAGAGGCCTTTGTAGTTTTCTCATGATTGGAGGGCAACAAATTAATTGGGCCAAATCTTCGAACTAATTTACAGGTAAATGGTGGCCAGTGAGCTGAGGATTTAGTCAGGTAGGGATGCTCTGAATTATTTATAGTCCAGGGTGAAATCACTGTCTCTTTAGGGCTCAGCCCTGCAGGCTCTGTCTGGGTGATGCTGTGGACTGGAAGAGGAGACACAATGACTTCCTCCATGTGAAACATTTGCTTTCAATACCAGCTTTTAGCCACTAAGACTCTATTCAAATTATGAAAATGGCAGAAAAGGGAGAAAGGAGGAATATGGGCAACACCACCACCACCTCATCAAGTGGTGATTCAGCAAATAGACTGGAGAAGACCCATAAAAAGAGGTAAGTATTATTTATACCCATTTTCTTCTTTTGTTGAAATAACTGTCTGAAAGTTAAGCTTGAAGCAGAGCTCTGGCTTGCTCCCCTCAGGTTATCAGAGCAAGGCCTGCTCAGTAGCAAAATTCAGAATCTCCAGTGACGTCCAAGCTCTGCAAAATGCTTAACTTGGTAAGTGGGGAGATTTTCTTGTAAATTCAATTTTTCTTGTAATTCAATACCGCACCAGAGGTCTCACTTGATGGAAAAGAGGCTCTGTGCTCCTGGAGTGTTTTACAAATATGTAAATATTATACCTAAGCTGCCCCTGCTAATTAAATATGGCACTTTACACAAGCATATTGTTTCCAGTCTCAATGTTCTGGCTTAAATCCATCATCAGTAATTACGTTGTGTCCTTTTAAATTCTTTGCTGCTTTAATTAGCTAAATTATTCTACTTCACTTCCTGTCCCAAACTTCCAGGCAGTGCTGGTGACCCGTCTCTGTGGCTCCTGGGTTGTGTCTGCAGCGGTGGCATCATAACTCATCCGTGGGGAGATGGTAACTCCACAGTGATCCGTGGCTCTGGAGTCCTGTCCCTGGATTATCACAACTTACTGAACACATAATAAGATTTCATGTTTATATATATCTTACTTATGTTTTTCAAAGCAATTTTGTATCATCTCTGCTTTCCTCAAGTGTCTATAATTCATAATAAATGTAATTAGTAGTGTTAAAGCTGGAAAATACTCTGTTCCCAACTCTTATCATTCCTACTTTAGATAATGGAACTAGTGACCTTATAGAAGTAAGAAAAAAGGTCATCAAAACCGTCAGACTAAGCAAAATAAATAAGAAATTAGTATCTGTTAAATCCAAAAATGCTTGACCAGAAGAGCACACTGGGCATTTCTGAAGATCCAAGACTGCTCAGAGCTCAAAATTATTAACTTCCTGTTATTTGGATATTAAACTGATGGATCTCAGGAACATGTGACAGTACCACAGATGAGAGAAACTTGTTCAACTCCAAGAGGATCTCTACTATTAATAAAGATAAAGTAGGGACAAGGTAGGAAGGGAGTGAGCTGCAGTTTAATATACTTATCCTATGAATATTTCTATAAAATCTGTTCAAATTTTTTAGTGAAACAAAGTCCTGAATAGAAATGGAATATTTATTTTCAATACCAGCTTTTAGCCACCAAGATTCTATTAAAATTATGCTGGAGAAAAAAAATTAAAGATATGTATCTTGCTAATAAAAATGCACTTTTGTGATGGATGTTGCGGAAGCAGAACCTCCTGTAAATTAGGTCACTTCGACAGTAAACCATCTCCTGAACTCCTTTGTGGGAATTACATAGGAAACAGGTTTTCTTTTCAAATCTTAATATAAAACTTGGAAAAAGAACAAGTATTCTACCTTATTCACATTCATAAAAAAATCATAATGTAGCATCAATATTCACTTAATAAAGAGACCATTTACATTGCTGGGCTACTGTTCTTTTGTTTGCTGGGGTTGGGGTTTTTTTTTTTTAATCATATGGAAGAGTCGGTGCAGCAACATCTGTGACTTGTCAGTCATTTAATTAACCAAAGAAAAGCTAGCTATTCATTTTATTTCTGTATATGTTAATGCTAAAAACTAATAGAAAACAGCTAGTAAATTGTCCTCTGCATATATTGGACACAGCAACAATTACTCTGGCAGAGAAGATATAATAAAAGAGGAAATTTTAATAGTATTCTTATTCTATTTATTCTCAGGGGCTTCTGTTTCAAGGTACTGTAGAAATTAACAATTATTTCTTTTCATTGTTTTTGATGATCTTTTTCTATTACGGCCCTACCTGACTTGAAATAAAATATAATTTGAACTTTCGTTTTTGTATTAAATTTTCTGGGGCATCTTGAGATTTCCTTTCTGGTTGGTTACGGGGAGGTCCTGAGAAGGTGCAGAAAAATAAGCAGGAACTGTTTCTTTCAGACAGCTGGTTAAAGCATGTCAGTTATTAGTACAATCAAGATAACTCAGCTTAAACCGAGAACTTTCACATAATACAATAATTTACTTTTCCAGCATTCATTTTATTGACAAATATGTCTTTCCCATATTTTCGGAATGTCTGTCATATGATATGTCTAAATACTTGCTATTGCTCTGCTATATAAAGCAATTAACTGACTTTATACAGCAAATTGTCAAAGGATTTCCCCCGAAAGCTTGGGGAAATCTAACATACGGAACTATTCTCCGATTTATTGACATGCTACGATGGTGAAAAAAGTAGGACATCAATAAACAGCTTTAGCTGGAAAACTGGAATCTGATTATAAGTATTGGGAGTTGGAGACCAGAGCCTCAATTAAAATACATGGCATGGCTTTATTTTAAAATAGAAAGGTGCTATATTTTAATGGGGAAAAGGCAGGGCTTGGTGAAGTGTAGGAATGCAGCAATGTGGAGTTTTACATCCAAAGTGCCCCATGGGTCTATTTGAACTGGAAGCAGGTTCAGCTCCTCATCCCAGATCATTCCTCTGGCTCTGGGAAGCGCAGGGAAAGTATCTTTAGGATTTTGTGCAGGGAGTGATCTTGTGTCTCTGTCAAGGGCAGAGTGTTGGGGTGACAGGAAAGCTGGAGCACAGGCTGAGGTAAAACAGTTCAGGACTGGCCCTGGATGGACTTTTCACCCATAAGGAAAGACCTACTTACTGCAGACCCCAGATTCCCTAAAACAGCAGGTTTGGAAATTTTGGTCTAAGAAAAACAATCAAAGCCTAACCATCTGGGTTTTATACAGCAGATATGGATTAGGATCAAAATAAACTCCACAAGAGTGAAGATTAAATAGCTGAGTAAGTTGTGGAGCACTTAAAGGAATCTCCAAAAGTAGCCTGAAATCTCCATAATATAAGAATATCAGAATCATAGGATCATTAAGGTTGGAAAACAACTCCAAGATCAAGTCTATAGCCTTTGAGTGAGTACCACCAAAAATTCAGCAACAGACTGAAAATAAAGCAAATCACAGATTTTACAGAATCAACCAGGGAAAAAAAAAAGGAATAAAATAGAGGGGAATAAAAAAAAAGAAAATTATTAAAAAAAAAAAAAGATATTTCAAGAAGTTAATTTTTTATAAAGTGAAGGGAAATTTCCTTCCTGAGTCTTAGATTCACTATTTTTTAGCAAAACAACTTGTGCTGTGCCACTGGTGGTACCTCACCTACAGTGCTGAGAGGACAAGGAAGGGCTGCTGAGAGTGGCTGGGAATAATTGTTTTGTTAACAGATTATCTACCTACACACAGTTCTTACACCTGTGTAACCTGAGTTTTTCAACACCTTTTTCTGATATTTCCTTTCGTGTCACTACTGATTTTTACATTCATTTGTACCTTGCTTTTGTCTGCAAATTCTCTTGTTGAATTTTGGGGTCGGTTTGGGTTCCACCAGCGTGGAAGGAGCGATAGGAGCTTGATCTTGGAATAATACGAAAAATAAAGAGGGGAAAAAAGAGGAGGAAGAAATTCCAAAACGAGCTGTAGTTGTTCCTTTGGAAGCAACCCCCTCTGATGAAACGCATTTGTACATGTCAGGAGCCCAGTGCCACCTTCACTGTATTGTTAATATTCTGGTTATCATGCAAGGAGTCATTGATGAACAAGTTTAAGCAGTGTGCAAACAACGTTACCTGCTGGGAAGTGTTAAGGTACCCATCATACCATGTCAACTTGACAGGCCTCATGTTGTGTTTCTGATTATATTTAGTCATATAAAATTAACTTTTCCTAATGTAACGTGTTGGGAAGGCGACGTGGACACAACAAGAGTTATTTAGGCTCAAACCTATTTGTATTCAGATTTACTAATGAGAATCACAACCTGATCAAAATCCCCGACTCATTTAACGCATTTATGGAGTGACAGGGCTGGAGAGCCTCGAGCCCTAATCCGTGTGAGAGGTGATAAAGCAGGAGGGTTTTGCTGATATTCCCGTTGTCCAGCAGTGCCAGCTCTGGGCTCCACACAGCTCCTCTCTATATACGGCAAGGCTGGAGATGCCTCTGACTTGTTTGGCGCTGTGCTCACTTCCAGCTGGATTTTTTAGAGTTATTTAGCATATTTTTTTAGGAAATTACAGTGGCTGCTGGGTCCCAGCTCCCAGTCCTCTTCTCTCTTTTTTTTTCCTTTTTTTTTTTTCTTTTTTTCTTTTTTCTTTTCTTTTCTTTTCTTTTCTTTTCTTTTCTTTTCTTTTCTTTTCTTTTCTTTTCTTTTCTTTTCTTTTCTTTTCTTTTCTTTTCTTTTCTTTTCTTTTCTTTTCTCTTTTCTTTTCTTTTCTTTTCTTTTCTTTTCTTTTCTTTTCTTTTCTTTTCTTTTCTTTTCTTTTCTTTTCTTTTCTTTTCTTTTCTTTTTTCTTTTCTTTTCTTTTCTTTTCTTTTTTCTTTTCTTTTCTTTTCTTTTCTTTTCTCTTCTTTTCTTTTCTTTTTTCTTTTCTTTTCCTTTCTTTTCTTTTTTCTTTTCTTTTCCTTTCTTTTCTTCCTCTTCCCCTTCCCCTTCCCTCATTTTTTTCCTTTTCATTTATTTTTCTTACAAACTTTTGGGTTTTTTCAGGTCAGCCATAGCATTCATATATTCCTTGGAGCGCCTTACTGAGAGACAATATCCCAGTGACAAATAATATCCCAGGCCAAAGGAAAAACCAGACCAGAGGAGCTGGTACTACATTCCCTTTCCCTCAAATTAGTGGCTAAACCAGTCTGAGAGTCATCAAAGAGCTTTGATTAAGATAAAAGCAAAAAAATGTCAGATATCTAAACCAACCAGCAAAATCTACCAGCACTCACAGGCAGAAGCTTTGGTTCCCTTTTGTTCTTCGCCATTGCAAATTCAAGGTTCAGTGCTCCATCCCTGCCCACTGGCTCTTGGGCAAAGGATCAGGATTTATTAATTATTGGAAAAGCCAGGGAGGGGGCCTTCATAATTAAAGTCTCAGAGAGCAACTCCTCATTTTCAGCTCTTTGCAAGCTCGCTGTACCTGTGTCTGCTCAGGTGACACTCAACCCTCAGCCTGAAACTGGAGTCTTAGAAATTAGGGGGGGGAAATGCAATAAAAAAATCTTCATCTGCTCATGCAGAAAAAAAAGGAAGCTGAAAAAGGGTGCAATCATCCAATTCAGTGAAGAGGATGATACAAAAATACCTTTTTTTTATTAATGTTGTTGAGGCTTAAAGGATGAAATTTGGCATGAAAGCCTTAGATGAGAGGAAACAAAACGACTGATTTATGGGGAATTGAAAATTGCTTCCCACACTGGCTCATTAATGGCTAAATTGGGCTAAATTTGGCTTAGTCCTCATGCAGCAACATTCCATTGCTGTGGGATACTCTGGATGTCCAGGCATGCAACCTCTGAATTTCCAGCACCATTTAAAGCTGCATCAAACTCATTATGGAAAACAAAACAATTAAATACATTAAAGGAATATTTTTCATGTGAAATATAGGCAGCAAACATGACCTTGAGAGATGATCAGGATCTGGGACAACATTTTTCTTTATGACCAAGACCTTCAACAACAGTTTTCTAAGAAAAAGAACTATTTTTTAAGGTAAACAACAAATTTTTAAGAAAAATTGTACTTCTTCTTATCCTTGCATTACAGTGACAGCAAAATGACAGGGTTTTGTCACTTTAAATGATTTTGCCATGAAGGAAATCCCCAATTTACAAAAGTTTAGGACATCAGTGGCAATAAAAGGTTCTGCTGTTTAATTAAAATGTACTTCATGGGTGGAAATCAGCGTTCAAAGTGCCCAGAACTCACAACGGCGGCGACAAACGAGTTTGTGCTTTGTGCTGCGATTTACTGCTTCAGCTCTGCCTTCAGCCTGCCTTGTGATGTTGCAGGGAACGGGCTGGAAATTAAATCCATGCCTAATATGCTTAACTTGTGCTGCCAAATGAAAGAGCACCCGCTCCGTTCTCCAGGCACTGCTCCCCTGCACCGGCTGCGGCTGCCAAGGAGCCTCCACGGGCAGAAGGCACCGGTTTGGGCAGGGAGCACAAATATTTTAATATATAATGGGGGGAATTTGTCCTGATTAGAGGAATATCTGGCCAGGTCAGAGGGATGGGAAGAGGGAATGGGAAGAGGGAATTGGAAGGGGAAGGGAAGGCAAGGGAAGGCAAGGGAAGGCAAGGGAATGTCAAGGGAAGGGAAGGGAAGGGAAGGGAAGGGAAGGGAAGGGAAGGNAGAGGGATGGGAAGAGGGAATGGGAAGAGGGAATTGGAAAGGCAAGGGAAGGCAAGGGAAGGCAAGGGAAGGCAAGGGAATGTCAAGGGAAGGGAAGGGAAGGGAAGGGAAAATGAGAGCAAACTCTCTGTTAAAATATATCAGTAAGAGAAACAGGTAACAGCACTGTGAGCAGTTGGTGCTGAGGAGCTCATCCATGGGGCTTGATCAGTTCATCTCCCTCCTTTCCTGCATTTACTTGGCTTCAAGCTTGGACTGCACCAGATCAAAGTACCAATCAGTTTGGTTTAGGTTCTGCAATGTTACATGTTATGTATTAAAAAAAACCCCAAACGTTAAATGTTCCAAACTTTGCAGAACAGATTTTAGAAGTCACTAACCAGTGAAATGGTCACTGTCTGCGAAGTCCCCTATTTCTAGACTTGAAAGTAGAACTGTGAAAATTAAAGTGTTTTATAGTAATATTGGGATGAGTATATTGTAAGAGCAGAGATCCTCATTATCTCTCCTGACTGCTCAGCAGGAGACACACCCTGGTTATATTGTGATCCTGATTCCAGTCATGAGGAAAGAGATGAAGGTGGGACTCAGATTCACAGATGAGTAGAAAACTCACAGGCTGTGTTAACATACTTAGGGAAGTGACCCACTAGGGGGACTTGGGGCAATATAGATGGATAAGGAAAGGAATTCAGGGCTGCAGGATAACAACAAGCACATGCATGAGAGTATTGGTTTCTGTAGCCTCATAGCAGAGAAGGGTTGCTGCTAGAGCACTGTTTCAAAGGATGTGCCAGTTTAGCAAGCCAAATAAATTTTTTTATTTTAAACTTTCACCTGGGAAGGTAGTGATGAGGAACCCACCTGCGTTCAGCTTGCCTTCACCTCTGTTTGAAAAATACAGGAAAACACAGTGATATTACCAGTACTAATGTGAGCAGAGCTCAATCCACAGGAGAATAGGTGCACGAATGTGGGTGCACACAAGTGTAAGCCCCAGTTCAAGAATGTGTCCCTTGTTGCCTGAAGGGAAAAAAAAAACCACTCCTGGCAAGTGGAGAATGCATTATCTCAGTAATATAGCTGGGAGATACCGGAGGAAATTTCAGCATCAAATATTTGTACATGGGTCCAATTTATTAAAAGCAAATATTGACCGTTCGGTCCTTAAATATTTTAAATAATTTATTCTAAATATTTTGATACCGAAGTAAATTAATGCTAAAGCATTTCTTTGTTTGTGCCAAATCAGTGCTTCCCAGTAGGAAGTTAGTCCATCCTTGCAAGCAAGCTTTCCCTCTCAGTAGGCAGTCCATTTCTGCAGAGTGCCATTAACTTAATTTCAAAAAGAACCAGTAAAGGTATATGGAGCAGGCAGTAATAGCATGGAAAATATCCAAAATTACTAGACCCCAGCAACAGAACTTGGCTGCCGTTTTCATGCACTAATAATTTGTAGTTTACATATTGAAGGTAACTATAAACTGACTACTTCCTTGGTTAAGTCTTGCAGGTAATTGCAAATATGTTGTTAGTGCTGTACCTTTCCCCATGTGAGAGCAGCATCTCCAGGAACAAGAAGAGAAAGCACAATTTTCACTTTATTGTCAAGAAGTGATACAGAGTTTCTTTGTCAGCAACAGGATTAAATTTACTTATGATCAAACTATTAAAGTGCAGCGATTTTTAAGTTAGATTTCGTAAGTAGAAATGGCAACATTCTGAATACTCTTGGCTTTCATTTAAGTCAAATCTTGTCTTAATAATGCAGATTTGATGAATATGCTTCAGTACACGCATGGAAAATTATATGTTTCAAATCAGAAGAGTCTTTCTGAACTCCCCTTTATTTTGGCCAAGAAATTTAGTGCGTGGAAAGAACATCAACAACACAACAATGTTGTTTACTCTTGGGTGTAATCCAAAGTCATTTCTATGAGAAGTGAGACAGAGACTTTGCTGTTCCTTCAAAGGTTTTCCTGAAGAATTCTGCACTTCTACATTCCTACTGCCCTAAGAGCTCCTGATTGGATGGTTTTCATACAAAAACCAGTTGCAGAAAGTAGGCTGGACTTAAAAAGAAGATTGAGCAAGGTGGTCTTTCATTACCTCTGAGTTTACCAATAGCCCAGCTCTCAAACCACTGGTACTGTTCAGTCTGATCATGGTGGTGGACTCTTGGACACTGTACCCACCAGTTTTCCTCCAGTTAAGCCAGGGGAGAGACAGGTGCTTTGGAAGGTGATGGGAGGACTTGCTGCCATCTGGCTAAAGCCAAAGGAAAAGACCTGCCGGTTTCGCTACTCTTTGCATCAGGAGTTTTCCAAGCAGGGCTAGGAACAGGAGTCCTGGGGATTGTTTCCAACCACTGGAATTCACACACCTCATTTATGCCAATCAGCTGGTGCCTTCTCTGCTCATGGAATCTACATTTCACAGTTCAACTCATAATTTAAGAAATTTCAACCCTTGAATCTGTGATGTTCTTTACACTTACCCGTGTATGTCCTGTTGGACATTTAAGGGTCTTGGAATCACTCTGGTTTCAAATTACACTATTTATTGCAAAAAAGGATTGTGCCTCCTCTAAGGGGCCACAGGACTTTTTCTGATAGACACAATCATGGATCAAGATCAGCAATTAAATGTGTTAATTCTTCATCTTTTGTGGAAGCCTTTGGGATCTGGTGAACCAAAAAACTGCCCTGGGACCACTGAGGTGGCACTTCTAGGAATATTTGGAAAGAAAAAAATTAGAAAGAGTGTGAGAGACTGAGATCATCACTTGCAAAATGAGCAGTTTCCACCCATTTAGCCATGGCCCAGGTTTCCCCAGCTGTGCCAAGTGGAGATCTTGCAGTTGGCGGAGCAGGCAGGTGGTGGGAACTGCAGTGCTGGGCCAGCTCACCTGCTACGAACATTACACATTCAGTTTTGGTCAGGAGAGCAGGAGCCAGCACAACAAATTAGGAAATGTGATCTGTACACCGCAGGACAGTATTGCTGCCCCCAGAAAAGACATCCAGTGAGAAGGTTACTCAACAAGAAGAGAGGATATTAGTAAACAATCCTTTTGCTCATTGAGAGTACACAGCAAAAGGCACTTTTTGCCTAATATTTTAATTAGCTGGATAAATTGACTTACCATAGGCAAAAGGTTTATAGCAAGGATCTCAACCTAAGTCCCTTTGTTCTCCTTCCCAGTGTCCAAGGCCAGGTTGGACAGGGCTTGGAGAAAAGTGGTTTAGTGGGAGGTGTCCCTGAAATGGCCAGGGGTTGGAACTGGAAACTGGATGATCTTAAATGTTCCTTCTATAACCATTCTATAATTTCTATAACTATATTTCTGTATTCTACAACTATTCTATAATTCTACAATATAACAGCCTCAATGACCTCAAGAAATCTGACATCAAAAGGAAATTAAAGCCTTTCATGTTCTGGGGGTATCTTATGCCTCTGGATCCAATGCCCTGTTAAAGAAAAGTTCGATTCTTTCCAAACCTAAGGAAAATGGCTTTTTGCAGCTCAGTGTTGGACATGGACTCATTCTCTCTTCCATGAAGATCTTCCTTTGCCTTCCTGTAGATTCACTGACCCACCCTGACCCTGCTCCTCCCCTGGGCACGGGGAGGGGAGAAGGATGTAAAGGCTGAGAACAGAAGCACTGAGTCCTCACCCTCCCGTAGGGATGCCCTGTAGGCAGCAGAGGAAATGGAGTAAGTACAACTAAAATTGGATTTAATAATTGCCACTAATAAAGGGGCAAGTGCATAGAGCCAGTTACTCTGCTGTCGGCAAAATTAATTGCTCAAGGCACATTAACAGTGTATTAGTTAACACATGCACAGTGAGTAAATTGTAATTAAGCTAACTAACTAAATAGTAAATACATAGACTGTGTATGGCAATCACTCCTTGTAAAAATCCTTCACACAACAGTGAGAATTACTGACCTACACAATTTAAACCAAAAGAATCAAAACTCATGCATGTATCTTTTAATCTTGAAAATGGTTCAGATTGGTATTTTTATTTTTTTCAATTGGTAAATGAAAGAATGATGTCATACAGCAGCATTAAGTACTATTAAATGGGCCATAACTAACATTGGCTGCATAAATTATCCATAAGCTGACACTTTTATGCACTTGGTGAAGAATTGCTTCATGGGTTATGCAATCTTTTCCAAAACAAGTTCCAAAGAATAACATCACTAGTTATGTTTCATAGCTACAAATTGGTAACTGAATTAACATTCATTTATTAAGTTTACATGGAGAACTCCTCTAATTCAAACGCTTGCAGATTATAATTTATTTTTATCTGAGGTATAATTTTTCATATCTCGTTTTTGCCAAAGTCAATACAACCTCAGCCAAACTCTCTTTCCAGTTCTCCATTTGTACCCTCCTGTTCTTGGCTACTTACCTAGATGAGTCTTTTCTAGCTGGGAAAGTAAATAAATGAGCTTGATTCACCTAAAAAACAGTCATTTGCAAAATTCTGATTTTCAGACTCTGATTCCTGAGCAATTATTGACAACTTTAGGATCCTACTTTTGCAATTTAATTAAAAAAAATAGAAGAGAGAATCACTTTTGCACATATGGAAGTTGAACAACTGATCTGCCAGGAGGGAGACTTTGAGTATGGTTATTTTTTAATAATATGTTTTATTTCTCCTATCCCAGTTTAATCTGTGAGTCAAATACTGGTGTGGTGTTGAGTGGGACAATATGAAAAGACCTTTTTTCCATGACACAATGGGACAGGATGAGAGGTTACACGATTATAAATTTGTCTTTGATAGGTTAAAGACTTCACGGAACCAGTCATAGAAAATAAGCTCAGATCAAGTTGATTCATTTCAAATGAAATGGAAAGGCAAATAAAGTCACGTAGCTTCAGTTTTCCTATAGCAAAAGGAGAAACGTGATTAAGTGCCAAGGCATGAAGTAGATGGACTGCAGAGATCAGAGAGCAGGAGGTCACAACTCCTACACCCCTGGAAAGGTGGATAAGTTCAGTGGAGAGACCCTCAGGGATCCTGCTGTCCCAGGGTCCTACAAGGTACAGACACAGGTTGTTCTGCTGCAAGATTATATTTAATCAGTCACATTAAATAATCCTTCCATGCACAGGGTTGTACAGTCCATTTTCTACTTGTTCCAGATTGTTTTATCTTGCCAAACGCTGAAAATTAATCATTTATTAAAAATGAAAATAAAAAGCTTGTTAGGGAATAAATCCATCCTATCTCACTGCAAAAACATTTGACCAATTCTCTTTCTTTGACCATTTAAGCATTGGAAGGGGCTGCACAGGGTGGTGGTAGAGGTGTCCCTGGAGGTGTTCAAGGAATGATTGGATGTGGCAATAAGTGCTCTGGGCTGGGTGACAAGGTGGGGATCGATCAAAGGTGGGATCTAATGATCTTGGTGGTCTTTTCCAACCTCAATGATTCTGTGATTCTGTGATTCTATGACTCTCAAGCTCCCATCCCACGTGTCTGTGTGCTGATGGTTGAACAAGGTTAGACAAAGTAAGACCAAGGGGCAGGAACAACCAGCTGAGGCTCTTTGACCTGTGGCAGGCAGGAAACTAGGTAACCAGGAATGACTGAACTCTTTGGATCTATTAAACCTGTTAAACACGGCTGAAGTTTGGAATCCACTGACAAAATCTTTACAAAGTATGTCTTGCATGGATTAAAGGGAGAGGGAAATGCAGTGTGTAAAAAAGCCATCCGGACTGAAATTATTCTTTAACCTCTATGGCTTAAGGTTTTTCTCAAAGTCTGATGATACCTGGTCATTTTTCTGATTTAATTTATGTTGACCTGGGCCAGGGAGGCCCTGCTTCTTCATAGGCAATTTCCATACATGGGATAAGGATCTCTCAACTAAATCCAGGCAGCCTCTCCTAAATGAGGTACCTACCATTTAGGAAAGAAAAGTTTGTGAGTTTATAAGACTTCATTTTTAAAAATCTGTAGCTTAGCCTAAAAAAACACTGGAATTCTATACAAAAACTTGATTTCTTGCCTTTTTTGTGTGTGTTGATTTTACCTTCTTTCCATTGCAAAAGCGGAGCTGTCACAGTAAAGATGTGTTGATGCCTTTTAGCCTGTTACTGGGAAAAATAATTATAAATCTGCCAAATACCACAAAAAGTTGAATTTAACTATTCTGTTTCTCTATTTCCATAATTCAGGGTTGAACTTCTAAACCTTGTGGGACTATTTATAGGAGGCAGTAGGGATTCTGTTCCTTCAACAAGAAAACCAAAGATATAAAATATGGCAAAGGTATGTTGAGAAGACTTCAAGGTATGAAATGGAAAATATTATATATATTGCTCCAAAAATGAGTACTTCTAAAAAGCAGTTTGAGGATATTATTTTGGGTTTTTTCATTGTTTCTTGTAGCTGCCATCTAATCCAGTGGATTAGATCATCCAGGGCTCTAAATGAAACACAGAAATTCCTGTCTTTGTCAGTGCTGGAGAACACACCACGCGGGGTCCCAGCTGGATCTGTCCTGGATCTGATGCTGTTCAATATTTCATTAACAACTTGGATGACAGAAGAGAGACTAGACTTTGGACGACACCGAGCTAGGAAAGATAGCAAGTATTAAAATTCCAAATTATTTTGGAGCACCCATCCTAATGATGACATTTAATAAAGATGAGTGCGAGGCACTATATATAGGAAGAAAAATCCAATGCACACAGATACAGTGGTGGAATTTTGCAGAAAGTGAGGCTACAAAAGACCTCTGAATTTTTATGAGTCAACACGTACATCACTCTTAGAAAAAGGCAAATAACTTTCTGGTATCTCTGCAGAGCACCATTAAAGCCTTAACAAAAATAAAAGGCCCATTTTTTGGCATTAGCCTTAAAAAAAAAAAGAAGATAAACTGGGGAAAAGTGCAGAGGAAAATAATAGGAAATTATAAACATTTGAGAAAAGCTGTGATGAGTTTGCTGAGTCTAGAAAGAGAAACGGGACCCTCAATACTATTTTTATTTTAAATTTATGTATGTGCATATGAAAGCATATATATATATAAATCATTATTTTAAATAAGGTGACAAGCACTTTTTTCCATGTCCAAATAGGGCTGGACAAGAAGTAACAGGTTTTAGCTTGCAGAAAGGGAGTTTTACTATCTGAAAGGATAATTAGGCACTGGAGCAAATTACCATGGGAGATTGTGAAACTCACTGGCAATTTTGAGGAACAGATTAGACATACATCTGCCAACACTCATGTAATTTTAGTTGGTCCTGGTCCAGGGCAAAGAAGGAAAAGGGCCCAGATCCATGTAGCCTGATGGGAGAGACACCTAACTCCGAGAACTGACCGTCCTGGGAACCTCTGATGGGCCATTTTAAGGGCAGAGGTGTTAAATTGTGTGATTGTAGGGCCAGGGGTGACTGCATTCCTCAGCCACTTGCTGGAGTCAGCTGGAATCAATCTGGATATGGGCATATTCCAGCATGGAATCCAGCTTAACATCCCTTCCACCCCACAACTTGTCAGGGTTTCTCTATGTATTAAATCACATTTCCTGAATGGAAATCAAGCCCCAACAAAGAGTGCAAGGTGGACATCCAGGATATATAGATTTAATTTTCCATCTGAAAGCATCACTTCTGCACCCAAAAACACAGCTTTCAGGCCACTGACGTTAATATAACAACCTACATTTTAAAATAAAGAGCTCCAGTTTAAAAAAGAGACTTGCAGTTTATAAAATAAAGAGTTCCAGTTTAAAATAAAGGCTTGTAGTTTAAAAACAAATCCTTGCAAGTTCAATCTCAGCCATTTGTATAATATTCAGCAGTCAATTAAAAATAAGGGTGTCAAAACCAGAAGTTGTTATGTACCTGAAAATAAAGTGGGTTTTGTCATAGCAGCTGTACCTGGGTACCTCCAGCTTCCAGAGACATCCATCAAAATCCCAGTAGGATTTCTTGGCACAATGTCACAAAGAAATGGAAATTTTCAAACATTTCCTCCTTCTTTTATAATTTTGTGTCTGCTGCATTAAAACCCAAAAAGCCCCATGTACATCAGGGGCATATTCCCTAAATAACAGGCTGGGCTTAAAGCGTCTGTCCAGGAATTCTGCCCTTTGCCGCCACGCTAAATGCTCCTACACGGCTCCTCTCTGGCCACACTCGTGCCCATCTGCTCATATGGCCCAGTGCCCGTGGCAGGTCGGCTGCCAACTTGCCTGGGTCAGGAATGCCAAGCTATGACAGCAGTAGATGGACAACCTGCCTCACACTGCCCTGATCTCCCTTCCAAAATCCTCCTCAGGATGCTTCCTGAGGTGCATCAGGTAGCGAACGGAAAGTACCTGAAGGATGGAGAACAGGAAATATAAAAGGTTTGGGGATATTTGCTCTTTCCAAAAAAAAAAAAAAAAATCAAGCTTCTAGGAAACATATAAAGGCCATTTGGGATATAAGATGTTATAAAAATATTGCCCATAGGAATGCTCTGAAAGCAAACCTTTGGCAGGGTTTCAGCAGCTGCATTAGGCAACTCGTAGGCAAAGGATTGCTCCCAGCTCTTCCTGGCCAGGACTTGCATTTGTGTGGGAAGTGCCTCCCTTCTTTTAGACTAATTAATAAACCAACAGTATTGACAGACTGTATCACCCAGAATGGGGTCAGTGCATCAGTGCACAGCGTGTTGTTGAGGATGCCCAGCTCCATCCAGGTCCAGGAGCAGCTCCTGCTCTGCCCATGTGAGGGGAGAGGGAAGCTGGTACCTCAGTGTGTTTGGACATGGAGTGAGGGGCAGCCTCAGATGAGTGAGGTTAGGGGCAGTGAGGTGAATCTCTCTCAGACAAAAACCACATGGGAAGACCTCTATCCCAGCTGTGAGATCCCAGAATCCCAGAATCACTGAGGTTGGAAAAGCCCTCCCAGCCCATCAATGCCCAATCCCCACCTTGTCACCCAGCCCAGTCATTCCTTGGATACCTCCAGGGATGGGGACTCCACCACCTCCCTGGGCAGCCCCTTCCAATGCCTGACCATCCTTTCCAGGAAGAAATTTGTCCTGTGTTCCAACCTGAACCTCCCCTGGCACAGCTCAAGGCTATAAATACTCAAAGGATGGAATGTGACAGAAGGAGGAGCTCTCCTATTTGTGTCCCTTATCCTTTCCTCTCCATGGAGCACCTGGAAGCCACAGAGCTTCTCAAAACATGCAGCCACTGCTGGGGCCCATGTGGGATTTCAGGGAGGGATGGAGGAACAAAATCAGCTTTCCATTATTTCCATTCATTTACAGAGAAAAAAAATCCAGGTGCTGTGTAAATGGTCTCCACCAATACAGAAAAGGGCACTGGGTGTCAGCACGAGTATAAATAGTCCTGGCTGAGAGCACAATAGCTCTGCCTGAGCTCTCAGGAAAGAGCCAATAAAGACATTTGGAGATTTCAGAGCATAAATCACTGTCAGGAAGCAAGGCCATGTTTTCCTGATGGAAACACCAGGAGTGTTCTACTCCTGCACCTGAAAATCAGGTATTTTACATGCTAAATATCATCAATAAGAAAAGATTTTAGGCTGAAAGAGCAGCTCAGACGCTTGTGGTTTTTACCTCCAGGACAAAACATGTACGTGGGAGTCTTGGAGAGGTGCCAGGGACTCAACAGCAATGTAGACCAAACTCTGAATCTTCCCCCTCCACAGTGATTTCTATGCATATAAATGAAATATTTCAGTCTGTCATTCAAAGCTTTTCCACAATTATCCAAAGGTGATGCACATTAAATGCAAGTGAAGATGATGAAAAAAAAGAAAAGATATTTTTCTCACTGATGAGAAATTCATGTCACTAGAAAAGGAGTTGATGTGGTGACATTTTACTGGATGCTTGTTTGGTTGGGATTGTTGGAAGATGTGAAAGTCCCAAAGTTAGGGCAAACTTAATTGTAGAATAAGGAAATTAACCAAAAAGTGATTGTTTCACTTTGCTGTGATGCCTTTGCAAAAGCCTGAGACAGCTACAGTATCCACTATCCACTATCCTGCTATGAGAAATGGCCAGAGATTTCCTGGTAAAGAAGAAGAGAAAAAAAAAAGTATAAATTTAGAAAAAGAATTGTCATAATTGGCATCTGGTTGTGTAAAGAACAGAGGACTGACTTCAGTGACAACTAAAAATTAAGTGTGAGCAAGTAGATATGTTTTAAAAAATCAGAGCTCTCCATGTAAGGATGTTCTCCTCCAGGTGCAGCACCTGGTGCCTTCCAGTACCTGCCACCTTTGTGGCATGTCGTGCCACCCAAAATCAAACTGAACTCAGCTGCATATTTCATTCCTGAAAATGGACTGTGTCTAAAATACCACCTCATGGTCAGTGTTTGCTCCCTAAGCCAAGGGAAAGCACAGGTTGGATGGGGCTTGGAGCAACCTGGTCTAGTGGAAGGCATCCCTGCACATGGGTTGGAATTAGAAGATCTTGAAGGCGACTTCCAAACCAAAGCAGTCTGTGATTCCCATGTGAACTCTAAAAACTCTTGGCAGTGACAGCTCTTCTGATTTTTGCCCTAAAAAAAAACAGGGAGCAGTAAATGAGAACAAGCAGAGTCATGTAGAAATAGTGTTAATATAATCTCCAGGAGGGAATACCTTCCTGAGGAACCATGTGGAAAATGCCCCTGGAGCAGGACCCCAAGGTCTGCTCCAGCCCTAAGCCCACACGTGCGCATTCTCAGCCATGTAGAAAATTATCCCCGGCAAAGCTGGTCACGTATTGAACACCACATTCCCGGCTGTTTTCCAGGAGCCTGACATGCAGAAGGTGGACACAGGGAGACAGAACGAGTGTAGATCATTACAGGAACCGCAGAGGGCGAAGCTGTGAGTGATGGCGCTGTAATGGAAAGGCGGGAGTGTGACAGCGGGGACTGAGCCACCGCTCAGAGACACCCAGCACAGCCCAGGGAATCCAACTCATCCCATAACTCATCATTGATCCCACTTCTGATCCGACCTCGGAACACGCCTGCTTGCGTTTTAGACTCACCACCTGTGACATTCACTGGAAATAAAGGGGGCAAGGTGAAAGTGTAAACCAACAAAAACAGACATGTGGATTGAATAACCCTTCTGTGTTTCCTGCGTCCGTGTTCACCTTCCCCTGTGATCACCTCCTTTTATACCATTACTTATTGTCTATATTTCCATAGCTCAGGAGCTCAAAACTAAGATCAAAGCTCCACTGTGCCAAACCCTGGCTCAGCATCATCACAGGAGCCAATTTCTGCCTCACAGAGAACCCAAACTAAGGCTTGGGGGTAAAATATGAGGATGGGGAAGAGTTGCCCAAGGTGACATGTGGGCCTGGGCACAGGTCTGGATGGCACTGTGGCTGAGGGTACAGTAATGCATTCCATTATTTTCAGCCATACAAGTAAAGGAAACCATCCTGCTTTATTTTATTAAAGTCATATGTTATTCTGGAATTCTGTGTTGCTGTTATTCTGCCTGCTTAGTCTGGCAGTCTAAGTATATTTGAAAACCAATAAAATAAAATATTACCAAAAAACATAATACTCTAGAAATCCACTCCCTTCTGTAATTACAGTTTAATGTCTAACATACTTTGTGCTTCACATTCAGCAAACTTTGATACAGTACTTAGACTGAAATTATGGTGCACCAGAGTAACATACATTTGCTGGCAATGAAAATGGGAAATAATTTCTCTTTTATAATTAGGGGATGTCTGCAGGATGGAGGTGCTATTTGTTTGTCATCACAGAATATGCCTGCCTTGTGTCAGGCAATCAGTTTGACATGTGGAGTTAACTTTAGGTTATCCAGACCAGGCACATGCATTTGTTCTCCATTTTCTCTACTGTCTCCCAGCAAGTCAAAACCTCTCCCAGGCATGTTATACAGAAGGGCAACATTTTCTTGTAAGAAACTTTTGTTTGCTGCTTTTTCAATCTCTTATTCTCAAAATACTCTCCTAGCAAAACCACAAAGAGACATATTCCTGATCCACATGAACGAGGAGACCACAAGCTTTAACAATCAAAATAATAAAAATTGCTGCTGTATAATGTTGAGGGGAAACTTGGGTTTTGCTCTTTTGCCAGCATTTGTGGCATATTTCTAGACATGATGTTGGTAATATAGACCGTGTGAACAAAGTTTGGAAGGCAACATCTTTTAATTGAATGGCTCCAGCAGTAATTATTATTTGCTCTCTTGTTAATTAACAATTTACAAATGGCAGCCAGCACAGTATGGCTAAATTACTTCTTCAAGATGACTTAAAGCTGGAAAAGAGTTGCAATTATGTTCTATCAGAATTCTGCTTTTTTTTTACTGGCAGTTTCTCTTTGACCCTGTAAAAGAAGTTAGAGACTGAAATGGGAAAAAAATAAAAGACATTGTGTCATCCATGTCCTTCCCACCGGTTTCCCAGTCTGTTCACAGGCAATTTCCTATCTGCAGGAGCAGACATTAATCACAGCTGAACAGTGGGTTAGAATCCAGTCTCCCTCACTTCTTTAGGTCCAGGAAAATATGTTTAACTCTCGTGTTTCTTGTCTTTACCCGATCAAGGCAAATAGTGCACACCTTGCTTCAGTAAAGCCATTCCCAGTCATTCCAGTAACACACCAGGACTGGCACAGCTGGTCAATCCCTGGCTCTTCTCCTGCTGAATTCAGTCAACAATTCAATTATGAATTCAGCAGATCATAGAATCATAGAAAGGTTCAGGTTGGAAGGGACCTTAAAGATCATCCAGTCCCACTCCCTGCCATGGGCAGGGACACCTTCCACTATCCCAGGTTGCTCCAAGCCCCATCCAACCTGGCCTTGGACACTTCCAGGGATGGGGCAGCCACAGCTTCTCTGGGCAAACCTGTGCCAGGGTCTCACCACCCTCACAGGGAAGTATTTCTTCCCAATCTCTAATTAAAACCTGCACTCTGCCAATTTGAAGCCACTACATGCTTTTGTAAATGGTGTCTCTCTGGAAGTTTCAGCTCTTTCTGTCATTGGGAATTTCTCAGCTTTGGTGCTCTGGTGAGGCCAAATTTTCAAAAATGGCCTCAAAAGTGGAAAAGTCTCCCCAGGGACATAGTGGAAGAACCACTGCTTTGGACATTTAAAATCAGAGACAAACCAGTGGTAATTAACCCTCTGGGAGCACTCTTTCTAGGAAGGTAAGGTGTAGGGAGTGGAGTAGGTTTTGCTCACCTCCAGTTGCTGAGTTCATAGGGAAAACCATGGATGAAGAGCTGGAGCTCACTGTCTATTTACATATGCAAATTGTCTTCTTTGTGCTTACATTAAACAAGAGCCCCTGCAGGAGGGAACTGGACAGGTAACTATCTAGAAATGTGCATGTGGTCTTGCACATGGAGATGTGATGAGAACATGTACATATTTAGTGTGCATCTTTTTAGGGGCTGCTTTTGAAAACTTGATCCTTAGACAGGTGTGCAAAGAGATTATCATGATTATCTGGTGTTAATCAAGAAATACATTCACGAGAATCATGTGTTCTCCTTTGTAATTTAGGGGTGGGATCATAACACAAATGGCATTTAACAAAGTAATACAAAAAGCAGCAGAGGTTCCTGCCATCCCACTGCACATCTGTGGAGCAGGAGAGCATTGCCAGTCATTTTAACCTATCAAGCTCTACACACAAACTTTTCTGTAGAAAAATAAAAGCTCTTTTATTTTCCAAATGATCTCATTAATTCGTCTGCAGGGTATTTTCTATTTCACCAACACACTGACAATTTATTCCCAAAGAAAAGAAGGGGATGGCAAGCAGAGGCTGCTGCTTTGGTCAGGGTGCAGCTGCAGTTCACTGCTCCTTTTTGAGGGCATGTCTTGCAATTTTACCCATTTTTCCCCAAGGATTACAGTGGGGAAAAAAAAAAATACAATCTCACCATCATCAGAAACCCAGAAGGAAATAAGATCTGGTGGGAGATAACACAAAGTGTTCCACCTTGGAGATTGGGCCAGTTTGCAAGGACTTCCCAACAGGGACCCCAGTCCTCGATTTGTTGGGACTGACCGAATTCATTCCTTTGCTTATTTATTACATTTTTATAAACGAGCTGGAAATAGCTGTGCTGTCCTAGAAATCAGAACAGCTAATCCTGGCAGTGGTCTCCCACATGCTGGTGACAGTGGCTTGTCCCTGGGAGCAGCACACTAGCCTGGGTCTATTTCAACTGGAAAAGAAAATACTGGAGAGTGGCAAATTTTTTGCAGATGACACGGTATGATTATGTGCTAGAAACAGCAATCCAAGTTTAGGGCAACATCCAAAATAACTGGCAAGGAGAGTATGCTCATTTCATTGGTTCTGACATCCAAAAATTAGGTTCTAACTCAATGAATTCCAGCAAAAACAAATGATGGACACAGAGCAGTGAGGAACAGCTGAGCTGAGAATACCACACCATGCCCCTGGTTTTGGGGGTGAGGGCTCCAAGCATTTAAAGGTGAAGTCTCCATGGGATGAAGTAGAGTCTGGCTCCCCCATCCTCCCATGAAGCTTAACTCTATATGCCAATTAAGCATCTCCTTGTGGTGCTCCACCAAGGGATGCAGATGTTCAGGCTGCCTACCTCCCCACTGTCCCTTTCCAGCATGTGAACAGCCTGGGAAAAGAGTTACCCTGACAATGCTGAAGGGTGAAGTTGTCACTTTTTCCTGCTGCACAGAGGTGAAATAAGAAATCAGATGTTCCTAAATGATGCTGGCAGACACCCTGATCAGAGCTCGCTGGTTTGCTATTTTTCTTCCATTTTTAAATAATTTAATATTTTTATTTTTTTCTATTTTAAATTTTAAAAAATAATTTTTTAAAAAAATTTTTTATGTTTTTTTCCATGGCTGCCAGTGTCATACAGTCAATGGCACTGAGCATGTTGTAGGACATATTCATTGAGAAGCACAGAGTACGTCCCTTCTTCTTGTAGGATCACAAGAGACATGTCCCTGGGTAACAGATATTGTAACAAACGTGGAATACAGACATTGAAATTCACAGCTCTCAGCTAAAACCAGGGACAAGGCCCCATGTTCAGCATGAGCTTGCAAAAGGAACTAAAAGACTTCATGGCAGAAAATATATTTAAAGCTTTTCTCTCTGGCAGAGGGTTAAATAGTTGCCATGCTGAACAGGAGTTTCTCCACAGAGCAGTGGGCAGACCCTGCACCTTTCACACCTGGGAGTGATGCACAAGGTGGTCCTTACAGCTCGTCCCTGCATCAAGTATTTAGTTGCACGACAAGAATAAGCCGAGGGAATCACATTCCCTCAAAGATCACTCGGTGCCGTGGAACCAGCGGCAAGAGGGGAGTGCTTAGAAATTCACACCAGGGTCTCATGTTTTATTTTTACTGAGAAACAAGGAATTGTGGCACCGGAGGAGATCAGTGATGAAGCCCACGCCACGCTGGTGGGCAGCGCCCGCCTCTTCAAAGGAAGGTGAACCCCCCATAAGGCCCCATCCCGCTGGTTCAGGACAGCCAGGCTCCTTTCCCAAGCCTCCAACACCATCTCACAGGCTGCAGCATGGGGTTTGATTACCCTTATCATTATCTGAGCTTCCAGGGCTACGTATTTTAATACCAGACATAAAATTATCCGGTCCGCTCTGAAACCCCGGCACAGCATTTGTTTCAATGACCCCCCGTGGTCGTGAATTCAGCAGATTGACTATGTATTGTATGAAGAAGGATTTCCTTTTGTTTGTTCACAAAGCATTGCCCTTTAATTTAATCATATGTCCCTTTGCTCTTGTACAGTTTGCTGTACTCTGCCCATTCCCTCCTCCCCTCCTTTTTTTTTTTTTCCCCCCTACAATCTGGACATCTCCAACCATTCCAGTGCTAGCTGTAATTATTTCTCTTAATTCAGTTATTAAAAAATGTCTGCTCGTGGCAGAAGCATTGCAGATCTTTAGTAAAATTGATACAAATATTTTATTAGGATAATTAACAACGTTCAGCACAAGCTTGTTTGGGAGAGCATTGGAGAAACTGAGCAGGTCTGAAATTTGAAACAGATGCAGGACATATTCATAAATAAAACCAGACCAAGTCAAACTGTGGCCTGCATAATAAGACATCACTCACTGTGTTTGCTCTATATTTGCAGACATGTTGTTAGCTGTATTTATTACAAAAGTTAGGTGCTTATTTGGAAGCTTTCACTTCTGTGAGCTTGTGATACTTTCTGTAAAACAAGAACCATAAATCATAGCGCGCCAGTTTGAAAACCGTGCACCTCCAGATAACCAGCACTTGTCATTAGATTGTCTAAAGCAGAGGATTAGCCAAAATACAGATGGAGAGGAAACACAGACTGTTTACGTTGAGTATTTTGGACAAGAGCCCAAGGAAATTACAATCGATATGGATATAGCATTTCTGAAGAGTTATGTAGCAAAAAGTGCAAGAAAATACTCTGACAGAGAAAATAAATAAAGCTGACAGAGGCTTAATTCTCTAGATCCTGGACTGTGGATAAAAATTAGAAACATTAAGCCATTAAATCATTTCACCGGGACTTTAAACAATAGGAGCAGACTCGCATGTTACTGCACAAGTTTAGAACGGTCTCTTTTGTAGACTAGATAAATATTCAGCATTGTAACTCTAACACTTCTCACACTTCCCATACACTGCATGACCTATTTCCCAGTCCTTTTTCATGTGGGACAGGTTTTAAATAAAATAGAAATTCCTCTTGCTTCTTACAGATTGGAGTTGATTAAATATTCTACTGATAAAGGGTAAGCAAATGTCAGATTCAATATAATAAAAAGAGAAATGAGAGTTCATACAAGCAGCAAAGCAAACAATCCATTTTCATACTTTATTAGAAACATTTATTGCCATAATGACTGCATTATACTAAGCAAGCAGGTGGAAAGGTGCTCTGTGCAAGATATTCTCAAATATCTTTATTTTGAGGATTTTATATCTCCAATATTTAGACAGATGTTTTATTCCCTATAATATAGTCAGAGTATGAAATGCTGTAATTTCAGTTACTACATAAGGATCAAAATTGTACTTGGAGATCATGGCCTGTCATTGTGATTTCAACAATAATGGTACACCATTAAATGCTCAATTTTTCTGCTTTGACTTTATATTCCCAATGGTGAGTGGCTTTAGATATAGATGGCAGAGCTCGGCGTGCACCGGCAAATGCTCTGCCCAAATTTGCGGAACACATTGCGAGCGCTCTCCTCGGTTATTGTGCTCCCTGTACGATTTTATGGACACGCCAATCTGATCCAGGGCCTAAATGGGAATGGCAAAGATGGCCAGCTTTGCCCTGCGCGGGCCCAGCTATCAAACAGCTGGCACTCGTTATCTTAACAAACAGTGGGAACTGTAATTAAGCAGATCTGTGTTCAGTAAGACACCAGTGCCACCAGTCCTAGCCTTGGAACAAGAATGGGGACTTGTTTCAGAGCCTGACTCTCTCTTAATTTACCAAATCAGGGAGCCCAGTCAGCAAATAACATAACAAAAGATTTCATTATTGTCCTTCATTTAATTTAAGAAAGAATTTAACCTATGTTCAGTGCTCAAGGCCCAGGCTTGCATTCCTCCTGCAGCCCAACTTCCTATGAGAAGCATAAGTAAAGCAGGACTCACTGCACTCCAGGATATTCATTATGAATTTTTTACATCCAAGGCATTTTATTCTCAAAGATTCTTCTACTTTGCAACCAATTTTGAAATATGTGTCAGTTCAAGTTTAGGATAAGAAAGAGAAAAAAGCCTGACATCTTCAGCAAAGAAATTTACTACACAGTTTCTCCTTTTTATTAGCAGAGATCATTAAGACATCAGGTTTTTTTTTCTTTTACTGGCAGCATTCCACAGCCATAGTATTCACAATGTCTAGGACACTTTCATTTTGTAATCTGGAGGATACAGTATATTAATTTTCAGGATTTATCACAAGAAAAGTGAAGTCATACTAAGTACAGTAGGTGTAACTAACTTTCATGTCAAAAAAGCTGTAAAGAGTGCCAGAAGCTCTGCTGGGCTAATAATAAGCTAAAAGGATATAAACTTGATTAGTCTCACTTAAGAAGCAAGAAGATAAAGTAAGCTTGAAAAGGCCTTTGCTCTTCCTTCAACTTCAGTGGGTTGAAGAGAATCATGAAGCTTATCACCATGAGATACTTGCTATAATGCCAGTATAGTTATTAGTTATATGTTAATTTATACTCCACTGTGCCCAGCCACAGCCACACCAGCAGAATTTGTAATTCTGTCCAAAATCTTTGCAGCATCTCAGCGCTGTCACACGGTGTCACATTCCCTTAAGTGCACCTTGCACAGTGATATAAAACCTCCTTATTAAAAATTTCCAACTATTAGAGGAAAATTGTTCCCCAAATGGAGGATCAAGAATGTCCTTTCCCTGCTCTTGAAGACAGAGGACACACTGTTGCTATGAGCCCCCCACACTCCCCACTCCTACGACAGGAATTTGGAGAAGAGAAGGCTCCAGAGGTGCCTTATTGTGGCATTCCCATACTTAAAGAGGGCTCGTGATGAGGAAGGAGAGAGAAAATTTACGCAGGCAGATAGTGATAGGATAAGGGGAAATGGTTTCAAACTAAAAGAGGAGAGATTAAGTTGGATGTTTAGGAAGAAATTCCTCCCTGTGAGGGTGGTGAGGCCCTGGCAGCAGCTGCCAGAGAAGCTGTGGCTGCCCCATCCCTGCAAGTGTCCAAGGCCAGGTTGGATGGGGCTTGGAGAAACCTGGGCTAGTGGAAGGTGTCCCTGCCCATGGCAGGGGGTGGAAATGGATGATCTTTAAGGTCCTTTCCAACTCAAGCCATTCTAGAACTCAGTGATTTGAAGGCTCTTTGCTGTTTCATGCCATTGCAGGGGTCCATGGGACACATCTAAACCAGGATGAGGCAATACCTTGAACTCACCAGTGCTGTGGTGTCTCAGTAAAATCAGCTTTAGTATGGACTGAGTGTGAATCAAACATGCAGCAAGTTGTGTCCAGCTGCCAGAAACATCTCAGAAGGGTAAAGCAAGAGTGGAAGGGCAAGTTTGCTGAAATTCACTTTTCTAATGGGAAAATGCACCAAAATCCACATATGAGCAATCAGATTGTAGTAGGTTATAATCTCACACCAGTCTTGGGTTTACCCCTTGCTTTCATGGAATATTATTGGTGTGCTCCTTCCAAGAGTCTTTGAACTTGAGATGGAAAATTTTTGTGCAGAAATATGTGAGCACCTGGCTCCAACACTTGCATTTCCACAGTTTACACAGCTGTACTTTTTTTTAACCCTTGAGAACTAAAACTAGTTAAGGAATAATACATCTTACTGTCTTTTACTAACTTTTCCACTGTGTGTTCACCATCCTCACTTAACCTCTGCTGCCCAAGCACCTGTTTCTTCTTGAAGTTGGCAATGACTGTCAGTCAGGCAGCTCTTTTTCTCATTGTTTTCTCAGAAACCACAAGTCTCACCTCCAGGTAAATCAGTAACTCGACTGAAAAATGACTTCTGGTCACTCAGGAAGTCATCCAAGTCCAGGCAAGAGGACACAACATGGAGTTTGCACTCCAGGAGAAACAAGATTGGACAATGGCTTTCCATGCTCAAGTGTGTCCCAAGTAAGCTCATTGTGAAGGGAGCTGTATCCTAATGAGGAAAAACAGTATTTTATCAAATGTAAATTGTAGTTAGTGGTGCATGTGGTTCTGCATGCTGGTATTGATTAGTATGGATTATGAGAAGTTTTGGGGTAGAATTCAGCTGGTGTATGTGGTGACAACAGCAAATCAGGATTCTTCATCAAGTGTCACACTTGTGTGACATCACGAGTGCTGGGATGTGTGGAAGAGGCACCAGGAAGAAAATGGGAACCGTTGAAGGAAATGCTTCCAGAATGGATAGGCCAGGGAGTTGGGAAGGAGAAGGGAATGAGACTGAGGATGGCAGGGGAGGGAACAATGAATATGAGAGGTGGTGAAGCAAAGGGTGCAGAGATGGGCTGAGAACATGCCAGAGTGAGTTGATATCAAATGCTGTTTTCTTTAAAATCGGAAAATATGTTTAAAATCGTCAAAAGACAGTTACTGAGGAAGATCAGACCCTTGAGCCCATCAGGGGTTGAGATGTCCCAGGAAAGGCAGAGAGGAGAAAATATGCCTGTAAGACCTGCACAAGCAGACTAATAAATTTGGGGGGGGTCCAAAAAATTCAGTACAGTTCAAGAGTACAAGCACAGCTACAAGATATTTTCTGCCCCCACCCTTATTATAATCTTAATTATCATATTGCATCCGATTATTATATGTATATTTTTGCTAGAAAGTGATAAAGGTGCTGCTGTGAATTAAGGCATGATCTGTAGAACAAGTCCAAGATCTCAGTTTTGAGGGATATTTGGTTTTATTTTCTGGTTTTGGATGGAACGTAGAAATTGTATTTTTATAATAAATTACTCACTGCATAAACAACAAAACGTTAAAAAAAATATGTAAAGATGGTGGATCTTGGCAATTACCAGATAAAATGAATTTACAGAGTGCAAAAGTTAGGACATTTCTCTCTGCAGATAAAATTGCTAAAACAGTTTTTAAAGCTTTTCTTCTTGGTATTAATTTTAATGCCAACATCAACTTCTTTTTTTTTCCCTATTTATTGCATAGATCTAATATTTTTACCAGGGGTTTTCATGATGATCTCTATGCAGAGTAACTAAGAGGTGCAGGAACTCCCTGCAAAAGGTACCCCCAAAAGGGTTCAGCTTAATCCAGACTTCAAACCACGCAATTCAGGAATAAGGACAATGGCTGTAGCTCCTAGTTGTAGTTGACAAGGGAGGAATAAGGTTGCAGCACTTACTCCAAGGTGTGGGTGGTCAAGATTGGAATAGGATGCCCAAGGAAGTGGTGGAATTACCATCCCTGGAAGTGTTCAAAAAAATGTGTAGATGTGGCACTTGCAGATGTGGGTTAGAGGTAGGCTTGTCAGTGCTGGGTTAATGGTTGGACTTGATGGTCTTAGAGGGCTTTTCCAACCTTAATGGTTCAGTGATTCTACGTGGTGCAATGAAAAACCATGCCTGGTTCAGCAAGAAACCTATTTGGAAAGCACAAACCCTTACAAGCTCAAGTTTCAGGATGCCAGGCAAGCAAAAGGTTTAATAGCTGTAATTACCAGGAGTTTCTGCGAGGCAGTGTGTGTGTGCTTTCACACGGCCGTCAGCCCTCTCACCACCCAGCTCCCTGTGCCTTTGAAATTCCAGCGTGCTTCGGCTGGTTGGACACCGGAGGAAGGAAAGCTCAGTCAACACCACAGAGACCGTGGCCTGCAAAGCTCTTTTTGTGGTTCGTTTGGTCCTAATTTGCCAGGAAAACATGGTCAAGTAGAGGGAAGACTAAGTCCCCATTCCAGGGAGCTGGGAAACCTCAGCCTTGAAAATGGGAAGTTCATAGAATCAGAATCGTAGAATCATAGAATGGTTTGGGTTGGAAGGGACCTTCAGGATTATCCAGTTCCACCCTCTGCCATGGGCAGGGACACCTTCCACTAGACCAGGTTGCTCCAAGCCCCGTCCAACCCTGGCCTTGAACAGTTCCAGGGATGGGGCCTTCTCTCCGTCAGGTCTGTCTGCTTTTAAGATTCAGCTGGATGTGGTGCTGAGCCTTCTTATGTAGACCATGCTTTGGCAAGATAGATTAGACCAGATGATTCTTGAGGTGTCTTCAAGCCTGGAATTCTCTGATTCTATGATATCCTGAAAACTCCATTTGAGGACACCATGCTGTTTGCCCCACAGACAGGAGCCAAGCCCAGGTGACCCTCAATGCTTTGGAAACCAAGCCATGATCTGGCCACTGGTGACTGAGTCCTGTCAGCCCCATCCCTACCTGTCCCCAACATCTTATAATGATTTAAGCACCAACACTTGGCCTCTTAATTAGCAGAAGAAACGGAGAGTTTCTGTTGTAAGGTTGTGATTAAATTAGCCATTTATGGATTTCTGAGAGAAAGGAGACTAAAATGTTTTATAGTGTAGTTAAAAGAACCAGTGAATGATTCCCTCATGTTGAACATTTCCTAATGTCAGAAGCAGGGTGGATGACACAGAAATCATAAATCCAATCGAGAAGTGTTAAAAATCACTTTAGTCTGCCAACTTACTAGAAATTCAATAAAATGGGATGGGAGAATTTATTTGTGCATGTGCGATAGATATGTGTGAAATTAAACCTGCGGAGGTGTCCACGTGCAACACACGCATGACAGGGTGAGGATCTCCATCACCCACATATCTCAAATGGGGGACAAAAGGGATTTGGGAAAACAACTCCAGATGCCTGACCTGGGGATGGAGGGGGTAGCAGGATGGAGGTGGCTTTTTGGGGACAATTTAACTCTGTGGCTGGTGGCCCCATTGCACCAGTACTCTGGGAACGACCCCAGCTCTTCCAGTGAGCTGCTGTTTATTTTTACATGTTTATTTTTCACTTCACTCGTCCTGTTTAACGTGTATTAACTCACATTTTGCCTGCACGGAGAGGGACTTTTAAGAAGCATGAAATGACAAAACAGGGCTTTGTTTTCCAGCCAGATTCCCTCCGTGTATGCTCCGCCGGTGTCTGCCTCGGCTTCCAGCTCCATCATCACATCCAACAGAGCCTGGGGCAAAGCTGGAGAAAAACACCCAGCGCATTCAATTTACAAACAGAAATAAACACCTTTCCAGCAGGTTCTACATAATCACTGAACAAAACCAGGGGAGTAAAAAAAAAGCCACCTGCAACACAACATTTTTTATGTAGTTTGTGTGCAGTGGTGACCCTTTATTTTCTTGAGGAAATAACACTATTATGGGAAGATGTCTAGCACTGGGATCTCGGACGGCGCCACAATCTCCTTCCCTGTTTCCCGAGGAGCTGGTGGCGTGGCTGCCGTGTCGCACCTCGGCAGATTGCCTGGCTGGGTGGCTGCTCTCTCCCCTGGCAGTGCCGGCACCGTGCCCCCCGACCAAAGCCATTTCGCGGTGCCGCTCGACCACTGGGACTCGCAACTTCACCGAGCGGGCGAAAATGAGTCAGATATGAAAATGTCTGAGGCAATAAATTAACACACAGCAGGGGGGTGATAGCTTAATCCGTTCTAGTCCAAACAGTACCTGACACCCATTACTGCTCCAGGAGGTGGGACAGCATAGTGGTACTAGAGCGAAAATGATCATTCCCTACTGATTCGAGGCGTTGCAATGGGTCTGTAATGCGATTCTGGGAGAAAACCTGTGCAGGGTTTTATGGTGTTTGTACACAGAATCCAGGTTAACCTTACCGGTGTGTTTTCTTGGGCTTCCTTGTTTTGATTAACCCAGAAAGAGGTGTTTTAAGTTTAAGCAGAACTTTATTATTTTAAGTCTTTGTAGAACGTCTGATAATAACTGCTCATTATTCATGCAAAGGCTAATAATGTATAACCAACACTCCCAGAATATGAAACATTACCATCTTGACTGGATAAATTTATTTGTAGAATGATTAAACAACTAAGATAAAATCAACATTAGCAGTCAGCATCTAACAGTATCTTTATAGTAATTTAATATTTACTGGGAAAAGCCCTAACACCTATTTGTAACTAATCCACTGTAAGTTTCAAAATGCGTTTTTTAATAAAACTGACATCTATTTCTGCAGTAGTTTCTTCCAGGAAAATAACACCAGCTCAGTTTTTAGCGTTGATGGCAGATAAACAAAAATGTTGTTGCCAAGGACTTTATTGCAAAATTAAATGTCCTGGGAAACATATTTAATTTGCTGCTTTCCCTAATACTATGCCAAGCTCTCCTTTCAGGTACACCCATGTAAACCTACACTTGAGGATTTACTATGAGAGGCTGGGTTTCCTTACTTTCTGTTGCACACATACTGAAACTAAAGAAACCGATGAGCTCATGGACAAATTGAGAGAGCTCTTAGATACTTCTTTCCCCTTTCTTCCCCTTCTTGGCTGTAATTCAGAAATATGAACACTAGATGAAAAGGCAGAATTCAGAATTTGAGCCCGTTTCATGCATTTATCTGCTCAGCTCAATGCTAATTTTTCCATGAAAACAACCAGTCACTTGTGACACCAAGATCCTCTGACTCTTTCTGATGGACAATAAATAATTGTGGTACGAAATACATAGACATATAATAAAGGCACATTCATGTTCTGTGGGTCAACTGATAGGGCTGGTCACCAAATTCATTGCAAGCAGCTGCAACCTGCCCATGGTGCCATGGTCTGGGGAGAAATGGATTTGGCTCCAGTGCTCAGACAAATACAAGATAAACCCCTGGCATGAATTGAAATATCAGGTTGCAACTTTATTTTTGCCCAGGTATGTAATAACCATAAGTATGTGAAACTCTGACCTCCCGTGCATATGTGGTGTTAATAACTCACAGGCTGCACAACTCAGGATCATTCTAGAGGTATTTAGGGGCAAGGAGTGAGGATATGGAGCCTACCAGTCCTGCAGGTGCTGGTGCTGCTTTTAAAGCTCAAATTCCAGTGGCTCACAGGCTTCTCATGGCTGGATCTTGATGATGGAGCAGGGTCAGCACCACCGAGGGCTGGACTGTGGTTCTGCTGATAGGGACTCATCACGCTTCCCTGGGAACTGCTTAAAAATCAAGTGTTAGCATTATCCAAGTGGTTTCCAGCTCCCAAATGCTATGGAAAAATATGAAGATATGAAAATTTGGGCCAGCAGTATCTCTGCTCACCCAGGACAGCCCCTCTGCCATGTGCAGGCATTCCTGACCCTGCTCAGGCAGGACACACTGCTCTGAAAGCTCAATTCATCTCCCGGTGATGGACACTTTAGAGCAGTGTTTCTCAACTGTTTAAAGTTGAAAGAGCATCCAACCCTTTTGAAGAAAACCTACAGATCACCTTGGGAAGTGTCACCACAACTGCTTCCCTCTGCAATCCAGGGCCAAAACTCTGCGTGTTCACGGCTTGCCTTTGCTCCCTTTTCAAGCTGTTTGGTTTTCTGTGTGTGTGAGAGCAAATGGAACAGTTTGGCCACCCCTGTGTCCCAGGTCACTTCTCAATGCCGTATGGCTCACCAGTGGCTCCAAGACCACAATAAAATAAAAGTAGGCTGCAGTATTGAAAAAATTATGTGTGTCCACATTTATACCTAACGAAATCTTCGCCATAACAGATTTGATTCTTCACCTCTTTGCAGCACGTACACAGTGGTTTGCACTTGGAAAAACCAGAACAAACTCGACATTAATGCTGCCTCTCTGACAAGGTAGTTTTATATACTCAATTACCACCGCATTATCTTTCATCTCTACTATGTGTGAAAACAGTAAGAACCAAATATATTTCACTTAGGGTTCCTTCATTCCTAAGAGTTTGCCTTTGTCTTCCTTTACCCTATGCAGTGACAGCAAACTTCATGAATTAACTGGCTCCTGGTATAACTCATGCATGGAAATCCAATATAACCTCTTGGCTATGAGTAGCAACACTTCGCTTATCGTACACTAAAAGAATTTTTACTAGTTAATTAAGATTTGTTTGCTTAATTTTTTTCAGGCAGTTGGGGATGTTGCTCCTCTGTCGTTTGGCTGGGAAAATCGTGATGTATATGCTGTATAAAAGTGCCAAAAGAAGAAATGTGTAAGACTGCAGCGAATCTGGTAGTAAATCTTTTTTGTAATCCTAACTTCATATTTCCATTGAATTGTTCCTCTCGAGCTGTGCAGACAGTTGAAGTATTTGAGTGTAGTCACATATGCTTTGGTGCTGCTAACAGCCCTAAAGTTACTAATCCAGAGGCACACACAGGGCCCAGGATGTTGTTGGCACTCCTTGGGTTGCAAAATATTACAGCACACCTTCTCTAGTGCTTGCTTTCGAAATTTCCTTTGCACTTTGTTTACTATATATTCCAATAGTGTAATATTAAACAAAAACAGTGTGTCCTGTGCCAGAATGATTGATTACTACACCGTGGCAAGGTCACCTCCTAGGAACAGGCTGAGTGCAGTAAGGGCTGTCTGACTCATACAGTTAACACTATATCCGCATTGTATGAATGTCACCAGCAATCCAGTGATTTATTGCTTGGAAGGCTCTGTTCAATTTTTTCTGCCTGACCAAATTGCACATTTTCTAGAAAAAGAAGCAAAAATATTTCAGCACATGGATTACCCCAAGTCCTCATTTCTCCCACTAGGTTCAACCAGTCTTTTCAAAGATGCTGATCATCAAAACCTCATATTTTTCACTTTTTTTCCACCCTTTTCTGCCAGATATTTGGCAAAAATTATTATTGCACTAATGAAAAGGTGCAGCAGAAGATTGAGGGGTTTTTAATCAGATTTTGGTAACATCTGTGGGCCAGGAATAAGGGCAGCTGTATGTTCTGTTTCTTAATTTTAGTAAGATTTACTCTGGGTATAAAATGTTAGCCTCAGGCAAAATTTAACTGGCTTAAAAGAAAAGAAATGATAGTCTTACAGAAACTACCCAACTCAAACTGTTTGAAAACAGTGACTGAGATTAATCCCTTTCGCTCTAAGAAATTCCTACTTTCTGACAAAGAAGATATAATTATAGATTGAGAGAAATGACTTTCAAAATTAACATTCCAGCAGACCCCAACATAATAGATACATTCATTCCTCATGTATCTGCATGGAAATCAAAGGAGATACATCATGTTTGAATCGAGGCTTTTATTTTTAGAACATGCAGCACATTTGCAGCGCGTGGAGGGAGAGAGGGAACAGCCCCACACCCAGCCGGGGAACCAGGCTGGGGGTCCAGACACTGGGGTTCAACCCTGGGCTCTGCAAACCCGGAGCCAACAGAAAGAGAATGGGTTTGGGAAAGTGTTTGGGTGCCTGGAAATTGAAGTACGTGAAGTAGAGATGAGTGTTATGGCTTTTTCAAAAATCACTTTTTTTTCTGTAGGCAGCTGCGTCTCATCTGCATCTTTAGGTGTTTGCTCCATACTTTTTAAATCAGCTTTCCCTTTCTCCTTCCACCTCATGCCACACTCTCAGGAAAAAATCAAATCAACAGGAAATCTGGGGTTAATATAACCCTTTATCTCATAGAACAACAAAAAAATTGCTAGATGATGTATCTTAACAAACACTACATAATGCATCAATTAATGCTGCATCTATCAAACTGTATCTGACACCAGAACTGAGATATATCAGCTCTCCTGAACCCGTTACAATGACTCTGTTTTTTCTATTATGACAATAAGTGTGTTTGTGCAATGAAACTCCCATTTCCTACCTGACCTTCAAAGCATCATCTCAGAGACCACAATTTAGGAAGCAACAACTGGAACCATCTTGAGATATTAAAAGACTCTTCCTCTGTTCTTGTTTATAATTGTGGGCCAATTAAGAATTTTAATCTTAAATGGGAAAGAAAATTAATTTCGGGTGAAAGAGGGCCAGGATCTAGGCTCAGATAGGTATGTCGTAACTTTGGTCTATTAAATCCAAAAATGTTCCAGCTCAAGGATGAGTTCATTGATTCAGCTCACTCGAATGAACAAACAGAAGAAAGTGAAATGAAACAAAGCCAAACTCAGCTGCATGAGCTCAACACACCCAAAATACCCTCAGCAGATGGAGGACCACGGAGCCACCACACTGCAGTGCTGCCAGGAGCTCATCCTGCAGCAGCTCCATTACCACCTGCATGTGACTTGGGTCATACTTCATCTTCTAATTGATATCTGCCATTGCCTCATAACTAATGATGACTAATGGTAATCTCTAGAAAGACAAATAAAAGCTAATGCAGAGCCTCTCTGTGGTGCGGTTCCCTTTGGAAAGCTCCCGGGCCATTAGGAAGCAATTGGAAGTGGAGATTGATGTGCCCTGGGGGTTGCTCCCGGGGATGCGGCGCATCTCCAAACCCCCGGGGCCCGGGGGCAGCTCTCCTGCTGCGCTGCTCCAGAGCAGGGCACGATTCCCAACCCTTTCCAGCTGCGCTAGCCAGGGGCACACCGGAGCACAGCCAGGCCATGGAATCTCACTGGATCTGCCAAACACGGTCCAAGATATCCAACCACACTGAGGTGCATCCGCCAAGGAAGGCAACATTCCACAGCCATAGTACCTTTTTTCTATGTTTCACATATTTTTACTTACTTACCCACTAAGTGTGACTTCTTGGATGCAAAATATCAAGAAAATAAATTGCCAAGTGCTACAGACAGACAGTGACAACAAACACATCAACAGGTAGCACCTTGTATACACAATAGCAGCCTCAGTTTATAGCAGCTTGATTAAACATGCTGATTTTTCATAGGACTCATCTACAGCATTTCAAAAAAGTTATGCTCTTTTAATTACAAAGTTTATGTCACCCGGTGCAATTTTAATGTAATGAAACATTAAACTGGACCTCGTGCCTGATGTAAGATAAAATTATTCATTGAATATTAGACCACTAGGCCACCTACTGTTCTTTTACAAATGGTTGAACTATCACGGGGTTACAGAACTTAACATGTAAATTGCAGCAGAAGTTATAATTTCTGTTGCAAATCCCAAAAGACTGTCATTTAAGTCAAATATATGAGTGAAATTTTGCCTCTGTGCCATAATAATGCAGGGAAAATGACCAAAACCTGAACATTTTTAAAGTAATTATGAACCCAATAATAATGCATTTTTAGTTATTTAATCAAGGGCCTTAAAAATTATTAATAGCAAGTTCTTATTATAAAAATGGAGTTTTAAACACTGGCATTTAATTTTAGGGATAGCAATACTTGATCTAACCCATTAGTGAGATCTTTTGTAAAGCCAAGCAGCCTGTGCCTTTCAGAGCAATTCCTGCTCGTCTTTGACTTCATTACTCTCACATAAGCGAGAACAGCTTTACAAAATAATCTTCCTTAAAGTGAATTTAATATTTATCTGCACACTGGAAATCTTGAGTAAGTTGAGTTAGATTAAAAAAATCAGGGCCTGAAATCCCCGCATAGAGCAGATTTGCATGGATCCTGCTCAGAAGCCCCTTCAAATCCACGGGATCGTTTCCCTTCATCCCCAAAGCCTTCGGATCGGGTGTATAAATAGGAGAGGGCAGTTGCAGGGAAATTATTTGCAGTGCCTGAGCTTGCCTCCCAACTGCTGCCAAAGAGGAATCTGAGCAGTGACTGTGCATCACCCTGAATCTGTAATAATAGCACCTTTCCTGTCACTCTTTGTCCCTTCATTTTTAAACGTGATTGGGTCAGGAGCAGGCAATTTACATTTTTATATAATCTTTGCTCAGGTGATTCAGCCGCTCTGACGTTTGAGCATTTTGTGCGCAGCTCTGGGTTTCACCTGCCTCCCGGTGCATTTCCATATGCTGGGGGTCTGCCATCCTTGCAGCTGATACAGATCTATTTAGCTTCTCCCCCTTGCCATACCTGCAGCCTGTAGCAGGTTGTCAGGGAATGAATTTTCATTTTCTCCCCCGTGAGTCCATCACGTGGCTGTCACCAGAATTTGCTCTGTCTGAACTCCTCCATCCCCCTGATTTATGGCTGGTTGATGAGAGGTTGGAGGGCTCTCAGTGTAGCAATAATCTGCACCTTGGTCCGGCACCCATCTAAAGTTAGGATTTCTGATCTAAATATTTAGTCCCCGTGGCACAGCAATCATTTACCAAATTATTAAATAACTTTTCGTCGGACCGAACACCTTTGGGATATTTTTCTAGGTCAATATTCATCAGGAGACCCCGAATGTAAAGGTTAAGTGCACATTTCCTCTGCCAAATAAGAATGAATTTCAAACCTGATTGATTCTGGTCATGGAAACCGTAAATACTTACTCCAAATGGTGGATAGGTTACTAAGTCCACTCATTTCCACATCTGATATCGATAATACTCTGCTTCCCCCTTATCAGCCCCTCTCATATTTCACCGGCGCGAGCGGCGCGTGGGGAGCTGGTCGAGCCTGTCGGGACTGGCTGATGGCCCCTGCCTTCCCCCTCACCATTCTTCAGTGGTCCTTGAATCTTTCACCCCTGTCACTCCTCTTTCATCATTATCTGAGGTGATCGGTCAGCCCTGTGCCACCACCTGTCTCTTCGATCCGATGCCAACAGTGCTCCGGAAAACTGTCACTCCCGAGCTCCTTCCATTTATAGTGAGTCTCATTAACACCTCTCTTCCCTCTGGCCATGTGCCACTACAATTTAAGATGACTGTTGTTACTAAACACGCACAAAAAAATATGTTAAAATAGCGTTCAGAGCCTGATTTAAATCTATTAAAGCCTGACAATTTGGAGTTAAAATCTCCCTCAGTGTCTGCGCATGGTTAGGGGGGTGCATATATTTGATATTAATGCATTTATACCTGGATAAATATATATAGATATGCATGTATTCCCCCGCCCACGGTTTCCCAGCATTGCACCTCGTCTGGGAACAAACGCCGCTGCGGCCCCCAGACACAAAGCCCGAGTAAAGAGGATTTATGCCTGGGACATAAAGGCAGCTGCGGGAAGGGAGAGGAGCGGTGGCAGATCCTGGGGAGACTCAGGTCCAGGGCAACACTGCCTCAGTGGCCCCGATCACCCAAACATCCCTGCCTTGCCATGGAAGCACGGGAGCAATCCCGTTTCAGAGGAAAACACATACGGATTAACCCCGCACCTTTGTTTCTTTTATCTTGATTTTTCTGTCCACAAGCAAATAATCCCTTGATAATAACTACAGTCCCGGAGCACTTCTTGGGAACGAGACTACAAACTCATCCAAGATATCTTTACAATAAAAATGATTTTAAGCTTTTAGGCACCCAAAAATGTTTTAATGATGAAATGATATGAACAGTATTAGTAGTGTGGACAACCTGTGTCAGGGGATATTTAGGTTGGATCTCAGGAAAAGGTTCTTCCCCCAGAGGGTGTCTGGGCACTGAACAGGCTCCCCAGGGCAGTGGTCACGGCCCCAAGGTTGACAAGAGCTCAAGGAGCACTTGGACAGAGCTCTCAGGGACAGGAAGGGATTTTTGGGGTGTCCTGTGCCGGGCCAGGAGTTGGATTCGATGGTCCTTGTGGGTCCTGTCCAACTCAGGATATTCTGTGATTCTGTGAACCTCTGAGCTGTACAAGTGTGTGGGAAATAGTTTGCCACTCTGTTTATATAATTTCAATTCCTTTCATGAGTTACATGAGTTTTCAAAGACTTCATATGGTTTTAACTGACAACTGTTTTCACTGCAATACCTTCACCCTTATAATGAGTCTGGATTTTCTTCTCCCGAACGCTGTGACAACAGCACTTGTTTAGAAGGCACAAATGAGAAAAGGAATTGCAAAGAGTGAAACTAAACAGTTTCTCCCCTTTTGGGGGGCCAGGCCAGCACAAAAGTCATTTTTCATAAGCCCTACTATCAGAGACAGGCAGGGAGGTGTCTTTGTGGCTCACACATGCTCCTTGTGGGTCGACAATGTCCTTGTGGGAGGACATTCATGTGGCCACCAGTGCCACTTGTAGCACTGCTGGGGATGACTTGGAAATACAGAAATTGTGTTTGGTGTGTGTTGAATCTGCTTAAGGGCAGAAAGGCACTACACAGGGATCTGGACGTGCTGGATCAATGGAACGAGGTGTTTGTATGAGGTTCAACAAGGCCTAGTTCTGGGTCCTGCCCTGGGGTCTCAACAACCCCCTGCAGCACTACAGGCTGGGGGAAGAGGGTCTGGAAATCTGCCTGGTGGAAAAGGACTTGGAGGGGCTGGTCGACAGGGGCTGGACACGAGCCCAGGTGTGCCCAGGTGGGCAAGAGGCCAATGGCCCCTGGGCTGTGCCAGCCCTGGTGTGTCACAGCCCCAGGGCAGTGACTGTCCCTGTGCTGGCACTGCTGGGGCACCTCCAGCACTGGGGGCAGTTCTGGGACCCTCAGACAAGAGAGACAGTGAGGGGCTGGAGTATGAGAAGGGAACAGAGCTGGGGAAGGGGCTGGAGCACCAGGAGCGGCTGAGGGAGCTGGCGGGGGCTCAGCCTGGAGAAAAGGAGGCTCGGGGGGACCTTCTGGCTCTCTGCAACTCCCTGACGGGAGGGGGGAGCCGGGGGGGTCGGGCTCTGCTCCTAGGGAACAAGGGACAGGACAAGGGGAAATGACCATAAGTTGTACTAGGAGAGGGTTAGATTGGATATTGGGAAATCTCTTCACCCAAAGTCCTGTCCAGCTCCGGCACAGCTGCCCAGGGGCGGAGTCCTCATCCCTGGAGGGACTTAAAAGCCATGTGGATGTGGCACTTGGGGACATGGGTTAGTGGTGGCCTTGGCAGTGTTGGGGAAATGGTTGGACTCGATGGTCTTAGAGAACTTTTCCAATCTAAACACTTCCATGATTCTGGGACACAACCACAGACTTCTTCATGGTGATTATGACTAAACATCTGCACAAGCCTTGACAATGTCTGGGGCTTAAGATGATTTCAGAGCTCACAGGTTTGTTCTGCTGATAAAATGGCATTCAGAAAGCTAAAATTCAGTGTGGTGGGTAGCAGGGGACTGTGCACTGTCACCTGCTCTCGTGGGCCATGGGGCACATGCATTTGGTTTTGCACATCTGAACTACTTCAGTGCAATCAACCTTTTACATGCAAATAGTGATGGTATAATTTTAATAGTTATTTTGAGAACACAGTGTAAAATGCCACATGGTTTTTTAGGAAAACTCTATTTTAAAATCAAGTAACAGGAAAGATTTTATCTTTTTGTAAGTCTCACTGTACTAAGAAGCTTAAACATATATAGCACCTTCACAAACATAAAAGTAAAACATAGAACTTTTTATTAGGTTGAATTCAACCCAAGACCTCAGGTGTGATCACCCCAAACTCAGAGAAAGTACAAGAACTTGAATTTAAAACCAAAGCTAGACTTGCTTCTTATTTTAATATTGAGTAATGTTTAAATACTGGACACCCAAACTTCAGTTAGGCTTAAACCATGAAGTGAGTCTGCAGGTACAAAGCTTCTGCAGATTTAGGTCTCAAGGAGAGAAGGATAAGGAGCACCAAAAAGCAAAGAGAAAACAACTTTTTTATTCCTTTTTATTATTATTGTTATTTTCTGCAATTTCGAAACAGCACAATTTCTTTTTTTTTCTTTTTGAATCTACCAGACATTTCCATACAGATTGAGATCAGGAATGCCAAGTCTGAGTGTGGAGAGAATTGCTTTTGCCAAGTTACACGACATGGAAAATAAACTACTGTTTATTGAGAAGCACTCCTAAGAGCTGCTGCTTGGGTGCTGTAGCAGCATCCTGCAGGCAGGGTCCTGCTTTTCCCAAGGTAAATTCCCAATTTTCAGCTGTTACCTTCTTGTACACAGTGTTTACCTTGATAAGGTTATATATAGTGATGGTGCTGTTAGATCTAACACTGAGCTCACTCTCTGTGTTCAGGATAAACATTGGAATAAAGCATTTCCATCTTTTGCTATTCACTGTCTCTCAAAAAGCTCCCTCAAGCGTGGATTTAGGGACCACCTGTGCCCACAAACTCAGCAAAGCAAAGGGGGTGTACAATGGAGGGAAATGAGAGCTCACTCTCACAGCAGCCCTCAAGCAATTCCCATAAATTCCATCGACAGATGGACATGCCTGTTCATTCCTTCAAGTGTCTCTCTGCAAACTATGAAACTCTGGCACTGCCAATGCCAATTTTAGTGCCATCTATATAGTTGCCAAGTGAAGCAGGTTGTGAAGTATTGTGAAGCACCATTCAAAACAATCTGATTGAGAAATTCAAAATGTGGACATCCAAAGACGTGATTCATACTTTTCCAAATATTTTCTTCTTTTTGATCGCTTGTCTACACCTAAAGCTTATGAATGCAAGCAAAAATGTTTTAGTTCTTTCATGTTTCAATGCTTTCAATGCTGAAACAAGGTAGGTTTAGATTAAATGTGAGGAAGAAATGCTTCCCTGTGAGGGTGCTGAGGCCCTGGCACAGGTTGCCCAGAGAAGCTGTGACTGTCCCATCCGTGGAAGTGTCCAAGGCCAGGTTGGATGGGGCTTGGAGCCACCTGGGCTAGTGGAAGGTGTCCCTGCCTCTGCACAGCCCTGCAGACTTTGTGGCACAGTATTAGCGGTGTCTCCTCACAGAGACCTCACTGCACCGAATGTCTTGCAGAATCTTTTGTCATATCAATGCTGGAAGTTGTATTTCTGGCCCTGAAGTTTGCTTCCAACCTTATTGATCATGCAGTCTTGTTCTATGACCTGGAACGTGTCTGTCAACAGCTGTTTCTCAGTCTTACAATGTCCAAAGTCACAAAGTTACTGTCAGGAGCTCAGGGACAAGTCAGGTTTTACAGCTACTCCAGAGTATTAAAGAGCATTGTATTTGTCGGTTTGCCAATCAACATTTATTTACTTTTGTGATGTTAAATAATCTGAACAAAGCAACTACAAATTGCTTATATCTCATGGTCAAAATACAGGTGCTTTTCTGATTTTTTTTCCCAGATACTTAAAAGCTTGTTAACACAAGAATGCAAGGACAAATCTTCAGCAAGGAAGCAACAACAACAGTATTTGAAGATGGTAATTCAAATTATGCTTCTGTGTTGCAGAGTTAATTTTTTAACCTAGTTTTCAAGTGGCTTCTTATTACATATGTCATATTTTAAGTGTCTCTCAATCCAAAATGAGTTTGAAATATTGACCTTGCATATACAAATCCAAAACTCCACCTAAAATTTGTCCTTCTATAGGCTGTGGGTAGTATTTTTAAAAGAAAATAAAATGCTTATTTGCACTCTCTAGCTAAATCTTCAGCAGATGATCATCACATTCCAAAAGTGAGTTTTTCTTAAACACAAATGAACACAAGGGTGGATGGCAGGAGGAGCAAATTCCAGGGTTACCATGAGCATTCCTGCTTTTTAGTGTTTCAAGACCAAACAAGGCTTAGGTGAAGGTACCTCCCTGCCTCTCCAGCCTCTTCACAGGTTTGAAACAATAACAAAAGAAAAAGATTATGTTTGGCTCAAAATCCTCTGCGATCACAGGTCAGTGGGTTTCATGTCTCTTGGCATGACAGATCTGTACAGTCCCTCTTCTTTAGCTCCCATATAGTGAGAATAATGAATCACCATTAATTTCTATCATTAAATGGGTTATGAAGGCTTTTTTCCATAATTTCAGAGAAGACAATTTTCCAGTAAGTGTTTAGTTGATGCTCAGTATAATAAAGTTTTAGGTTCAACCCTACTATAAATAATCATCAGCAATAGCAGTAAATAATAATAATATTTTCCACATAGCAATAAGATCCTTTTGGCCTGACAAAAAATGCTTATGCTGACCATGGCTCATCTATGGGCCATGAATTTGTTGAGAATAGGGTTGGGAGAGTTTCACAAACCTGGTACACGAGGATGTGCAAGTCGTGTTCACCACATCAAGGTCCAAAAACATTCATAAGTTTTTCCTTTTTCTTTTATATTATCTCCAAATCAGATTTAAAAAAAAAAAATAAAAAACCCACCAAACATCAGAGTCCTGCTTTTTGCATTTTCCCACTGTCCATCTCAGTCTAAGTTTCCTGGTGTCTCCATCCAACTGTGCCTGCAGACCAGGAGTCCGGGAGGTTTTTGGGGAACTTCAGGATTGGGGGAAAAATGAAAAGACAATGCTGCAAATACGAGCTTTAATTGGAAATTTAGAATACAGAAAACCACTAATGGCATTGTAACATCATCCAAAGGTGTCCAAGGGTGCTGTGCACACTGGGACATCGGGGACTATTAGTCTTTCACTCTTCATTTGGTCTTTCTTGCATATTCCACCCAAATCCCTGCTCCAAACCCATTTGTTCATCCCTGCGATAGAGCCTCTGACCTGCTGATTTGTTTATTTTTGTTGTTGATTTGCCCATCTGCTGATGTTGGTTTTGTCATTTGTTTACTTCAAGTTAATGTTTCTTTGATTTTATTGCGGAGCACTATGAGGTCCTAAATGATATGGGCATGTATAAAAATAAATGATGGTTATTTATCATTATCATTATTGCACTTGGCCAGGCCTTTAGCTCACTAAAGATACCACTGTCTTCAGGGGCCTCTGAGATTTGGCGTTTAATCTTGGGGGGATTTCTAATTTCTAGGATATACCCCTAATAACGAGCTGCCTAGGAAAACTGTGAGCCTAATTTTCCTGGGCATCCAATGAAACACATTAATGATGACAGGTAGAAACAACCCAACCCCCTAATTTCCACTTTCCAGCACAGGGTTGGGCTCTTTTTACCATTATAATTATTGGTGTGAAGAACAAAGGGCAAATAAACATTAAATCTGTGGAAGACTTCTAGAAATTCAAGCTGGCCCCAACTACAGTGGGTTAAAAAGGAGGGAATACAGTAAGTAAAGTACTTGCCTGGCACAGGGAAATGGAAGAAGGTTAACCAAGTTAATCTTCCCCTATTTCCTCCCCTCCTCGCTCAAGGCCTCCAGGCTCAACCATCATTAGGAACCATATAATTGACTCATCCACAGGATTTCCTTTTTGTGTTCTGAATTATGGCAGATTTTCCACATTTTTTTTTTCTCCTTTTTTTCTTTTCTTTTTCCTTTCTTTTTTTTTTTTCCAATTTTAAACATTTGAAGCATTTAAACAGCGGGAATCCTTCCTCTACAGGTAGAAAATTTGCCCTATTAGTGAAGAGCACAGAGACATTTCTAATTCCGGACACCACGTATTCCCCAGCACCATTAAAATCTGCTGATTAACCAATGGCCCAATGGATCTCTGTGTGCTATACAGCTGTCACATCAGATGTTTTCTCTGCTACAATTGGTGTGTAATTTTGCTGGGTTTAAGTGCAGAAGAGGGGAATTTCCTTGTGATGGTACAAATAATTCATCACGGGCTATGGCTCAAGATTGTTATGAGGGAAAGAAATATCTCACAGTTATACTGTAGTTCATCCTACACCTGACAAGAGAGTGTTTGGCACATATAGTGGAAGCTTGATAAAATGGTTTAAAATCAGACACCGAAAAAGAATTGCAAAAGAAATTCTTCTTCAAAAATCATTTTGTGCTGAATTATTTCTTTTTTACTTGAAAGCCCTGTTAATACACAGAGAGCATAGCAGGGCTGCTATTAAATGTGGGCAAAAAAAATCACTCATTTCGTAGTGAGACACCTTCGGGTTTTTTGTTGTTTTGTTTTCCAAACCGATTTTAAGACCGGAGAGAAGCATGTCCTATAGCAAACAGTCTAAAACAAATGTTGGGAGCTTTGCTTCATTATGTGGTACATTGTAGTTTTATGCATGTACGCTGTGTGAACAAGAGGGTTAAAAGTTAAACAGTAGCCTAGGGCTAACACACTTGCAAGCTGAACAGGTACAAAATAGGCTTTTGTTGCTTTCAAACTATTACTGTATGTCTTTAGCAGGAAATAACAGAGCGGGCATCTGTGTGCAAAAATGGATTTCCTCCCAGTTCCAGGTAGTGTGGAACGGGGCTGGTTTAATGGCTGGAATGCCCATATGACCTTTAATCCAAAGTCATAAATTTGTCAGTGTCGGAAAGTGGCAGGATATCATTGCTAATGAGGCCAGTTTTTAGGACTTTGTATATCAGGAGTAACATCAGGGAGGACGGTGCAAAGGAGCCTCACATGGGGTTGGGGAGGGGGGGAATCATTAAAGGGAAATAAAAGAGCGGCGTTAGAATTTCACAGAAAGTAATGAAGAAACAGCCAAACCCAGAGAGCTCAGGTTGTTCTGCATTTCATAAAATGATAAATAACTCCTAGTCATGTTTATGTATAATGAATTACAATCCCGCTCCGTTTACCTTAGTAACATTTTACGGGGGTTGTATTTTACTCCCAACTACCAATTATGTCATCATCCTGGCATTTACCTGGACGTAATGATACACAGCAAAGCCATTCTTGGAACATAACTCACTGCTTAAAAGTGTTTGTAAAGCCAGACTGCATCCTATATACTCATAATGACTTGGAGATTGCTATTAAATTTTACAGATTAAAGTTTACTAAATCTTAAAGTCTTTGCGCCGCTTCCAATATTTCTTATTAATCCTAAAGGGAAAGATGCTCAGCCATTGAAATGTCAAAAACTATGTAACCTTCCCTAAAAATAAATAGAAATAACCCAAGCTAGGGTCAGGTAACTTATTAAACAAAGACACACAACAACATAACTAATCCTGCAACTTCAGTACATGAATTTTAATGGTTAATTTGACCCATCACGGGATGTTTCATCCACAATCATTGTTGGTTTTTTGTGGAAAACAGGCTGGGAAGGGCACTGAGGCTTCCCAGTGCAGGTTTCATTTCTGCAGGACTCCAAAACCTCCGTCAGAAATATCTACTGTAACATTTTCTTACATTTATTCAATTTAATTTCAGTTTGAGAAGGATAGCATATAGATCTTTTTATAAGCTTGTAAGGTCACCAAATTTAAATTAAAGTGACCTCTTTTAAAGCACATTACTAAAAGTACTATGTGGAGGGAAATTTAATATGAATGGTTAAAATGCATGGAATTCAGATTTTACTGTCAAACAGCTCAATTAAACAAATTGAATTTTTAAGCAACAAAAGGGAATTGAATCAAATTAGAAACAGAGTGGGATCTGAAATGTGGACATTTATGAGTGATAGTCACAGGGCCCTCCAGCAGTGAGTTTTCTTTATTTGTTGCCTCAGCAGTTAGAGGGGTTGGCAGGCTGCAACACAAAAGGATAAAAATGCTCACCATTGAAACACAGTTTTTGGCTCCCAATAAATCATCTGTCACTTCATCACAGCCCAGTAGATAATGAGCAATAAAGTTTTCACACTCAGGCAATGAGGAAGCAGACACAAGAAATACAGCTAAAGCTGCTGTCTCTCTGTTCTGTAAACGCAAGGTGCTTTGTGGAATAAACGACCTCTGGATTTCTGGAAAAGAATAATTCCTGCCTTGGTAAAATAAACCATTTGATGCACTAAAAAAAGCCAAATCTAATAACATTACTTAGTTCCTTTAATGAAAGAAATAATCACATTATATCTAAGAGCTCCAGCCATCTATAACAGGAAGAGATTCCAGGGTATTACCTCCGAAGTTGTCTCTCTATTGCCAGCAAAGCACGTTGCTGAAAATACAATAAAGCTGCACAATAATTTCAAGTGGGATTGTTTGCAGAGATTCAGGAGACATTTGTGTTTGGGACCCAATCCTGGGAGGTTTTCCCAGCCCGACCTTCCTCACAGGGATGGATGTCCAGCGCTTCCAGCTTTGTGGTGTCTTGTCACACCACAAAGAACCTCTGAGAGTCTCCAAACAAAAAGATGCAACATCATCAGGCCAAATTAATTGCAAATGGGTCTTGTCTTGACCCAGAAATTTAAAGTGTTAATTTTAACAGTATTTTACCTCACCCTGAGGTAAACCTTCTCACTGTAGTTTTTGTGAATATTTTGCAGTTGTTACGCCACAGTCCAACAAAAAACTGTTGCTCTTTAGTTCAAAATTACTTTTTTTAGTTGTTTTTAAAACTGAAGTTTCAACCCACTTCAGATTGCTGATAATGCTGAGTATATTCATCATTTGAATTTCATATCAAAGCCATTTCAGCAAAGGTATCTTGGATGGCCACGTACAAAGTCTAGTTCACATGCAAGATGTATCAGTCAAAAAGTGACAATGCGGCCCATAAACCACATAGAACATACATTGATTCATGTTTTAACTTTATATCAGCATTTGAAGGGACTTGAAGTAAAATAAGATCAGATATTCTTGTCATATGCAAATGGCAACTTAATATTTGCATAATATGTCAAGGTAGAAAAATGCAAATAAACTTTGGGAAAGTCTGTATTTTTGTCATTCTCTCATAGAGCTAATTAGCAACTTGAAAGGAAATTGAAAGCTTCTCTTTTCTGAACTCGATGTCAGCTAAAAAAGGCACCGAACTCTGCTTATTTCTAGACCGTGTAAGATGAGCAATTAACATCCCCCTTTTATTGAACTGCTTACACTGATCCATACCATAAAGGCTGCTTATCAGCTTCCCAGGTTGGATAAGGAGATACAGCCCTGCTGGAATAGAGGTCACACAAATGCAAATGGAAAAAGAACACATTCTGCTATTAAATGGGGTAAATCCAAGCAAGATTCCTTGAGATAGATGAAAACTTGAATTTACCCCAACGCACTTTAAAGCAGGACCAAAAAACTACACAGAGGGATCTTCACACTGAAAAACGTGTGGAAAAGAAGGCTTCTTAGGAGCTCAAAACATGTCTTAGATCATTACGGGGTCCTAATACTCCGTGTGAAGGTTTCCACTGTATTTTTTTATGATATTAAGGATGTATTATTTATACCCACTGCAGCCACGCCATGGAATACACGAGGAGAGTTTGTTTAGCAACAGAGTGAAAAAATATTTGCTACAGGGGCAGTCTGGCAATATTGCTTGTTAAGACATGCTATTTGTAAGCAAATTTATATGAAAAGTATGCAATGTCTAATACTAAACTACTCCAGCCCCAGACTGAAGGGTGATTTTACAAACGTCCTGCAGCACTCAATCATTCCTTCATTTTAATGTCTTTATTTTATGATTTTGTTGATGAAATACTACTTACCCAGTGCTCAAAATTCCTTTTAGGCTGCAGGCACTGGCTAGTTGACACGGCAAGCCATATTTTACAGCTATATATTTCAGCTTTCTCTGTCCAAGTTGGAGGACACAGTAGCCAAGATGGTTTTTCATAGTAGAAATATATTTTCATATTTATTTATTGATTTGACTAATGTATCTATTTTTCAATTCACATGCTTATGTTTCAATCCATTAAAGTGATTCATGGTCAAATAATATGTTATTGCAAGTACAAAGAGGAGATAAAACCACTGTACACTGGCTATAACACAAGAATAAAAATAATAAAAATCCATTGCAAGATTAAATATAGTTTTTAATCCCCATATGATCGTGAGTAAACTGATGTTTTTAATTATTTTTCTTTAAAATAAGTTGGTTTTTTTTCTCAGTAAAATGCAATTACCCATTAAGTAAGTTCTCAGGAATAAATATTCTTACCCAGCCTAAGTGTTCAGTGTAAAACTAGCATAAAGCATCAAGTTACTAGCAAAATAAAAAAACTCAAAAGGCTTTTAATTAGTTAAAAGGAGAATTAAATGGCAACTGGTAGAGGAATGTTGAGCCTGTCACCTCTGGGGCAGGGCTGAAGGAAAGCCTGGAATGGTGGTGGCCTGGAATTGCAGCTGGGATGGCTGGTGGCTGCTCAGTATCACACTTGATATCGCTGGGCCTGGTCCAGGGTTTTGGAGTCAGACAAAAAACTCCACAAAAAAGGCAAAGAATCTCATCCATCAGGAGAGGCAGCGTCCAGGCCCAGGTGTGGGACATCTCCAGCTTCCGGCTCAGGGACTGGCCTTGTCCTTGTACTGCTGAGAGATTTTTCTTGTTCTTTTTTTCACCAAAAACTGCCTTTTCTCCTGTTCTTCACTCCTGAACTAAGAAACTTAATGGGAAGCAAAGCCAAAGCCAGAAGAGGCCTTGAGGACTGGCCAGAGAGTGATTCTGGCTCTTTCAACCATGGTGAGCACTCCCAGTTCTCAGGAACAGGAGACAAGCTCAGCTGTGGGATCACAGAATCATGGAATCACAGAGTGGTTTGGGTTGGAAGGGGTCTTAAAGCCCATCTTGTTCCACCCCTTGCAATGGGCAGGGACACCTTCTACTATCCCAGGTTGCTCCCAGCCCCATCCAGCCTGACCTTGGACACTTCCAGGGATGGGGCATCCACAACCTTTCTGGACATCACTTGCAACATGAATATGAATTTGTCATTCCAGGGACAGGAGGACAAACCCTCACCCAGGACAAGCTCTGCCCTAACCACCCACAGGAGAATGCTGAACCCACAGGGCTTCATGCTCAGAAAGAATCATTTATTCATGAACTTCCACCTTCTCCAGAGCTGGAAAATGTTTTGCTTTTTTCCCAAAAGAAAGGTTTTTCAAATCCATGTGTTTTTTCAAACCAATACCTGGGGTAAATTTATCAGCACAACTAGGGGATTTCACTTAGATGTTTGCCCAACAGTCACTCAAAATCCTTTGTCCCTAATCAAAGATTTTAAAGAATTACTAATTATGTATCAATAATCACTTTTGGAAATAAATGTTATAGATTCCAGGAGAAAGACAAGGAAGGGAAGGGAAGGGAAGGGAAGAGAAGGGAAGGGAAGGGAAGGGAAGAGAAAACAGTAATTTCAATTTTCTTTTCTGCACTGAAAACAAAAGAAAAGCAAATCAAATGAATTTTAGGGAGTCATTTTGCAGGGAGTATGGACAAGCTGATGCTAATGGGGAAGACAAAAAGGAACAAAAACCTCAATAACCCTAAATATCAGTAAATGGAGAATATAAGAAGCCTGAGAGAGAGCTGAGACTGAAATATAAAGGAGAGAAAACAGGCCCACAGAGGAGGGAGATTCAGAGCCCATAATGAACAAGTGGGGTGACATCCTCATATACTCCAACCCTGCTACACTTATTGCCAGGCCCGTGATGGCTCAGTAATTATAGATCAGCCATGGGAAATAAACCCCACGCAGGAGCTGAGGACACTGCAGGAATAACTGGAAATGGGGCCGTGGAGGGGGAGCTGGGAGGACACAGAGTTCGGGAGGATGGGAAAGCACATCAAGGGGCAGCCCAGGGAACCTGCCGGAATTCCGACAGGCTTCTAGAGCCAGCTGAGCTGCACCATTTCATCTGTGCACCCCAACTCTGGGAGGATGAAAAGGTAGTTTAAAGTCACCTTAGGTCCCCCTGGGAAGCCAGAGCACAGAAGGCTGTCAATGTGTTGAGGTAGAGCAGCTGAGAGGCTCTGGAGAGAGAGAGCTAAATGAATAGAAACTTGTTAAATGATGTGAGTTAATGAGAGCATTTTGGAATTAACCAGCTTCCATGACTTTAAATAAAACCCCAATGTCATTTTAAATTAGATTTTGTACATTTTTGAAACCATTATTTATTTTTTTTTTCCACGAGGTGCATTGGTGGGAAGATGGAAGCATTAAAATTTAATCTCCTCAACCCACTAGTGGTGAAATATTGGTATTCCTTCGTCAGTTCAGCAATTCAGAAATAGGGGAACAGTGACAACAGCCAAGAGATTACCAAGACATGGGGAATCACCCCATTGTTTTAGGGGATAAAGAGCTGAAGTCCACAGCCAAGAATGAGAACGCAGATGATGGAACCACCATCCTCTGGCCCCACATTGCCGCACTGGTCATTCCAATCCTCATTCCAGCAAGTTTTTTGGCCAGTGGATGGACACACAATGGTCTTGGAGCCTTACTCTGTACCCTGCTGCAGTGCCACATTGTCAGCTGGCACTGGAATGACTGCTCTTGGTATGGGCATATCTTGATTGCTCAGCACTTTCCTTGTCCTGCTTTTATGGCACTCAGGAGAGGTGAAAGGGTTATACCTCCTAATTTTTTATTATTATTGTTATTTAGGCCAGCTTTTATTATTTTAAAAGAAAGCCTCTCACAGCCAATGTTTGGAAGATGAGGGAATATGCTTTGAAGGAAAAACGTCTCAGGAAGAACCCAGGTGCTTCCCAGCTGAGTCTGGTTGATAAATGAACTCTGTTCTCACATCACACTTGTGCTGTAAGCCAGAAGATTTCTGGATATGTATTAGAAGGTAATTTTCTGCCCTAATTTTATATTTTCAACAGCTATGCCTTCCTCAAACCATCTTAAAAATAGGATGTGCCAGTGGAACAGGCACCAGTCTGGGACTGTGATGGCTAAGGTCTAAATTGCTTTACTTTTTGTATGCACATGGAGAGACTCAGGTCTGATCACTTCTGAAATATTCATGCAATTCCACTTCAAAGTCTTTAGAGTTTATTTTTTTTCTTACTTGTATTATACTTTCTTGCAGGTTTAAACTGGGGATCTTGGCACTGCCAGACTCAGAAGACCAGTGTGAAATTAAAGGCTGTGACGGTGCCCCTGGCACCAGAACAACAGATAATATAAAAATATTTTAGTCAAATAGAATCCCAGAATCCCAGACTGGTTTGGGTTGGAAGGGACCTTAAAGACCATCTCGTTCCACCTCCTGCAGAACACCTTCCATAGACCAGATGGCTTAAAGCCCCAAATATAACTAAGTTGCTCACAGTGTGGTCATTAATTGTCCTTCTACAACACCTCCCAGTCTGTGGAATTACTTTGTTAGAGAAAAAAACACCTGTGGTAGTGGTGGGTGGTGTCCAGCCATGTAGACAAGGCAGTCATCACATCAGAATCCCATCAAGGATGAGATATAGCTGCCACAAGTGGGCAGGGAGAGTCCCCTAAGGCATTTTAGAGCCATAATTAGCTTTGTGATGCATAAACACCAACCACAAGCTCACATAAGCTTGTAGGACCCAAAGAAACTTCTCTGGGAAAGAGCGCAGCATCTTAAATAAAGAGTCACCAAATTCTAGAGCCTGATCATGGGTGTTAATGTTGGACAAGGCAGCAATAATACGGGATTTCTGCAGCCAAGACTAGGAAAAGAAGCTGTAAACTGGTGACAGAATGGAAGAAGAAATGGAAAAGCAGAATGGGATGGGGGACATGACAAGCCCCACACGTCCCACGCTCACCACAGGCTGGTCCCACACCACCAACACACCCCCACAGTAAACTTCGCACCAAGTCCCAATTTAAAAACTCCCAGAGCTTTTATATGATAATTACAGTTATTATAACTGGCCCATGAAATAAACACCTCTCCCAATTATGCAAAAGGCATGAGGTCCTTCAGAGACAGAAGTCTCACAATAAGATTGACTTTCCAGCATAACAATGTAGAGGGAGAGAGGTGCAAGATGAATAACAATAATATTATGGTACATATAATGTATGTTTTAATTAGCTAAAGGTAATCAAATGAGGTTTGTCACGATTATATTAAGGTCAGGTCTCCACATCAACAACATATTAAGACGAGGGAGGTGATGCCAAATTGGGGTTTAAACCTAATCAACATAATTAAACAAAGCAAGAACATGTGTTTAGAGCTACACCCACTTTACTGATCTCTCTATTTTAATTATTCTTGTAGAGTAAATATTAGGACCAAAATAACTCCTAATTAAATTTTTCCCATACAAACAGAAAACACAATCTTCTTTCAATTTGTTATTTTTGTCGAGTGGATGTACAATATCCAGGTCTTTTGTAGTAGAAACCATTTCAAAAGCATGCTCAAATTATGCTAAACAGCCTAATACATTCCAATGTATTGACATACTGACTTCTAATGTGTGGGAAACGGGAAACTACACCGGCCTAAAAAAGTCATGGGAAACCATAAAAACAAACTAAGAATAATTTAAACTGATTGGATGCTTCCTTGTAAGAAGTTCTTAGTTTCTAAATACAAAATGTGGACGTTGAAATGCGGTCAAGTTATGACTTAAATTAGAAAAACATGTTTTCTTAGGTTTCTATCTTGCAATATTTGGCACGGCTCAGACACTGGGGAAAGAGTTATGTCAGTAACATTTTCAAGAGTGCCTAAGTGGCTTTGCCTGGGGTAACGTTGAAATGGGACTTAGGTACTCAGAAGTCCAAAGGACATGAGTTTGCAAGGGCTTAAAAGTGTTCAAAGCTGCCTAAAAATGTTACATAGGCATTTTTAAAAATTCATTTAAATATTTTTTAAATTCTGATCTGAACGAGGTGACATCCCATCCACATCTGCTAGAAGGCTGGACTTGAGGATCTTGGAGGTATTTTCCAACCTTAATGGTTCTGTAATTCTATGAGTCTACTCTGAATAAAAGGCTATAGATATTACTAAAAGTACCAGTCTTTGGAATAAACCTAACATCCACTCAGGTGAACTGTTTCACCCCAGTGCAAGGGTGATGACTCTGGTGGGATTTCCCCTAATTTAGTTGCATAAGTAAAAGCAGAATCAGGTCTGTAACAGAAGTTGGAGCTGAGAATTGCACACGGGAGGCCTATAGGTCCTCCCGGAACTTGGCATTAGTGGGAAGACTTCAGTTTCCTGATGCGGTTTTTCTCTGTGAAACTTGTTCTACAGAGTCATAGAATACCGGAAAGATTTGGGTTGGAAAAGTCCTTAAAGACAATCTAGTCCCACGCAGAGACGCCTTTCACTAGCCCAGGTTGCTCCAAGCCCCATCCAACCTGGTCTTGGACACTTCCAGGGATGGGGCAGCCACAGCTTCTCTGGGCGACCTGGGCTGGGGGCTCACCACCCTCAGAGGGAAGAATTCCTTCTCAATATCCCATCTATCCCTGCCCTCTGGCCCTGGGAAGCCATTGTCGCTTGTCCTTTCTCTCCAGGTCCTTGTCCCAAGTTCATATCCAGGTCTCTTGGAGCTCCTGTAGACACTGGAAGGGGCTCTAAAGTCTCCCTGGAGCCTTCTCTGCTCGAGGTGAACACTCTGAGCTGTCCCAGCCTGGCTCCAGAGCAGAGGGGCTCCAGCCCTTGAAGCATCTTCATGGCCTCCTCTGGACTCTTTCCAATAGCTCCATGTCCTTCCTGTGCTGGATACCCCAGAGCTGGGCTCGGTGCTCCATGTGAGGTCTCACAAGGGCACAGTAGAGGGGGAGATTGCCCTCCCTTGACCTGCTGCCCATACTGTGGGATAAGCCCAGCGCAAGGAGTGTTTCTGCCATGGATCATGTCCAGCCTCTCAATCACAATCACCCCCAAGTCCTCAGCAGGCTTGCTCTCAATCCATTTAGAAAGACTACAGTTGTAAATCAAATTTTCACTTAAAAAAGGGCGTAACTAAAACACACCCCAGGGTGGGCGCTTTCCTGATCCAGGTCTCCAATGTAGCACAGCACGAGTTAAAAATGTGAGAGCAAAAGGTTCTTAAAGCCTCAGGGGGCTCAGCCCCGAACGAACGAGCCCTTCCGAGGCTCCGCTGGCAGCGCTGGCATGCGAAGGACCCCAAATGAGTTAAGAAGTCTTCCACTCCATCATGAAGAATTGTTCTCTAGAGTACCTACCAGTGGGGAAACGCTTAAAACACTTACCATATGTGGCTAAGAAGGGTCTAATTTGTCCATTTGGAAATTTTGCCTCTTTTGAAAGGATAGTTAATTTCAAGTAATTTATTTCATAGATGAAGCTTTCTTTGGAGTGGTTAATATATCACCCTTGGTTGCCTGAACAATTAGAAATTGTCACCAAAGAAAAATGTCGCAGTTCATGTAAATAACTATTTACCTAAAGGAAATGAGAATCCACAAGAGTCAGCATACTTTAATGAGCCATGACAATAGGAAAAAAAAAAAAAAACAGCCAATGGTACAGTGCATCTGCTAAAGCTGACATTGCTTATGGTAAAAATTGGCCAAAACAACCCTTATTTGTTGTTTTTTTTCATGTCAGAAATAATGCAGCTTGAAATTTTCAACAGGCAACGTGAGTCCAGACCATTTGTTACTTCTAATGGCCTAATTGTTCTCCTGGCAGAAATAAAAAATTAGGGCACTTATGTCATTTACCTAAATTTCTAATTAATGCAATGGTAATAGAGAAACTGGAGCAGAAGAAAGGAAAAAAAAAAGTAAGTTGGGTGAAAAATGTTTCTCTTGGCCTTTCTACAATTTGTCTTTGTTAACTTTCCTACAATCTTTCCCTCTTAAACAGCAGGTAGAGTGATCTCTGCAGAGATGTTCTGGAGTTTTCCAACTGGACAAAAGTATTCCAGGCATTGAAAAATACGATTTTTTTCCACCTGAACCATTGAACAGATGCAATAAAAGCACCAACTGCAGCACAATGTCCTTTATGTTGCCTCAAAGGAATGTGCCATTAAAATGATGTTAGAAATATTCTTCAAAAGCAGCTGAAAAATCTACACTTCAGGCTGCAATTCCATCTGGAAGTTTCCCACTGCTCCTGTGCCCTGATGTCCTGGTGTCCAACGTATCCTGTGAAGCAAAACACAGCTGGAATCTGCCCTCATTAGGGTGCAGGATGCAGAGAAATGCATCAAGATGCATAAACACACCTTAGAAATGTTTCTAAAAGTGTCTGGGAATCACTTTGTCCTGCTGCACTGGCAAGTGTCCACCACCTCCTGGATATTTATCGTTGGGATGACATGGAAGAGGCTCAAGGTGATCTCCGTTTATGCCCATCACCAAGATATTTGCACCCAATTATTTGAAGTGATGCCACGTGTTGATCTTGACACTAGTAATGCCATTAAAATATTGCAACCAGGACACACAAAAGCACAAAACTGGGGAAATTTTAAAGGAGCACTGGCGAGGGTTTGTCCCATGAGGTCTCCAGGAAAGGTCAGACGGCGATGGGCTCCCATTTCTCAGCCAAGCTCAGATTCACCTGTGCTTGTACCCAAAAATTGAGCGATGGGTTTCCTGTTGCTTTACAAGACTTCTCCAGTGGAAGAGATATTCAGGTAGAACTGTAATTAAACTGTAAGTAAAGCGCAAGTAAAGCAAGAAAACATACACTTGAGTGCTAGTAAATTATTTTAATTTTTTTCATAATGCCTGAGGTGCTTTCCTTAAGGACCCACTGGAAATGAAGAGAAGAGATAACAAGAGGAAGGTCAGAGATTTACAACTCCACCAAATGTGAGCTCAGAATCACAGGTAAATGTCCAAGGTGAAGGTTTCCATGGGCAGTTCATCCTTGCAGTGGGTCAAGATTCTTCATTCTTTCTGACCACATCTTAATTTGTGGATCCACACCCCAAACATTCTCAGCAAGTTTTCCCCTGAGTTTTTGCTGTTTAAAAGTATTTTTTACCTTAAAATTATGTGAAACTTCTACTCATCCAGGACCTGGAGCATCCTGGAGTAACAAGGAGTAACCTTAATGCTCTCATTAGAATACAGCCATGACGTTTCAAGAGTCAATAGCAAATGCTGATCCAATGAACCTTTATTTTCTGCCATCCAAAAGCCTTTAACACACCCAGAGTGATTCCACAAGATGACTGCAGGAGGAGTCCCACCACTGCCCAGGGCAGGGCTGGGAGCAGCCCCCCAGGAAGGTGCCCCAGGGGTTTCCCTCTTTCCCAGGCAGGAATATGAGCTGCCTCCCCAGCTCCCCTTCCCCACCCGGGCCTTAACATTCCCTCTGCAGCCTGGGAGCTGATTTGGCATGAGAGGTATAAACACAGGGCTTACAATAGCACTGGGAGCTGGCAGGAGCAGAACTCCAGCAGCACCAGCAAGTCCTGCTAAAATAAACATGTTACAGGCAAAGGTCATGATGCCTGTTAATATAAAGACTGCGTGGTGTATAATGCATTCAAATGCCGGAGTGAGAGAGGGAGATAATATGATCCATTTGCCAGATTCCTCCTTTTAGTTGTAACACGAAGCCATTCTGGGCTGGAATGACCCAGAGATGATAATGAAGCGGATGATGATGCCATTGCCTGTGATAATGGTGTGACAGGGAGAATACCCTGGAAAACTGCACGAGCTGATAAGTGTAAAGGTATAAACAAACCCAAACAATATGGACTTATAGACATTAGCGCCGAACAAAAGAGAGGAGGAGAAGCAAAGCCAACTGATCAACATTAAAAAAAAAATAAAAGACTTTGCAAGGGTGACTTTTTCAGTGATTTTTGGTATCGCAGCTCCCGAAACCGAAACAACAGACGGCCAAGTGTCTCCTACTGGGGGGGGACCCACCTCTCCGTGCCCGGGAACAGTTTGTAGCAAACAGCCCGCGATATGAAAATGTATTTAATGCAATTAATAATTTAAGAAGTGAGAGCATGTGCTCTTGGAGAGTTAAATGCTTGTCAGAGTGATAGATGCACGCTTCACCACCAATACATTTCGTACCAAGAGCAGAGGGATTTTGCAAACTTGTGTTGACCTTGGGTTGCGGTGGAGAGGAGGCAGATTGCGAAGGCAGGCCTGGGTACGGCGGGAGAGAGCGTCAGCTCTCAATTTACAGCCCTTTCCCCAATTAAAGGACTGTAAAAACATTAAAATTAATGCAGTCTTAACTCCAGAGCAGGCTCTACTTTCTTAATTAGTGCATAATTATTCAGTTTTTGATATCCTGGAAAATTATCACATGGAAATTATTTTAGGCACAGTAACAATAGCAAAAATCTCTCTACCCCCCCAACTCGATTAACATGTGGAAGTAATTAACACTTTATTACAGTGAAAATACTATTACTGCTAATGTTTAATGACTTTTGCCATTGCATCATAAGCAGGAAATTTAGAACACTACAGAGCAACGGTCTGCTATAAATACAGTCCAAAGATTATAAACCAGAGTCAGATGATTCGCACTAACAGCGTTTAAGACAGGGATATGACATACAATCCGTTTCCAAAATGTCACATGCAGGAAATATAATTTTCTTGATAAAGTCCACTCCATGCAGCCAAGCAGCCAGTGCAATAACGCTGGATGAGTTCGGTGTAGGCAGCAGCATTCGAGTCCTTGTAAAAGGCTGTTGTTAATCAAATTGAAACATAAAACCCCAAGCATAAAGTTATTTTCTCATAACAGTTTAATAGAAATTTCCAATCAAACAAAGGCCAAAAAGTGTTATTACAACATGAAGTTCCTTGTATAAACAACTTAAAATGAAGTAGGGGAAAGTTTCATGGGATTTATGGATTTCTTTATTTTCGTTATTTCGAGTAAATGTCTACTGTAGATCTCCTATAAACGTCTCAAGAAATTATGCACCATCTTTAGATGATTCACACCAACAGCAATTAAGATGCTGAGTCCACAGAAATGTCAAAGAGGTCAGTGCTCAGGAAACATCATTCTATTCCAGCCGGTGTGATGGAGCCAAACGTGCCAGGAACAAAAGGAGCCCAAAAGGGATGGAGACAGCTCAGCCTTGAGCTGGGCTTCTCCAGGGCTGTGACAAGGGTACAGCAGATGGGTAGAACCAGGGCAATGTTTAGTAAAATGTTTCGCTATCAAAATGTAAATAGAGGATTGTATTTAATATTCAGCACAGCCTTATGGAAATTCCCAAACAAACAACAGCAACACAAACGCTCTATAAAAAGAAAACCAAAACAAATATAGAGGGAAACAAATGGAAAACAAGGCTGACCCTGACGAACCTGAATAAAGTCACACTTTGCTTGTTTGCTACTGTTTGTCCTGTCGGGCTTAGAATTAATGAAGCTGAGCACTAATCATGATTCAACCCATGGAATTATTTTAAATTTTAATATTCTATGTGCATAGCTCATCGGGCTTTCCCCTTTTAAATATTTTCCTTGATGCTTTAAAACACGTTCATTGATCTGGACCCGTTCCACTAGCAAGCTAATACAGTTCATAAATTAAGGAACTCTTGTTTTAGAAACATCTCCCTGATCCATGGGCCGTGGATATGGAGAGGAAGAATTTGGCACGAGGATGCTGGATATAAATTGCTATTTTGGAAGGAACTCTCACCAGGCAATGCCTGGAGCCAGCAGGCAAGAAGAATTCACCTGAAGTGGACACAGCTATTCGCTTTGGGATTAACTTGTTGCAGTTGCAAATGAATCATGAAACCAGCTTTGGCAAACCTGAGCCTGGGCCCACGGTGGAACTGGAATAATGTATGTGAAAAACCTGAACTGGATTACGAGGCCATCTGGAATGCATTCGCCCTCTGCATTAGGAGTAGCAGTTTCCTTGACAGAGGTTGTGAAATATTAGAATTCCTAATGGAAGAAATATGGCAGTGCAAAATGACACAAAAATCACACAACCTCATTCCCTGACACGGAACAGTGAAAATGCGAATCTTTCTCTCAAGGGTGCTCTATCAATCCTTTGCAAACAAGGCACTTCAGCAGGCAGAGGAGGGGCTGACAGGGGTTAACCCTTCCCCACCACCTCCACACAGGGCCAGAGCCAGCTTCCCTCTTCGGAGAGACCAAAAATCGGGAGAACTGGTGAAAATCATAAATCCATATAAACTCCTCCCAAAGTGAGGGGTACCTCCAGCACAGGCAACCCAAAGGAGCTGGATACTCCAGGGACAGGATCCTGCCACCCTCTCACTCTTCTGAGGTGATGGTTAAATGTTTCTAATCCTACCCCCTCAGCAAATGCTACCTCTGGGTGATGCCAAAGGCAAGGAGGAGCCATGACAATGAGCCTATGGACAGCAGCAACCAAACACTATTGGGGAGATCTGTAACTAACAGCAGAAACCGCTGCAATATTCCTCTCAAAATATCTTATATTTGAAGATCTGTGGTGCAAAGTCAGCCTAGACTCCACAAGACCTGACCCACAATAACAGTTTTCTGCAATAACATTTCTGCCTCTTTGGTATTTATTTACATTCAGATGGTGAACATTTTCCCAGTCATAAGGATTTACCAGCAAAAAATCTAAGGCTAAGATCCTCCCAAAACATGTACTTGCGCAGCTGGACACACCCACCTAGGAATAGCTCCACATTCTTCATGTTTTACTATTAAAATCACACTTTCCCTCCAGGTCAGCCATTCTATACCACAGTAATGGGTGTCCCCAGGGGTACCAAAGCAGAAGCCTCATAGCACATGTGGTGGAAGCTGATATATTATTTACTCATTGTTTAATATCAAACTTCGGTAATTTGCACTAAGGAGTGGGAAAGACACCACAGGTTCTCAGATTTTGTGAGTCAAATAGGAAATTATATAATAAAATAATGCAAAATAAAAAACAATCACAGATAATACTCTGAACAAAGTCATTTGACCACCTCGCTCAGCAAACTTATTTTAACTCCAGACAGAGAAAACTGGATAAATCCAAAGCTGCCACTTTCACTGCTGCTTTCTAGAGATACAGTTGTTAACGACGAAAAGAAAATCACACTGGAGCTCTTTGCAAGTGTGCAGATCCAGGAGAGTTTTGGGAGCAAGGAGGCCAGAAGTGCGGGGCTGACACGGGAGGTGGCACAGGAAACACTAGCACTGGCACGTTTAAGGGCAGCCACCAAGTCCTTGTTTGATGGGATAGTCCAACAGACTGATTGGGGGGATTACACTGGTGTATTCCCAACCACGAGTGTTTAGACCCACAGGTCTCCTCACCAGATGGATGGATGGATGGATAGCTCAGTACAGTAGGACTGTTTGGAAGGGGTTACAGAACCGGGCAAGTGTAGGAGCAAAATTAGAAGTCATCCAGTATTAAATGACTCTCACTACCTCAGAGGAAAAGTTAGATCAGAATCAATGTCTTGGCTACACTTTTGCCAGGGCTCTGTAGCAATGGCCAGGCCAGCAATGCACTGCTCACCCTCTATGTGGACCCACTGGAGTCCTCTTGGATAACGTAGAATCATGGAATGATGGAATGTTAAGTGGTTGAAATGGACCTTAAAGACCACCTTGTCTCAACTCCCATGCCATGGGCAGGGACCCTTCCCTCTAGACCAGGTTGCTCAAGGCTTTTTCCAACCTGGCTTTGAACACTTCCACTATTGAGCCATCCACAACCTCCCTGGACAACCCATGCCAGGGCCTTACCACCCTCACAGAGAAAAATTCCTCCCTGATATCTGACCCAGATTTCCCCTCTCAGTTTGTATCCATGACCCCTTGTCCTGTCACCACGATTCCTGATGCAGAGTCCCTCTCAGACATCGCTGGAGGCCCCTTCAGGTACTGGAAGGTGCTCTGAGGTCTCCACACAACCTTCTCTTCTCCAGGCTGAACAGCCCCAACTCTCCCAGCCTGTCTTTGCAGCGGAGGTGCTATAGCCTTACAAGCACCTATCTGATTTAGGAACCCCCAGCATTTTTGCTTTCAAGTGCTTTTTGAAATCCCAACCCTTACCTCCCTCATTGTCATTTATAAGGCACACAGAGCTACTGTTTATTGCTACTTCCCTGCAAAAAAAGGGAATAACTCCACGATAGATTTTCTGTTTAGGAAATAGATCTGGGTTGAATTATTCAAAAAGGCTAACAATATCCAGCCACGGAAAACTAAGGAAAGGCATAGAAGACTCCAGAGCTAAGGGGCTTTTATACAGCAGCCAATTGTTATGACTCCTTTTAATTAAATACAAATGAATTAATTGATATGAAGTACTGCTAGGCAATTATTTTGCTGACATTTTGTCTCTTTTGAGACATACTTGTTTACTGCATCTCTCAGCTGCCAAATCCTACCACCATTCTGCACTATTTTAAACATATATTCCAAGACTTAAAGCTAAGTTTGTACTGTCAGAAACTTTTACATTAATTTCATATTTGTGTTAATGGTGCTCACATTAGACCCAATAGTATTTACATTTTTTAATCCATCTCCCGTCCCTAGGCCATCATTGTACATGAGATATTGCATCTTAATGAATTTTTCTGGTTAAAGATTTTTAAATAAATGAATAAATAAATAAGTAATGAAACACTGATTTTTATCTCACTGTACACAAGTTTACTGGTTGATTTTTACTTTTTTTTCCTTTCTGGTTTGCAATGAAATATTTTCATCATTTTCCAAAGATATGCAGGAAAGTACAAAAATGATGGCTGGCTTCAGAACAAACCTGCAGCAGCAGCAGCCAGCAGTATATTAGCCTTTATATAGTAGGTAAAATTGAAGGGTTATCTGGAAAACCATAACTGGCCAAAACAATTTTACATCCTCTGATTATTTTGGGGAATTGCTGGGCTCAAGTTACTTCATGACACATTCCCCAGCATGTGTGTGATCCATTTTTTTAAGTCAGCAACATGTCCCCCAGTGGTTCAAACGTGCAGGATGAGATCACAAGTGACTTGACCTCTTTAGACAGCAGCAAAACATATTTTAGGAAAGCATCCACAGGACTTTTAAACTGCCTACGGTGTGTCATGGGCTCGGCTCTGTGTTAGTGAGCAGCTCCTGGAAGCAGCAAGTCCTCGGAGAACTGCTGGCTGTGAAGTGAGTTGTGGACATCCAGGACTCCAGGACACCCAGAAGTTGAGCCCCTACCTGTCAGGTCAGTAATAATGTTAGCTGGCAAGTTGTAGATCAGCCTATCTATATGATACTTTTCTGTTGTGTACATTAAAATAAATAGCAGGCTGGAGAGTAATTAATTTGCCATTGTTGAACTAAATTAGTCTAGTGGAGCACCGAGAGCCATCAGAGACAGGTAACCTGACCCTGCACGCACACATTTAAAGACCAAAGTACTAAAAAATGCAAGGTAAGTATTGAGAGATCAGTTGTCTTCAAGCCACTATGTACGTGTTGAACTCTGGGCTGAGTGCAGACAGAACAATTTCTTCCATTAATGCAACTCTACTCCTAATAAAATGAGCCAGGTGGCCAGATAGGGTCTTCTACCCCGACATGGTCTTCTACCCCAAACACAGCACTGTTAAAATCAGACCTGCATATATGGCACAAATAACAAGTCTTTACAGCACTGCAGTTATTATGCAAGTAAAAGAAATGCATATTTTGCTGGTTTTTTAATCACAGCTGTGGTGTTCCTATCCCTCACTCTTGAAAACTCATGGATTAGATTCTCTAAATCACAGAATCACAGAACACGTTGAGTTGAAAGAGATCCACAAGGATCATCAGTCCAGCCCTCAGCCCTGCACAGGACCATCCCGAGGAGTCACACCCTGTGCCCCAGAGGATCATCCAAACGCTGCTTGAGCTCTGGCAGCCTTGGGGCCATGCCCACTGCCCTGGGGAGCCTGTTCACTTCCCTGGGGGATGAACCTTTTTCTAACACCCAACCTAACCCTCCCCTGACACAGCTCCAGGCCATTCCCTGGGGTCCTGTCCGTGGTCCCCACAGAGCAGAGCTCAGTCCTGCCCCTCCTCTGCCCCTCCTGAGGAAGTTGTAACTGCAATGAGGTGTCCCCTCAGTCTCCTCTTTTTGTGTAATTGCAGGAGATATGAAGGTACCTGCTTTGGATTGAACAAGTTTTTACAAAATAAGTCACACTTTTCAGCCTCTTCCCTTCAGCCCCAAAGGCTGGAGTTTTGCTTTCTCCAGGAGAGGGGACTTTTGTGTGTTTGTACAACTCTTGGACTTGTAACTTTGTTGTGTCTTGACTGTCTGGTTTTTCTTAGGCTGTGGTTTGGGTTATCAGCAGCTCCTATAATCCTTCCCTCTGATCAAAGCTCATGACTGGACATGCACAAACTGGCTGGAGGAGACTGCCTCTGTCTTTTGTATTTACCTATCGCCTGACATTTTTGCACATTAATCATACTTAGAAGACTTAGAAAAAGGCATCAGTCACTTAACAAACTGTCCCACCTTTATCTGGAAGTAACAGATGACTGCTGACTATCTGTGCCTGCTACACAGAGCACACAAAGCTCCTGATGAAAGGCAGCATGTGACCAAAGTTACAGACATGGCAGGAAAAACTTGGCACCACTTCCAGCAGCCCCCTAAACACAGATATAGGAAGAGATGGGTGAATGGAAACTATACAGACATTCCCCCTCCACACCTCCCCAGGGATCTCTGACAATGACCAGCTCCTTTGAAAATTCAGGCACTAGTGATTCCTGCTACTGCCTGGAATGAGTTGCTGCAGGATGTCCAGGAAAGGGAAGAGAGCTCAGGAAGGATCTGGACCACCAGGAGCAGCTGAGGGAGCTGGGGGGGCTCAGCCTGGAGAAAAGGAGGCTCAGGGGGGACCTTCTCACTCTCTGCAACTCCCTGACAGGAAGGTGGAGCCAGGGGAGGGTCAGGCTCTGCTCCCAGGGAACAAGGGATAGGACAAGAGGTTTTAAGTTTTACCAGGAGAGGTTTAGGCTGAAGATCAGGGAAAAATTCGTCATGGAAAGGGTCTTCCAGCCCTGGCACAGGCTGTCCAGGACAGTGGTACAGTCCATATCCCTGAAGGGATTTAAAAGGTATGCAGATGTGGCACTTGGGGACATGGGTTAGTGATGGACCTGGCAGTGTAAAGTTAATGGTTGGACTCAATAATCTTAGAGATCTCTTCCAACCTAAATAGCTGTATGATTCTATGGAGAACAAGGCAGAGCAGGGTCTGTGGATAATGCCATTCCTTTTGCACAGAACATGGATAACTGCCCAGAGTTCCACCTCAGTTCTTCACACAATCACAGGATCAATCAGATAGGTTGGAGAAAACCTCTGAGATGATCGAGACAACCTGTGGCCCGACACCACCTTGTCACCTAGACCACAGCATCTCTTTGAGTGGAAAGCATGGCCCCATGTCCTGCTTTAAAATAAAAGACCCTGGTGTTTCTGAAGCTGAAATGTCATAGCAGGTCTCCAGAGATCCCATACATGAACAATGAAGTAACTGTGTGTCCTCACTCAGTGCTCTATGTTCCCATCTTTGCCAATGCTGCTGCTGGACCCATTTTCACCACGACAGGTTTGGTGTGGGCAGCACCTACTGATGAATGAATTGTCACCCCAAACCTGGCAGAGACATCCAGAAACCCTGTAATCATAACTGAAATGGGGGCTGAAGATTATCTCCCAGCCAGATATCAGGAAGATATTTCAGCCATTCCCTAATGATTTAAAACGTAGCTCAGCCAGTCCCACTTACGTTTCTTAAACCTTGTTGGCAAGAAAAGAGAAGCCTCAGTTAATCCAACCAACCCATGGCCAGCCACTGCAAATGTCACTGCGTGGACTCACAAATTAACTGCATAGGTTCAAACAAATTTGTAGGATCGTGCTTCCACTCTGGGATTTTCTTCCTGACACTCCCCATCTTCCCCAGAGCTTGTTACTGTCACACGCAAGAGCAAGATGGTCCCGTTAATCAATCGTACCTTGGCACTGCAGCTTTATGTGTGTATTCCAGGGCTTTACAGTACAATAAAATTTACAGCTTGTATAATTAAGAATATGCCAGATTAAACAAATTAAAGATCAGCCTTAAAAGCGAAAGCTCTATCAGATCAAGGCATTATGCATGAAAGAAATTTCAAATTCAAATCAACAACATCTGAAGGCTCAGAACAGAAAAGCCGTATAGGAGTCACTGGGAACTACTACTAGACCTGTTTCGTAACCTCGAGGTACAATTCATGGCATGGGGCATCAGAAGGTCATGAAGATTAATTGAGTGCAAGGGTTAGTTAGAGATTTGTGGGGAAGCCACGCTGTTCCAATGATTTCTTTTTTTTTTTTTTTTCCCTCCATGAAAGTAAAAAAATAATAACTTGGACTGAAATTTGCATTCATTAAAGGCTCTTTGTCTCTCTGGGGTATTCCTGGGAGAGCATGGAGATGAGGAGAAGGGAAGCCCAAGAACCTGCCCTGGTTAGGTGGCTTCATCGGTAGCTCCTGGAAGGAGCCCTCAGGAGGGATTTGGAGAATACCCACACCCAGGATTCTGTGCTCTGCTTGGCTCTGTGTGATCTTTGGCTCCAGGAGCACCTCCACAAATAAATGCAACTTTATTTAAGCATTTCCCAGTAGATGCACTTTGGGGTTAGTGACAATTCCTGACTGTGGAAGAGCAAAGCAGGAACGGAGACATCAGCCTGTCTCCACAGCAGAGGTGCTCTGAGCATCTTCATGGCCTCCTCTGGACTTGCTCCAGCAGGTCTGTATCCCTCTTCTGTTGGGGTCCCAGAGCTGGATGCAGTGCTCCAGGTGGGGTGTCACCAGAGCAGGGTAGAGGTGGAGAAATCACCCTTCTTGACCTGCTGGCCACACTTATTTTGACGCAGCCCAGAGTGTCATTGGCTTCCTGGGCTGCAAGGGCACATTACTGGGTCGTGTTGAATTTTTCATTCACCAACACCCCCAAGTCCTTCTCCCCAGAGCTGCTTTCTATCCATTCTCCTCCCAGCCTGTGTTTGTCCTTGGGATTGCCCAGACTTTGCACTTGGCCTTGTTGAACTTCACGACTTTTCCACAGCCTTACCTCTCCAGCCTGTCCACGTCCCTCTGGATGCCCAATCCCTTCTCTCTAGTGTGTCATCCACGCCACACAGCTCAGTGTCACTGGTAAACTTGCTGAGGGTGCATCAATTCCACTGGGTGTGACACCAACAAAGATGTTAAACAGCTCTGGTCCCAGTTCTGATCCTTGAGGACACCACTTGTCAGCTGGCCTCCACCTGAACATTAAGCCTTTGACTGCAATTCTTTGAGTCCAACCATCCAGCCAATTCCTTATCCACCAAGTGGCCCATCTGTCAAATTCATGAACAAACAGAAGAAATTAAATTTCACAAGGTTCATGTCCCCATTTTTACTTTACCAAATTTTGCCATTTTTCAGATAATAATTTTTTTTTACTCATTTCTCTTCTCCCACATCAGAAATTTATTCTTTTAAATGCAAAATAAAAGGTTTTCAGGCTTTCCCCTTCACAAGATAAGAGCATGGTGGACAAACAATATGAACACCAAGTCTTGGAATTCAATACTAAATATTATATTGGGTATCACGTAATATCAGACAGTAAGAAAAAGATTCTTGATTCATAAAACAGAACGCAAATGAGAAAAATAGTAGGCTGCAAACAGCACAGTCCTGTATCAGTACAGATGTCCCTTCCTGTTCACCATCATTCTTTACAGACAATGAACAAAAAGTTAAGCGGTGCTCAAAATGACTCCATTATAGATTTTTACAGTCTTCTGAGAAACTTATTTTAGAAAAGTTCAGAGGTCAGCAGCAATCTCCATTCTCCTATTTGTTCCCAAAAAGCTGTGCATGACATTGGCATTAGGTATATATATATTAGTATTTATAAATATAAAAAATATTAGTTTCTGTTTTGAAATCATGTTTCATATGCAGTTGGTGCTAGATTTCAATAAGCATCTAATTAAGATGGATTTTTTTTCATCCAGTGCTCTTGCAAATTCTATTTATTTGAGCTGCTGCACATGTTGCAGACTATCAAAACTGCAAGCTCAGCAGAAAGATATTTTCAGGAGAAAGGGGTGAAAGTGGGACCAAGACAAATGATAAATTTGGGTTCAAATAAAGCAAGTGTTTTGATGGTGTTTAAAGATGCACACTAGGTGTTTGGTCCGTCTTATGGCACTTGAGGACAAGGTTCAGTGATGAACATGGTGGTGGTGCTGATTTGATGGCTGGACTTGATGATCTTAGAACTCTTTTCCAACCTTAATGATTCTGCGATTCTATGATCACACTTCCATTTATCATTAAAGCATTTTCATCAATGTGGTGTTAAGTTGCTTCTGAAGATCTCACCAAACAGTTTCAGAACGAAACCATTCCCCATTTCTATCCATACTCACTCATTTGGACCTTTAACAGACTTTTCCCTCACTTCCTACTGGAAGGTGTGGAGGAGAAGCAGCAAAGTCCACATGGCAGCAAACCCAACAACACAGACAATGTGATTTACAAATCACTGACAGGCTTGGCAAAAAAAAAAAAAACCCAAACCTGAATCTTGGTTTTGTGAAGTTCTAGAATTGGCTTTTCTATTTTAATTTGGGAATACAGTTATGGAGATCTTGTGTTTGAACTGCTGAATATTTACATATGGCAAGTGTGAGGCCCACAAAGAAAAAATGAATTACTGATAGTCAGCACCTTGTTGCCCTTGTTGGCAAAACTAGAAATTCCACTACATGTAGCTAAAATTTTCAAGACTTCCAAAACCTCTGAACTAGCAATATTTTTGTTGCTTTGTAACACCCAGGCTATTTTTCCCATCATTTAAACATAGAAAGAAAATGTCTTGCTTCCTTATTTAGCAGACTTGGAAAACCATTATCAATCATCAAAAATATGTATTAGACACATTTATTCCCCTGACAAATTTATGCCAGAAAACTGATAGACTTATTATAGAACCTCTTCCCACAACAACGAAAAAAAAAATCCATAGTTTCCTGTGCTTCTCTCTCAGTCTTACAATTTGGGAAACAAAATCTTTATCCAACAGCACAGCCCTTGGAGCCAATATCTGAGAAAAAATCCTTTCTCTGCTAAGTTCACATATTGAAAATATCATAAAGGTATTATCATCCACCAGGACTATGTGAAACTCTAAAAAAGTAACTGTATTAAATGGATTTTTTTAATCCCCGTATGTTTTAATAATCAGTAAAGCAGATTTAAATCTGGGATTTTTTTCTATCACTATTAGGAGAGAGGAAGAGCCATAAGGCAAAACATTTTAAGGATATCGTTTATTACAAAAGTTTCACTGTGCTTTTGTTTTGTGATTTTGTTTTTTTTTTTCCATCAGTGGTGAATGTCTGCTCATCAGGATTTGTAATAATACACTTATTGTATCTGATGTTGGGAATCCATCCTTTGTAATACTTCTTGACATAATTGCAGCTTTTGACACACTCAATCGTGGGATCCTTCTAAACCATCTTGAAAAATATGTTGGCCTTTCAGGTTCGGTTATTCAGCAGTTCAAATCTTATTATAACCATCGACTACAGTTTGTTAATATAATTTCTTTCCATTCCTCCTCTTACATTGTCATCTGGAGTCATCTGTTACAATGTCATCTGCAGTCCCACAGGGAGCTGCTCCTGGTTCCATGCGTTCCTTTATCTACCTGCTGCCTTTAGGAGCTACAAAACCCAACTACAGAGACACGGGCTCTCTTATCACACTCCTGCTGACACTCAGCACTTTAATTTTCTATTCCTCCCGCTTATTTATTTGATCAATATTGAAATGCTTCTCCCTCCTGCTCAGCTATTTAGATGAGACCCAGTTAAAAAAAAATCGTAAAAAAGAATGTTTTTTAAACATTTGGAAATTATACCCCAGACACAGAGAGGCAAAACAAGTTTTTGATTACATACCTTTTTCACAGCCAGGTGATGCATATTATTGTGCTTTTCAATTCCAGAATTGCTTTACTTATTTATAAATTTCCACATATTTGAGCATGTAAAAATGCCCAACAATACCATAAAAACTCAACTAGAAGCTATAAAAAAGGCGTGAAGTAAAGAAAGGGAGCAAAGCAAAGAAAAAATCCGTTTGGAGTTGCATCCAAATTTCACCAGCTAGATTTCTATTCATGATACTACCTCTGTGCTATGGTACCAGTCAATCTGAGTTATGGTACCAGAATCTGAACTTTAATAGATGATATTGCCACATAGTCCTCATAAAATCCAACCAGGAGCTGCTTTTCCAGAAACACTGGGTACCTGGAACTCCCACAGAGTTTGGTAGGCTACACCAAAGCTTCAAAAATCCAACCTAATTCTTGATAACACAAATATTTCTACTCCCTCCTCATTGGCAGTAAAAGATTATCTGGAAAAAATATCCTAAGGAGTAAGAAAGAGAAGTATCCACCTCTTTTCCACCTGAAAATGGGCAATTTCTGATTTTTCAAAGAGGGAAATTTTTGGAGGGTTGTACAGAGTCCTGTTTCTGTTCTTCCAGCTTTTGTCTAGTGTTCTCAAATTGCCCAGATTGAGTGAATCTCCCAGTCTGAAGGAAACAATTGGGACTGTCAACATCAAGTGTCTTCTAAAGTAAATCTACTTCTACTTCCAAATCCATGAAAAAAACACACACACAAAAAAAGAATAAATAAAAGAGGGAGTTCCTTAGATTTCCCTGACTGTACGCAAGCAAGGTAATGACATAGAAGGCAGGTTTAGATGGGATATCGGAAAGAAATCCTTCCCTGTGAGGGTGGGGAGGCCCTGGCACAGGTTGCCCAGAGAAGCTGTGGCTGCCCCATCCCTGCAAGTGTCCAAGGCCAGGTTGGATGGGGCTTGGAGCAACCTGGGATAGGGGCCGTGGCCAGGGGTGGAATGAGATGAGCTTTAAGGTCCCTTCCAACCCAAACCATTCCATGATCCATCCTCAATCCATGTAACAGGTGCTTCTATACTCTGACACACTTTTAAAACCTGTTTTGTTGAAATTAATCCTTTGTCAGCTTTATTTTGTTGTTAGGAGTATTTCCATTTTTCACAGTTTAATGATTACATTTCATTCCTGCTCTCTTCTGCTGTGTACAAATTCAGTGGCACTCCTGGGAGGAAAGGCATAAAGAGAAAAAATTACAAATTGAATTGGTTTTCATATGCATTTTTATAAATTCAACAGTTTAAAAGCAATGTTGAAATAAGAATGAGATTATAGAATCATAGAATGATTTGGGTTGGAAGGGACTTTAAAGCTCATGCCATTCCACCCCCTGCCATGGGCAGGGACACCCTCCACTATCCCAGGTTGCTCCAAGCCCCGTCCAACCTGTCCTTGAAAATAAACATTTGGGTGGGACAAAAGGGAAAGGAAGAAAAAATCTGTTTAGAAATACAATAATATTCTAAAGTTATTTCCTTTTATATCACCAGATTCTCTCCTTACTTCAAATTCCCCTGTTTATCAGGTTTTGAAAGTTTCTTGACAGGCCAAGAGCTTTAACTATATGCAATATTTTGTGGATTCCACTGGATTACAATATTCTGTGTCTAACCACATTGTAGTAAGGACAGTTAAAAAACCAACATAGCCACACACAACCTTCTTCAAACTGCATTTTAAATTCTTTTCTCGTTGATAGTGGTGGTTCTGTCACAGAGCAACCCTAAAGCAAATTAAAAAATTAATGCATCAGACATGAGAATAATTATTGTGGAAAAGGCCAGGACTGTGCCTTTTCCAAACAGACCAAAAAAGATTGATGCACAGATGACCCAAGTGGGCCCTACGAGATTATTCAATAAGGGTCCACTCAAATTCCATCTGTGAACATTTGGTCGGCCCTTTTATGGCGATGAGGCCATTCCTCCAAGTTCATATTAATTTTTGTGCACATCTGTACACTCACCTAGTCCCTGCCCACATGCCACTCCAATTACAATTAAAAGCACAAGTTAAAAATTGGGCAAATTTTAATCACAATCAAGTCTGTAAGGCTATTTTAAAAAAACCAAAATCTATTAAAATTATTAACTTTTTTAAATTTCAGCATCATTTCAAGAAGAATATAACCAGACTGGTGAACCTCCAACCGTTGCCCTCATGGTTCTACATGATTTCTACTGGGATGCAGAACAATAGGAAGAAGCATCACTAGACTTTTGGAGCTCTCCGAGTTCAGAATTCCACTGCTGCCAGCATGGCAAAGTATTTCCCTGCTCAAATCTGGAGTTTACCCTGAGATCAACAAGTAAATTACTGTATTCCAGCTCTTATTACGATCCCTGAATGAATACAATCAGCATCATTATTTTAAGCAAACAATTGCAAGGGCTTTAAATAAAAAATGCCATGCTCAGAGCATTTACATTTTAAGCACAGCATATGAATAGGAAGGGAGAAGAGGAAGATGCCAACGAGAAATGTCAGCTGGTTTAATCACACTTAATATGAAAAGACTGCTATAACTTTAAGAATGCAGCTTAGCTGACTTTGGAGCTTAGGTTTTTATTTTTCTGCTTTATAGCATGCTTCAAAACTACTTGGACAAATACAAAACAAGAATTACAGTGCACCATAAGTTATTTTAATATCCTGTAGTGGTGTATACTTCCAATGAAATCCCAAGACTATTATTAAGGTTCTGTGTTTGTGTGAAAATGTCAAGTTGTTTCGAGTGACTACATACTCTAAATTATATATAACTGTTACTTTATAGCTAATAGGCACTAAAATTACTTTAAAACAGAAATGTAAAGTTATATTTTCATCCTTTTTGACAGATAATAAAGCTTATTTATGAGATACATTTTCTCAAGTATTAAAATATATAATGTTTACAAAAACATTAAAAATACCAATACTTGATATTTAAGCAAGAAACAGAGCCATCAGAAAGATATTTTCCTGCCTATATCCAGCATGAAGCCAAAGAGATGATAAGACAATAATTTCACTCGTGAAAGTCATTTGTTAAACCAGTAAAAAATAAAAAAGGCTGTGTCTCAAAATGAGATTTAGGTGCTTTTCCTCTCCCTGCCCATCATTAAACTGCAGGTATGAAATCCTTGTGTGCATCCTCGAGATGAAATGATGCCACATGGTACACTCCCACCCTGTATTTTAAATTGCATCCACTAAGACACGTTGCTTAATTGCTTTGTTGTTGTGTCCCTGCCCAAGGAGGCCGGGGGAAAAAAGTTGGTCCTTTTTACATGGAAAGGGACACGAGCACGAGGGTAATTTCTCCCCTTGTAAACTCCAATTAGGATGGAGAATTTATGAAAGGCAAGATTGCTGCTGGCAGGATGTACTTTTAAGTGTCCACAGCACTGCTCACCCACCAACTAGTCGAGGGCTCAAATAAAAAAGGCTTCACATGAAAATTATCCTGGTTAATTGCTCCTGAGCACTTAGTAAATAAAAACATATAAACGTCGGGATCTATCTTGCGCTCTGCAAAGTGTGAGGGATATCGGTCCTGATCCATCTAGCGTTGAAGGCAACCTTCTCAGAAGGTTGTGGAGCTAATTGCCAGCCCTCTGCTGTGCTTGGGATTGCCTCTTCTGCTGAGGGGCTGGGTCTAAATTTATGCTCCGTGGTTCTGCTGCTCTGCTCTCCAATATTATGCCAAAGCATGAACAAAAGGAAATTACCCCGAAGCGATGGAGTGCCACAACGCATTGTCGCTATTAATCTTTTAGTAATGGCAATGCTAATTTGACATGATGCATAGTAATTTATTAATACAAGTATTTCAAGTCCTAAACTTCAAATATTCTGGGCGAGAAAGGAGGGCTCTGCAAGTGGGAAGGGGGATGCAAAGCCTTTCACCTCCAAAGTGCTGCCATGGCTTTGACCCCCATCAGCACCGGCATAAAGATGTGCCCCAGTGCCAAGCCCCAAGTGCTCTGACCCAACCAACCTTTTAGGTTTAGGTTTAGGTTTAGGTTGGATATCAGGGAAATGTTCTTCCCCTAGAGGGTGGTTGGGCACTGACCAGGCTCCCCAGGGCAGTGGGCACAGCACCAAGGCTGCCAGAGCTCAAGGAGCATTTGGATGATGCTCTGGGGCACAGGGTGTGACTCTTGGGGATGGTCCTGTGCAGGGCTGAGAGTTGGATGATCCTTGTGGGTCCTTTCCAACTCAGCATATTCCGTGATTCTGTGAACCTGATGGGTTTGTAATCCAAATGCAGCCCATGAGCTGTGCAGGGCCAAGTGTCCCATGCTGTGCTCCAGCCCTGGCCAAGCTCCACATTCCCACAGTAGGGAGAGGTTGGTTAATGCCGGGTCCTTGGCAGAGGGAATTATTGCCAGGTGCTGGTCGGCAGGGGATGCTCCTGCACCAACCAGCTCGTTGCTGTGTGGGAGAGGGGGGCAGCTGGGGCACAGCCCCTGGGGGTCCCGGCCCCCCGCGCTGAGCCCGCTGCCCAGCCTTGGTCTCGGCAGGAGGGCACAGCAGGCTGCTCCCGGGCATCCCCACTCCTACAAACTGCTTGGCCGTGGTTATAAAAGGGCTAATCCGTGTTCACATCCACAGGCTTTGTTCCTTCTCCTGAGCCATCATTAACTATTAATCGAGGGTGGGTTTCTTCAAAGATCTGCTCCATTTGTTGTTTGCTCTCAGAAAACAGGAGCCTGTTTAGGAGACACAAGAGCACCAGGAAGGCAGAGATGTTTGTAAACATCTTAGTGGTCATATTAAAAGACTAAATGTATTTTAAAACAAAAAGCCTAACAATAAGGGGAAAAGGAAGGTATAGAATTCTTTTATATTGAGCTCACCAGAAAGCTGCAGGAGAACTTCATGATTTGTTACGAGAGCAGCACTGTAAAAACTGGGGAAGCCTTAAATTCCACCTGTCTGATTAATGTCAAGGTTACGTTCGATCTACATTGGTAGCACACATGAATTTCGTGTCCCCAGACCTTCTCAGGAGCCGATGTAACAAGAGCCATTATTTATTGGTGATAATGGCCACCAGCCAAAGTAAAACCTGGCACAATACATTAATAGCACCGCGTCGTCCTGGGAGAACGAAGCCATTAATGCAGGTCACCTGCACTGTATAGCGCAGACCACACTCAGGTGGAAGCCATCAAAAACTTCTTCTTAAACTGGAAACAAGCAGAATTCAAACCTTGCTGCATCAATTAAGAGAAAATACCTGCAGGTCTTCTGTGGCCTGCCATTTCCAGCACCTTCTCAGGGTAATTTCACCTTGACCACACTTGCCTTCAGTTTTTGCAAGTCTCTTTTCATGTCTTCTATGAAGTGGTGATCCTTGGTTTGGCTTTTTTGGGAATGGGAGGTGTTTTAGCAGATTTTAGAGCAAGATCTTCTGGCCATGTATTGCTTCTTTCTCTGTGAGCCACAAAACTGAAAATATTTGCTCACAAATCTTCTTCACTGTAAGTAACATTTTTGAAGTGCATTACTTCAGAATATTAATGGTGTGACTCAAACCAAGGATCTTACCCAACAGATGAAAAGCAACTGCTGGAAACTCATTTCCATGAAGAAACTGTAGCTCCCACCAGCATCACGAATGGAGAACCTTCCCCACCCCAAAAAGTGCTGCTCTGTGCATCAGCATCACACGTGGCACTGTGTGTTCCTGAGGCCAAAACCGGGGAAAAATCCCCATTTATGCTCTGTCAAATTCTGGGCACCCAAAGGCTGGGATAGGCTTCTGTACTCCAAACAGGACGTGCTTCTCACCACCCTGTAGAGCTATTTTTTATTTTTTTTAAAGAAGTGTGAAGTGTCTGTGGATACTTTTCAACTTCAGGGACTGGAAGACTTCATTTATAACCCGATACCTTATTACTTGACTTTCCTAAACTCTTTTCCTTTTGTTGTTTCAATTTATCTTATATCACCACTCAAGCTTGACAATGATAAAAAATAAAGGTGTTTTCTTTTGTCATGTAGAAAATGTGATTCATTCGTTGTCTTTAACAGGCCTTCAGACCACCAGACATATGTTCAATGTTTGGCAGCAATAAAAAAACCCCAACAACAGCAGCTAAACAAATATATATATTTGTAAGGATTATAAATCAGCACAAGTTATTCTGGCACTACTTTATATAAGACATTAGTGGGAGTATATTTGAAATATTGTGTGCAATTCTGGTCACTATATTACAGGCAGGACATTGTGGAGATTGAAAAGGTGCAGCGGAGGGCAACCAAAATGATTCAGGATTTGGGAGATATGAATGATGAAGACAAATTAGCTGGATTCAGGTTGTGTTACTTAAGGACTTGGTTCTGAGGGACTCCAGGGGGTTCGTGCATGGGCACCCCTCCAAGGATGCTCCACCAGCCCTGGAAGCACTAAGGGAACCCCCCAGGACAGCGGGAGAACTGGAGCTTCTTGCACGGCTACAACTCAACGAGAAATAAGTGGACTCGCAGCTACAAGTTGCGGGAGTAGTAAATAATTCAGGAGCATGAAAAAACTGACAGGGAGGAAATTATCCATCCATTCATGTACTGAATTTAAGATTAGAGGAGCTAAAAAACGCCGCACATAAAGTAGTGCTAAAAGCAAAATATTGCCTTTCAGGAAGGAAAGCGTATTTTTTGTAACTTTTTCCCTAAGATGGGGAAAATGAAAGGCTCCTTTTTGCACCTGCAAAAAAAAAAAATGACTTCTGCTGCAGGAAAAAAAAGAAGAAAAAAAAAAAACACAAAAAACTGAGCTGTATACAAGAGTGGAGGGGGATGTGAAGGTGAAAGGGTAAATTCTGTTCATTGCAAGACATGCTGCTGACCTGGCGGTTGTCGGTACAACCGCGCCACAGGGACACCATGCCAGGGCTGCACGGATGACCCAGCAAAGAAAACTTCTCCTGGAGAGAAAAACAGTCACAAGCAATCCCATGTTCTCAACTAACCGAAGGAAAGGCAGTAAATCCCAGAATTAGATGCACTCCATATATCTTCTCCTTTTGTTCTGGAGCTCGGATAGATGTCCGAGCAGCAAGGAGAGCTCAGTTCAATAAAATAGAGAAGGAAGGCAAAATGTTAACACAAAAAATATCTGTAGCTTTAGTTATTTACAAGAGAAAAAAGTATATTCATGCCACCTGCTCAGGCACAAGGGTCTGAGGATGTAACAGTTTAAGGGGAGGTGCAGGTGGATGTAATTCTCCTAAAATACCTTTATTGCATTTTTATTTAAAAGAAAAAGGGAATAAGAAATACGCATGAACATACAATCGTAGAATCACAGATGGTTTTGTTTGAAGGGAACTTAGAGATCATCTCATTCCAACACCCCTGCCATGGGCAGGGACACCCTCCACTAGACCAGGTCGCTACAAGCCCCATCCAACCTGGCCTTGGACACTTCCAGGGATGGGGCAGCCACAGCTTCTCTGGGCAACCTGTGCCAGGGCCTCACCACCCTCACAACCAAGAATGCCTTCCCAATATCCCATCTATCCCTGTCCTCTGGCACTTGGGAAGCCATTTCTCCTTGCCCTGTTCTTCCAGGCCCTTGTGCAAAGTCCTTCCTCAGCTCTTGGAAGACCCTTTAGGCACTGGAAGGGGCTCTCAGGTCTCCCCAGAGCCTGATCCTCTCCAGGTGAACACCCCTATCTCGTCCAGCCTGTCTCCAGAGCAGAGGGGCTCCAGCCCTTAGAGCACCTCTGGGGCCTCTTCTGGATTTGCTCCAGCAGCTCCACATCCTTCTGATGTCGAGGTCCCCAGAGCTGGACTCAGTGCTCCAGGCTGGGTCTCACCAGAGTGGAGCAGAGGGGAAGAATCCCCTCCCTAGACCTGCTCCAACAAATTCCAGGGTGACTGAAGTCCCCCATGAGGACTAGGGCCTGGGAATGTGAAGCTGTTCCTTTCTGTAGGGGGTCTCATCCCATTATCCTAGTTGGGCAGCCTGTAGCAGACCCCACTATAATGTCACCTGTCCCTGCCCTCCCTTTTGCTCTGCTCTGAGCTCTCAGTCTGGAAAAGCACTCAAGGCTCTCCCTAATTAAGCACATTTCTGTGCCGTTTCCAACACCTGACACAGTACAAAGTGTTTCAATCTGCCCTACACGGGGCAATCTCAGCATCCTACTTGTGGAGTCAGATGTGACTGAGGCTGAATCAATCCTGTGACTGATGCTCAGCAGAGGCTTAAGACATTTAAATATAATATCTGACTTCTGAGGGGATAAGTATTCCACGTCTCACTCCTGTGCACTGTTCAAAATGCAGAAAAGAGAGTTCTGTGTGCTGGGAAATGGGAGGCAGGAGCCTGAGAAAAAGAAAATGACTTGAAGGAGACGGGAGTGTGACCTCAGCGTTGGCCAGTTCAGGTAATTTTCATCCTCCAGCAGGACTGTGCCATGTCAGAGGCCAAATTACAACCCATCTGGTCAGTGAGACTTGAAGCTCAGGAGATTTTGTGAAGAACAGAAAGCTACAAGAGCTCTATATATCTGTCAAGGGCTAAATTACGTTATGGATGAGAATGGACTTCAGTTTGGGACAGTTCAGAGATCTTTAAGTGAAATTTTCCTACCTAGGCAACACCTGCTCAGCTCCAATCCTTTGGAGGAAACTAGAGCTACAATTTTGAAGGCAAACAAATCCCATTTTTAAATACCACTTTATTTCTTACTATTTTTTTCATGTAAGACAAGTTAAATCCATCATCCCAGTCACAGTCACTTAAGAACTTTGCATGTAAGACATCATTTATTTTCTTTAAGGGGAATTTTTCAGGAAGATGTATAAGGAATATTCATACTAACTTTAAGAGGAGCCAATACCTTAAAGCATAGCTAGAAAGCAGCACGACTGTGCCCAGAAATTCCTGAAGTATTTAATAGACTCCAGGGATGGATGATCCTACTGGGATAAAAACATTTCCTTCTCAAAACCTGAACCATTCTTAGCAAGAAGCTCCATGGGATTTTTTTTTTCCTTCAAGATCCTTCATTCTATAGCTCATGTTCCTCTATATCTGTAAGAAACACAAGGAAATAGTCCATGATATAGTAAATGACCACTTGAGGGACTTTCCAGCATAGCTGGAAGCCCATTTAGGAGAAACAAGGTGTTGCTACATCAGCCTTTGCCAGTTGTACACTTCCCAACTTTTACCAGGAAGCTCCTTTGACTTTGGTTTCCCTCTTCCAAGACACAATTACATAGGCAGAATTACTATGTATGCCATGGGTGAGACCCCTGAATAGTTTAAACAAATCCAGCACAATGTAAAAGCAAATCAGTAATCTCATGTGATATTTAAAAGCTAAACTGTATTTAGGTAATGCTATTTAACTCATGTAATATGACAAATATATTTGAAGAGTATATTTATACTGTAACTCCATTGATTTCCACAACAGGGGTGAATTAGACTTGCCTCTCTTAAGCAAATAAAATAAACATTGTACTCAATCTTTAACTTTCAAGCTAAGCATGTTCCAGCTCCAACATTCCTGTTGCCAGCACAGCCAAATAGATTTATTCTCTGATGTCATTTTTCTCGTGTCATTTTGGAATTTGATTGCAGCATATTTAAAATGTTGGTTGCAATCATAACAAAGTGCAGCATTTAAAATGCATTCAACACACACATTGTCCTTGTGGAGAACAGTTATTTGTCTCTGTCCTCTGAGGAAGAACATGGGATGATGAGCAAAACCTGGCGTAATAAAGAAGAATGATCTGTAAAACCCCACAGAAAGAATGGCTCTTTATTTCTTAAATTAAATATGTTTGGGTGTGTTAAACATCTTATCGGATACAGTTGGAACAAAACTGTTAGACAAATAAAGTCGTGCTTGCTATTCCATCCAACAAACTGAACAAATACAGGAAAACCTTCCCATATGAATAATTGATAAAGGATTAAAACTGTTAAAAGCATATATTTTCCATGCACCAAGGGTACTTGTCTAATAGGTTTCCACTGTGATAAGCAAAGTACATCTCCTGCTTCATAATTTCAAGATAGTTTTTAATATTAAGCAAAGATTTTTTTTTTACTTCTTGCTGATTTTTTTGCAACAGGGCAACCACCATGACAGCATTCCATCATTCTGCTAGGAAGAAAAGCAGAGGGGGAAATAAGCCATGGCTTTGGGAAGGCTGGCAAAGTTGGAAAAGGAAATCACCCACTGAGGGAGCACTGGGACACTGCAAATAAGCCACCATGGCTCTTCATAAAGTGAAAAAGTTGTACATTTTGTCCTAAAACATTCATAAGACGCTACCAGTTGGTCCAATTTAATAAAAAGAAAATAAGTTTATGAAGAAAACACATAGAATTACAGAATTGTTTAGGCTGGAAAAGCCCTCTAAGACCATCAAGTTCAACACTCCACCAGCATTCCCAAGGCCACCACGAACCCATGTCTCCAAGTGCCACATCCACACGGCTGTTAAATCCCTCCGGGGATGGGAACTCCACCCCTGCTGTGGGCAGTCCGTGCCAAGACTGGAAAACCCCTTCCATGAAGAAATTTTCCCTGTATCCAACCTAAACCTCTCCTGGTGCTGAGGCCATGAGACAGCTGACTGCTCTTGCACAGCAGAATGTGCCTTATTGTAGCTTCACTTCCTTACTGGAATTGTACATAGGGAACACTCCCCTGTCCCCACACTCCACTGGATTTTATTCCACTATATCCAAAATTACTATCTTTGTAGTAAAGCTTGTTTTTATTCTTTCAATACCAAAAAGAGAGGTGTTTGTGCTGGTCTCATAAGGCAAAAACAGATATTTTCCCATAACCATGTTCGGATATAGCCTTAAAACAGCAGTTCTCTCCCCAGCAGAAAATCCTGGAGTGCCTGCTATTATTAGCAAGATATTGCTCTGAATTTTGGTTTCATAGTTAACAATAAAGGTCACAATGGTGATGTTGCCTTATTTAGTGGGTCCCAACAGTAAATGTGAATTTTGGATGATTTGACAATGGGAGGAGAAGCAGAGGACAGTGATTTCACTGAGCAGCCTTTCAGCTGTCCCAGTGCTAAAACAACTCTTGGGGTGACCATCTCTGCAGATATGCCTAAGATATTGCTTTGTCCACAATCACTTCACTATTCAAATAAGCACCCAGGCAGAGGCAGCACAGATGATAACAGCAGATTTGTTTCAAGAGCCCATAGAAACCAATTTTTTTTCCCCCAGACTGCCATCAGTTACGTAAAAGAAGAATTCAGATGAACTGGAAATGTGCAGAGCATTTTGAAAAGCAAGTTAGCAAAAATGTACTACGATCCAACTCACACTGCTCAGGAAAACTTCGCCTTGATTTCAAACTCGCAGAGAAAATCACTTGTGAGCCAATATTTTCATTGCTCATCTCATAAAAATGCTCTAATGAACATTTTTGTGGAGTTTTGGACTAGTGAACCCTTGAAGTGAGGTGAATCCTGGACCTGGGAAGACTTGGGTTCTGGGGGAACAGGAATAAGGGAGACCTGCCCTTGATCTTCAGATTCCAAACTGGGAAGCAACAGCAAGTGCACCCCAATTTTTAACTGCAATGATAGAGCGCACACGGGAAACATGGGAGAAGCCCAGCATTAAAGGGCAGAGCTCAGGATCCAGGCAATTAAGGTTGGACTCGATGATCTTGGACGTCTTTTCCAGCCTTAATGATTCCATAATGATTCTAATTCTGCAAAGCATTAGAAGTCAGCTGGCTCGGCTTTGCTAAGTCCCACCGCCTCTTTCAGGATAGACACAGGTTCCAACCCCTCATCTACTGGAAGCACCTCAAGATTTTGGGCATAAATAAAGTGTGCAGTGTCCTTTTAAAAATCCTAACTTGCCTTAAAAAAAAAAAAAAAAAAAAANAAAAAAAAAAAAAAAAAAAATAAGTAGCACAGGAGCCTTCAACTCTGGATCTGTTTGTTGTGCACGAGTCACCCCACACTCCTAAAAGAGAGCTAATTTTTTTAGCATCCTTTGCTTTCAAAGCAACCAACTAAATGCAGAAAAGTGGGGCCTCCCCAAGGGACTGCCTCCTCCCTGTGATGCACATCGCCTGCAGCAAACATGCAAGTAGGACAGAAACAGAACTTGAAAATACTCAACCCTACAGACGAGTCCATGAAAGACAAAGAGAGGTGCTTATTTCTCATGCAAAAACCGGCTCCTCGGCACCGCCCGCGGCCGGGGGGGGGCTCCCCGGCACCTCCGCGTTAGTGGCAACAGCAAATAATTTGTAAATAGAGCTCTAAAGAGATCTGCAAGGGCATTAATATGGATGCAGCAAAACCGAATGACCTTAAGCACCGTGTATTTCAAATGCCACGGAAAAGAGAGACGCTAAACGTGTTACAGCGTGGGGGTTTCTTGGTGGGGGGCTCTCTGTTTGCTGCTCACCCGAATTTCTCGTGGCAGAGTTGGTCTGCCTGCAACACAACAGCTCATTTCCTCCCCAGCTTTAAATTACATAACCACTTGCTACAAGGAACACTTTTAAAAAGACAAGGAAAAGCGAAAAAAATGAGTTTAAAAAAAAAAAAAAAGAAAAGAAAAGAAAAGAAAAAGCCCTGGTACAAAATATATGCAGAATTTGTTTTCCAATGAAGGGCTAATAGGGCTACCTCTTAAGTCTGGATATGTAAAAAATTGCCCTTTTCACAGCTGATAAAATACAAATTAATCCTTAGAGGATTTAATATGTGCCTATTTATTACTTTCAAGTATGAAAGTAGTGCTGCAATTAATATAGCCTGCACTCCTGTATGCGCTGCTCCGTGGCATTGTCTTTGAAACAAGAAATATATGCAAAGCTTTTATATACAGATATGGAGACACACACAGACGCACACACACACAAAATGAATGTATTTCCTCTTAAAATCTGCAAAAGCAGGTGTGATGCTGTGCTTTTTCAAAGGCTGAGCATCCAGAGTGTCTCTGTTGTTCCACTGCTGCTGCCAGAGTCAACGTGAACTCCAAAGCTTTAAATTAAGGTGTCTTACGGGGATGAGAGAAATTTATTTGTTTGCAACTGGAACTTGGCTTTATTCTGAGAAGTGTAAACATTTTAAAAATTAAAGAAACATTTTTCTCTCTTTTCACAGATTAATGTTTATTTAACCTCCAACCTCTTTTTTTTTTTCCCAAGCACTATTACATTTATTTCCTCGTCTTTTCAAAATTAACTCTTGAAATGCCAGCTCCAAATTCCCAGTTAAACCACTTGTGCCTGCCTTCAGACAGCAGAGTTGTCATTTGAGAAATTTCTGACTCAATTTGCAGAAAAGAATATTCTTTACTTACCTACTCCTATGCACATATATTTTTTTTTTCCATCTGTTTAGCATATATTGGCCAGGTGACAAGTTTCTAGCACTTTGCACACCTTAAACATCTGCTGACTTTGAAGTTGAAGTGAAAGAGATCCATATTCTAATATTTTTGAAAGCAATATTCACAAATTGTCATTGCTCCTCTGGATATGTAAGATAAAAGGGGGGTTGTGTGAGTGTCTCTCTCATATATATAAATATATATATATGTGTGTGCGTACATATAGAGATTTAAATAATAATAATAACCTTCAGGTCATTCATTTATCTGCTGTGGCTTCAAAAATTTTGTGGTGGAAACGGAGAAATGAAAATGATTCCATTTTTATCCTTCAGTAATGAATCCCCCAAATTACCATAAGCCTTGTTCTTGAAGTTCAGGGTAATGAGTCCGATTTTATTCATATTTTTGGAAGGGTTGAATATCTGTTTGATAGTCTCCCTTTGTTTATTCATCACCAAAGTCTATATAATTTCCTGCGTGGTCGGACGTTTATTTACAATCTCTCCAGCAGTATTTATTTAGGGTAAAAGACCACCTTGGCAGAAGTGGAGGAGAGCAGCTCTCCTGCATTACGCTGCCTCTCCCGTCCCATCTCAGCCCATGGAGCTCTTTTGACAGACAGCATGAAAAAAAATCTGCATAAGGAAAAGTAACTGACAGCTGGGGTCAGACTCTCTCTGTTTAATGACACTGCCAGTTACACATTTTGAATTGTTTAAATATGAGTCTACAGCTTCAACGATCATCATCTCACTGGTTCCACTTTTCATACCCAACAGCCAGGAAAGTGACACGTAATTACACACTTACTGATGGTATCGCCGGGGCCGATAATTAAAACTGCCACGGGAGGATTGCTATTGCTAGTCTACAGCTGGGATGTTGTCAAGAGGTAGAAACTCCAGCAGCTTTTAACGCTCTCTTCTTACAGGTGGACCACGGTGAAGGAATGGAAAGGCCTCAGCACATCATTCACAATGTCTCACACAAATGAAGAAAATCTATTAACAGCCCAATAAGTGAAACACAAACACGCTGACCCGAGGGTTAAACTGTCTGCGTGGACGCTCCGCTCGGCGACACACTGCATTGTTCTTTTATTTTTTTTTTTTGCCTTTTTTTATATATTTAAAAAAAAAAAAAAAAAAAGCCTGTTAGGAATATTTTGCCACCTTTGGTAGCACAAAGGGATGTTGGGTGGGCGGCACTGGCTCAGCAATGAGCCCTGTTTACTTCCGATGATCTCATTGCTGCCCCGTGACTAACTCAGGCTCAGGGACAAGGAACCAACAAGCTGCCAAAGATAAACAGTTGAGGAAACACAGAAAGGTCTCGTTTTGCACGGTAGGTTTTGTTAAATAACTCATGCTTGGGGTGTTGCACCAGAAATTCGTGTTCTGCCTCGGCAAAAACAGAGCAGAGGAGTTCTGAGCTCCAGAGATGGAGAAATCAGCATAGCCAAGGTAACAGAGCAACCAATGGAAAACCCAAATATGGGCCAGGCTTGCCATTGGTTTGATGTTTGAATATTGATAAAACACTCCAATTTTCCTCTTTTTCTCTAATGAAATGGAGATTAAAATAGGAGCAAATTATGAGGGAATTAGTATCTGCATAGTACTTGGTAGATGCTTTATTTCAGATTTTCCCAGTGCACTTTTCAAGCTTTAGGGAAGCAGTGTCGGAGAATGAAGCCAGTTGACTGCCTGACCTTGGAGGGCTTGGAACAACTGCCAGCACCAAACCCTCTGGCAGTTTGCTCATGTCAGTCCCCACACACAGCCGTGGACAATTGGGATTCATCTCTGAGCCATCCTGGCTTGAGATGAGGTGTGTTTTGGCACAAGAGCAGCTCCACGTTTGCAGGTTTGATCCCCAGCCGCTGAACTCAACCATCTCCCGGGCTTCAGCTGGGCTGTGGCCAAGGCAGCCTCATCTCCAGGCTTCCCACTCAGCCCCCTCCCTGCCTTCAGAGGAGATGTGTGCTATCAGCTGCCATCCACAGGCAGCTCCTTCGTGCTCCCACAGCCACAAGAACTCTCCTGGCACACTGAACGTGCTCTTTCCTCCTGCTTATGGCCGGTGTCCCCTTTCTGACTGCATGAAATGTCCCCAGCAAATGCTGGATGCAATAACAAGGACACGTATCCCCAGGCAGCCTTACTGTGTCTCTCAAGGTTGGCCTTGGTGAATTTACAGATGCAGAGAAAGCCTGGGCGAGTGAGGCAGTGAGTGAAAAGGTTGAACACTCAAGAGCCAGAGTCAGGCAGGTGAGAATCACAGAAACACTGAGGTTAGAAAAGACCTTCAAGATCATCAAATCCACCCTGTGCCCGATCCCCACCTTGTCACCCAGCCCAGAGCACTGTGTGCCACATCCAGTCCTCCTTTGGACACCTCTAGGGATGGGGACTCCACCACCTCCCTGAGCAGCCCCTTCCAAGGCCTGACCACCCTTTCTAGGAGGTAATTCCTCACAATGTCCAACCTGAACCTCCCCTGGTGCAGCTTGAGGCTGTTTCCTGTTGCCCTGTCGCTGTTCCCTGGGAGCAGAGCCTGACCCCCACCTTGCTACAATCTCTGTTCAGGTAGTTGTAGAGAGCAAGAAGGTCTCCCTTCTCTAGAGTCAGAAATGCATAACTTTCAACTGCTAGTTTGCCTTAAAAGATTAAGTTAGGGTGAACACCACAACCACCCACCAAAACACCAAACCAGCCAAACAACAATTGCTCTTGCATTTATATATATTAGGCCAATCAATATTTATTAAATTTGGTCTATCTGCATATCAAGTGGGCTTTAAAATTTCAATTTCAATTTCAATTCCTTCTACTTTTCACCTCTGCAACCATTTCTGGACAGAAATGCCACATACTCATACTCCGACATGTTGCATAACAAAATGGAAAAAAAAACCCCAAACTTCTGCTTCTGAATTGCTGTTAAATTACCCCTTTTTTCTTTTCTTTTTTTTTTTTTTTTGCCACCCCTGATGGCCTTCTCCTCATTCCAATGTGTCAATCAAGATGCCTTCTGATATATCTTGACTCTTGCAGTGCTCAAGAATTTTCAAGACTGTTCCACTGCCTGCACCTATATGTAAAATCTGGCTGATTTTTGCCATTGAATTATCTAATTCTTAAATAAAGTATTCAAGCTTTCTAAGGTTTTGGAAATTCGTATCTTAAAAAACTATTTAATTTCCCTTAGCTGATTTATTTTTTAAGCATCAGCTTTGTATATTTAATTCTGGGAACTTATAAAATATTTCTACTGAAACCTTTACTGGGAATTTCTAAGTTTCAGCCCACTTTGGGTATTTTGGAAAATTAGATTAGTAAAGAACCTTGAACAATTTAAGTGCTATAAAACATATTTAACCAGAAATTATGACAAAACTAAGCACACAGTTCTGTGTGATTTGAATATTTGCCAGTGAACCAGTCACAAAAGTCCAGCTGGTATTAAGTAACATGAATGTTGAGTGGTGCAAAGTACTGAAATCAACAGTAATGTTTTATCTAGACATTTTCCCTCTGTTTCTGAGTTTCAATTTCTTCCTTAATGACCAGTAAACTACTATTATAAAGTACTAAAATCGTTTGAAGGAATGATTGAATTTCTTCATTGAAGGCTCACCTTTAAGGTAGATTAAACCAAAATATAATTAAAAATAATATCTATTAAAGATTTTTCAATTACCTGAACGAGACCATACCCTAAAACAACCAGACAAGCAACAGTCACATCATGTGTATTGCAATACACTCATATATTTACTTACAACATTTCTTTTTTCCTAGAAATTTAACATTTGAAACTCTATCCCATTGAGCTGAAAGGATAATTTACAATCAACTTAAGCAGCAGCATAATTTCACTCTGCAACACCTTTGTTAACATAACAAAAGAAAGTTGTGGTTTCCTGATACAGAAGTCTTCAGGTATTTTATTTTAAACAAATGTTTGATAAACAACCTCTGTTGGCTGCAGAAAAAATGTTATTCTGCAGGTTAAATGTTGCTCTGCAGGATAAATGAGGCAGATTTTCCATTCTAAGAGGACAGGGAGGCACCTGGGTTCTTTCACCTGTAGGTAACAGGTAAACTGGGCAATATTGGAGCAGACAAAGTGAATGTAGGTCCTGGACAAATCCAGGTACCACAGAAAGTAACATAGTTACTTTACCCCAACACCTGTTTTTATAGAATCATGGAATCACAGATGGTTTGGTTTGAAGGGAACTTAAAGCCATCCAGTCCCACCTCTTGCCATGGGCAGGGACACCTTCCACTAGCCCAGGTCGCTCCAAGCCCCATCCAACCCGGCCTTGGACACTTCCAGGGATGGGGCAGCCACAGCTTCTCTGGGCAACCTGTGCCAGGGCCTCACCACCCTCACAGGGAAGGATTTCTTCCCAATATCCCATCTAACCCTGTCCTCCATCAGTTCAAAGCTATTCCCCTTGTCCTGTCACTCCATGCCCAAAAGCACCACGAAATTTAAAAGGAGCAGGGTTTGAGCTGCAAAACTGCCAGGCTGCTTGCAGTGCATATGGAAAAATGTCATCAGCTGGGATCTTTCCAGGACAGAAGAGTCAGAGAATAAAGAGATGGTTGATCTGTATGGCACTGTTAGCACTCCTGGAAGAGGTCAAATTGAGCACTATCACCCCTGTTCTTCATCATTGCCTCTTCACAGACTGTATCTAAAAAATGACACCTAGAAATCAGCTCAGACTGCAATTTCCAGTTTGAAATACACCTAATTCACACTGGAATGAAGAATGACAGTGGTGACTCATTTTGTGTAAGGTGCCCTGTATGTGCCAGTGAACCTGGAGAGATGGCACCAAGGAGACGTGGCCAGGGACAGGCACAGCCACTCCTCCAGCTGTGGAGCCACATCGCTGCTTGTGCAGCTGCAAGAAGTCAGGGAAGAGCCTAAATCACTGCAGCAGGAACAGGGAGAGGGGGAGGAAGGTGAGGGAAGAGAGAGGAAGAGAAATACTAATCAGCTGCAGGCAGAGTCCATGATAATTAATCTCAAATATTCAACAAGATTGAAAAATACCATCAAGATTTTTAATTGTAAATTTTTAGAGAGCGCAAGCAAAACTACTCCAAACTGATATTTTACAATACTCTTAACCAGTGAAATCTGAAAACTGATGGAAATGTAATTGTTGGAAAAAAAACTAGAGCAGAGACAGAGGGGGAAAATAATCTTGGAGGAAAGAGGAAAACATAAAAAGGAAACTCAGTGTGCCAGAGAGAACATCACACTGCAAACCACAGATGGGAAAAAAATCATGTATCAGATTAGTCTCTGAACCCACACAACATCAGTAAAACTGAGGACAGGCAACTATTAGTGCTCTGGTGTTTGAGGGAATGTCAGAGGAGAGCAAAGTCACCCAAGAAGTGCCTCTGGCAGCTTCTCTGACCTCCCCAGCAGCAGAACACACAGTGCTGCACATCAGCATCCACAGAGTTCCTGGGGCACAACACCCAGCACTAAACCTGGTCCAAAATGGCACAAAAATGAAGCCCCTCTATACGGACACAGGTATCGTGGAAAGGCCAGGCCTTGACCAGATACAAACCAACTCAGTGATGTTGGATGATGCTGCCTCGGATCACTGCCAATTTATAGATCCTGATCTTCATTTAAAAAATAATGCATATTTCATTCTTGAGTCCTGAACGGGAGACTGAGGGGAGACCTCATTGCTGTTACAACTCTCTCAGGAGGGGAAGAAGAGGAGCAGGCACTGATCTTTGCTCTGTGGGGACCAGGGACAGGACCCCAGGGAAAAGCCTGAAGTTGTGTCAGGGAAGGTTTAGGTTGGATATTAGAAAAAGGTTCTTCCTCACAGGGTGGTGTTGGGCACTGACCAGGCTCCCCAGGGCAGTGGGCACAGCCCCAAGGCTGCCAGAGCTCAAGGAGTGTTTGGATGATCCTCTGGGGCACATGGGGTGGCTCTTGGGGATGATCCTGTGCATGGCTAAGGGTTGGACTCGATGATCCTTGTGGGTCCCTTCCAACTGAGCACATTCTGTGATTCTGTGAAGAGTAACGATGCCCTGCACATTAGGCAAGCCTGAGACTGAGCTGGGGGTGCCTGGGGGGGGACAGTCACAGCCAAGAGGAGCCATATGCCAGCTTAACACAGAGCTTGGTGCTTCCCACAGGCTAATCCAGATCCACTGATTCTAAAAACTGACACAGCAAACCACAGCTTTCAGGGCACCACAGAAAATATGTCCTAGCAGAATTCATACCTATGTTTGGCAGACATCCATCTTGGATCAGTCATAGAAACACAACCCAACATGTGCCTATAAATATATTGATCTCGGTGCAAGTCCAGGGTGTTCGGTGGGTGTCTCAAGGATTAGGGAGCACCTGCACGTTTATGAGAGTTGGTTTCTGACCCCACGCAAGTGAAAGCCAGCTGCTTAAAACTCAGCGTATTTTCTGCTTCCTTAATATAACAATTATTCTCTGGCTTGTCCACGGAGCTCAGTGGATGAGCAATAATAAACACACACTCACCCTTCAGTCCATAAATATCGGCTTCTTTCCAATCCCTGGCTTAGGGGTGCACCTCAAAAAGAGCAGGTAATTTTGCTTTGCTGTCATCTGTATCATATCCACCATGTGCCAAACGTTGCAGAAGCACGAGAGGATATTTTATTAGCTGATAAGCTGAACTGCTATTCACTGAGGAAGAAGATTATCAAACAAATTACACTGAGAACCAATAATAGGGGAAAGGTTAATGATTCTGTAAGCCACCAAATTCACCCGCCCCTGTAGTTTACTAAGAAAATTAGGGTTTCTTCATGCTGAGCTTATGGGAACACTTCACCCATATTTCAACCCTTCTTTCCTCAGAGATCTTTGACATCACTGCTTTCTTGCTGGAGAATTTACATTAAGGACAATTATAAAACAAAAATATACCACCATTCAGGAAAATATACAACTTCTTATCAGAGGGATGTGGATGTTCTTCTTGCCAGTCTACAGACATGGAGATTAAATTTCAGAGAGAGATTTATTTTGTGCTATTGTCCTGTTATTCACCAGAGAATTGTGCAATGCAAGTAATCTGATCAGAATAATGCATAGGGACATATTTCAGAAAACCAATAATTGTGGTAACGTTGAGCTCTGCTAGGTGCCAAAATAAAGTCCAAAATCACTCTCCCTCTTTTCCACAATTCCTTAATCATGGCATCATAATGTGCCGCTCTGTTGTCCATTAAAGCCACAAGCTTGAAGTAATCAATGCTGGACATTTGGAGATTTATTGTAATTTTAGATCTACAGCACTTTTGCTGGCTGAAAAGAAAAATTATAGTTTATAGGTGTGCCATATCTTACATTTTACAGCTTTTACTTCTTTAAGTCGGCTTGGTACAGGTTTTTTTGTGGTTTTTTTGTTTTTTTTTTTTTTTGGTTTGGTTTTTTTTGTTGTTGTTGGCTTGAGGTTTTTTTTTTCTTTCCACCTGAGTGCTGCAGGCTTTTTTACGATGTTAGGAAGCAGTTAAGGCAAACAACAGAAAAAATTACTAAAAGTGACTGTATTTAAATTCTGTTTACTTCCTTAACCTTTTGACTTACCTATACAAAAAGTAATCTTCCATAAACAAGTCCCAAACAAAATCATTGCCTATTTTACTTTCCTTAAACCCTTGTGGAATAAGTAGAAATTGTAACAAGATCCTTTTGACCGTTTTTTATTCCGCTCATATTTGCAATGATTTTATAACTGATGCTTGCTTTGCCTCTCCACATTATCACAATCAGGGCATCCTGGGATTAAAAACCATTTAGGGCCCGACTCTTAAAGAAACTCCCCACACAGCAGTATAATGAACACTGTTCCTTTTTATTGTTGTTGGGTTTATTGATATGCCAAAGATGCTACAAAGCTCAGTTCTCACTCTGAAAACAAAGGAATGACCCACTTCCAGCATGGTTCTGGTACACAGACAGCACAAAAGGTCTGGGGAAGGTAACCCTGAGACCCCACTTGGCCAACATGCCATTAAAGTGGGGCTGGGTCAAATGTTTCCTGTGTCTCAAGACAAATGTTCATGAGTTTTCTTTCATTTTTAAGACTGTGTTAGCAGAAATCATCAGAAAATCATAGAATAGTTGGGTTGGAAGGGACCTTTAAAGGTCATCAAGTCCAACTCCTCTGTGGTGAGCAGGGACATCTTCCAACTAGAACAGGTTGCTCAGGTTGCTTGAATTAACTCATCATTCCCTAATCAACTGTTTGAGGGGCAAAGCAATTAACCAACATTCTTAAGAATCCACCTACATCCTGAATCCAGGATGGCTGGTGCCATCCCCCTGCTTCTGCTCCAGCCCAGATGTTGCCAGGTGCGATGCTTCAACTCATAACCAAAAAACCAGCAAGTTCAGGGAATTACTTCACTATGCCCTAAACTTCAAGTGATTCTAAAAAGCTGCTAAAGGTTATTCTGAATAATAATAGATTCACCAGGTGCTTACACAGGACAGATTTTAACACTTGCTTAGACATGTCTGTGACCTGGAGTCAAAAATGGTACTCACATGAGTAGAATCTCTGAAATGTGTGGTCATGGACATGCCAAGGCCAGCTCATCATGAGACATGGCAAAGATTAATCCAATATTTTAGCTAATATTGTGTAAACATGCAGGCCCTCACTTCCAACAGCACCTTTCAGCCAAGTGCAGCTCAAATCCATACGAATGAGGATTCCTTGCCCATTACTGGAATATTAGAATTCATGTGAATACAGCACTGCTGGCACACAAAATAAATATGTGAGTCCCTCTTAGGAAACAGAGTGCAGAAAATATGTTTCATTAATGTATTTAAGACAGGTGAATTATAGCTTAGCCCAGTTTAAATGTGACCAGACATTTTGAAACTGTTGCTGATCCTGTTTGAGAGCATGAACCGTCAGGTTTTACATTTCCTGGGAAAGGCAGGCACTCCATCAGCAAAGTTACTGAGGAAATGTGTTACCCACTGACCAACAAATGCCAATCCCTGCAGCAACTGCTATTTCTGTGGAAGACCCCACTTCTATAACACATCTAGCAAAAGGACTGTTTAGTTTTCATGGAGAGAAAAGACTCCAGCTCAAGTGACAGATCTCTCAAGCCAGCAGGAACAAGACTAAAAACTCTGTACAAAGAAAAATTCCAAAGTAATTGCCTGTGCAAGTACCAAAATGGGAATGCTGTGTGTTACAAAGCAATAGTATCACAGAATCATTAAGGCTGGAAAAGCCCTCTCAGCCCACGGAGTCCACCCTGTGCCCGATCCCCACCTTGTCACCCAGCCCAGAGCACTGAGTGCCACGTCCAGTCCTTCCTCGGACACCTCCAGGGATAGGAACTCCACCACCTTCCTGGGCAGCCCCTTCCAATGCCTGGTGACCCTCTCCAGGAAGAAATTCCTCCTGATGTTCAACCTGAACCATTTCATTTTGTCCTGTCACTGGTTACCTGTGAGAAGAGGCCAACCCCCATCTTGGTCCTGTCGGGTAGAGCAGATACAGCTAACAACTGATATTCACAAAATAGATGCAAAACCCCTCAAAAACATGGCCAGGAGGTCTTTTCTATTCCCAAAACGCCTTCCAGTGTTGCAGGGAAGGGGAATGTGGCCATTGATTTCAATGAGTGCAGGATCAAGACCGTAATGCTTATAGCAGCCATCCACAGCAGTGTAAACCTATTTGTAACAGAACCTAAGGGCACATTTCATGTATGGTCGGGAGGAAAACCCACTCACAATGGAGGGCATGAGTGTTCCTGGAGAATTTATACTACAAAAGAAAAAGGAAAAACTTTCCTCTATGCCTCTATGTGAATTCATCAATTTAACTTACACTTAAATGGAAAATCGCTATACAGAGACCATAAAAACATATTATGTTACCAATTGAATGGTTTACACTGCTGGCAAGCTCGGGGAAAACATACCTTTTCACTATCACCAGCCTGAGTGAACCACATTATGAAGGATCCCATATATATCTTTAACTTTTGTACATGGCAATTCTCTTCGCATGTGCTCTCCTTACCTTAAATCAAGTGAGTGATGCGAAGAGGGATGAGCAGGGGTAGAGAAAGGAAGGAGATGTAAAGGGGAAAAAAAAGTGGAGAAGGAAAATAAAGAGAAAATAAAGTTAGGGATGAAGAAGAGACAGAAATGGAAAATAGAGCAAGAAAAGGGCAAGGTGTTTCTCAGGAGTCCAGGATAACAAATGCATCTCAATAAAGGCGAGGTGCTCTAAAAGGAAAACAATTCAGGCATCTTGCCTTCCTAACGTATATTCTAGTTCCACATGCCAGAAGGCAGAAGGGCAAGAAGAGACCAGAAAACAGGGAAAAGAAGACACGGTGCTGGGCAGTACCTTGGCTTAGCCAAGTACTTTCTGCAATAAATCTGTTGCTTAGTGCTAAAAGAAAGTATTTTATGCCCATCTCTATTCTTTGACTGCCACAGACAACAGATAACAGTGATAGGACTCCTCCTCTGTACCAGAGCACAGTAAAGGCTGCGTGAAGGGACACTCAAGAGTCCTCTCATCCTGCTGCTTCTCCATATGTCTGTGGTGAGGCAAACACAGAGCTGTCACACAAGGATCACTCAGAGCTCAATGTATGGAAGTCAGCTGTGGCACCTACAGCTGTACCGCCAAACTGTGGCTCTGACAGTCTAACAACAGGTTTTCCACTCCCGGAACTGCAGGTATAAATGCATATAAAGCGTTTTTGGGTGGGGAGGCCCTGGCACAGGTTGCCCAGAGAAGCTGTGGCTGCCCCATCCCTGGAAGTGTCCAAGGCCAGGTCGGACACGGCTTCGAGCAACCTGGGCTAGTGGAAGGTGTCCCTGCCCATGGCAGGGGGTGGGACCAGATGATCTGTAAGGTCCCTTCCAAACCCAAACCTTTTTATGATTCTGTGATTTTATGAGTAGACATACCTGTATGTATGAAGGGGGCTCTGATAACTGAAGTTTCTTAAACTTAAGTTTTGGGTTATTTTACCATTTTTTCTAAGTCAATGTGCCACATCCCAAAGCACAGCAGTGGGACACACTGATGTGCAGCGTGAGAACAAGCGCTGCACATGCTTCACCCTGGTCCATTCCTCTGCCCCACCTCAGTCAGGCACTATTTGGATGCCACACTAATTCAGATTTCTGCCAAACCCCCTCAGAATTAAACTGATGGTGATACGTGGTATCCCAGTGAGGGCCCACTCTCTGGCAGTGCAAAGGATCTTGACACGAAGGAGACTTTCCCCATATCTCTCCTCTCCCCCATCAGTCAGTGGGTCCAACCTCTCCAAAGCCTCAGATTTCAGTCTCCTCTAAAATTTTCTGCAGCACAGAAGTGTAAAGGGAACAATGAAACTTTCCCTCTTAAAGCTGAGTTCCCCAACAGGGAGCCCATGGGGGGCTGCTGAGAAGGGCAGGGGGTCCTTTTGGAGGTTCTCGCCAACTGACCATCCTTTGTGGTCCCCCTCCCTCTCCTTCCTCTCTCATTACTGTGTACAAATCCACCAATGCAAAGAACAAACATTCCTCCACTTAAGCACAGGAAGAAAATCAAGTGTAAGAAATTTGGAAAGTGTCGATGTTTCTGTTTTAAATCCCTCGGGGAAAATCTGATGGCTTTTACTCATGAAAAACCCAAAAAATGCTTTATTTTTTATTTCTCTTCTCTCTTCTTTCCCTCATACAGATGTTCAGTGAGTATTGAACATCTCTATCGCAGGGATTACTGATGTTAATCAGGACCACACAGTCACATTAGACAGAAGTTTTTGTAGGAACTATCCTAAGGAATATAAATTAACAGTGGAGATTGTTCTGGACTGCTGACTGCAGTGTTGGTTACTTTGTGTTAAGAAAACAGCACTGTGCAAATCCCAGGAGCTCCAAGAATGATGACAGGAATGATCAAAGGAGGGCTGGAAATCTATTTATTAATGAAATATAAAGAGATTGGTAGACAACAATTATACCTTAGAAGGAAGCCCATAAGAGAAGATGTGATGCAGTATAAAAAATACTGATCAGCACAGATGAGCCAGATCAAGAGCTTCAGACTCAAAGCACACAATCAATTAAATGCTCGCAAATTCAAAGCAGATGAAAAGAGATTTTGTGTTGCCCAACCTAAAACTCAGACAAATGAACATTGCTGGGATCTGCAGCGCAGCAATATTCCGGGATGGATATTTATGTATCACATAAGGAGCAGAATCACTAATTACAAACTCTGGAAAGGGCATTACACAGCAGCCTCTTGGCCTCAAGCCCATCACCAACACTGTAACCAGAACAGGATTTAAAGAGAAGATAACTTCCAAAATCCATTGCTCTGTATGCCAGCAGTGGCCCTGCAGGACACAGAGCACTGGGTGAGGTGAGCAAGGCAAGGAGCAGCAGGTCTCTGATGAAGTGTCTCGCGGACACATTTACTGTGCGGTCGCAGCTCCGCATTTTATGAAACTCTTGCTGTCCCACAACGACGTGCTAAAATCACATTGAAAAAAAAATATTAATTGTGCTGGGAGCCTGTGCTTATAATTCTGACCCATCTGATCTCATTGACCATAGAAATCATGCTGGTGGTAAAAAAGACGTGGTTGCATCGGAGGCCGGCTCACATCGGGTCCTGTTCGACTCCAGCTGCCTGAAGAAGAGCCACATAAAAATGCTGTTAAAATAAACTTTGGTAGACAGAGACCTGGTGTAAACCAAGTGTAAACTCTGAGTGGATTTTTACTACAGACCCATAAACCTCGGAAAATAAAAGTTTGTAGAGGAAACCGAGAGAGACATTTATCATGGGGACACTGGGTGCTCCCAGGCTTTGCAGGTACTGACTCCCCCCTGCAAATCTCACCTTCTTTTCCAAAGCTGGGCCTATAAATGGCATTCCTGAACCTTCCTTATTGCCTCCTCTATCACAAAATTATTCCAGTGCTGGCACCTTTCCAGTCCCAGGCCGCAGCCAGCAAGGCAATTCCTTTCCTCCACTTCTGTTTTTTCACATCCCTCAGGAACACATCATGGAAAAGACAAAGCTGTTGTTGGTTGTAGTACATCAAGATCCCAAAATTGCTCCTAATTGTAACATTTGTAATTATTTCTAGCTTTTAATTTTTATAATGACTCTTCATGGTTCTGTTGACCAGAGGGAAAATTTTAATCCCAAATGTGCCCTAGTGTCAAAATTGCCATTACACTTCAGGAAAATAAAGGCTTTTAAAAGTCACAGAGTTTACTTATTGCATATTAGAAATTAATATTTATTGTCAGATTTCCATTGGAGATTGAAACCTTTTATTTAACAGTGGCTGGGAGTGTAAATTATTCAAATGTTTACATTTGAATGTTGCTGTACTCTAATGATTCCATTTGCTGTAGTGTATTAGTGGGAAGATAATGAAAAGCTTCATCACAGGGTTAAGCAAATATCCAGTTACAACTTTTTATGGCAGTGGAAGAGGCTCAGTTTAGACAGCCCTGTGCTCCTGCAGAAGTCCTTGTGCTGACCTCCACTGACAGGACAATAACACACTCATTGCCTCTACTATAGCATCAAGATGACCAGGCAGTTGTTAAAAATTAGGGTGTTTTTTCCACTCTTCCTATGCAAAGGGATTAAAAATCTACATAGACTTCAGCTTGGCCAGCAAAGGAGTGGTGCAACTATGAAGGCAAAAGTTTGGTTATTTGAAAGGGATTTTTTAAGGAGATGAAGGAGCTGAAGGAAGAAAGCAGTTACGTTTGCAAATTTTCAGCACTGATTTCTATTTCCAAGTAGAAAATTATATCAATTTATATTTTATTATATTTTAATAAAAGTACAAATTTTATTGATTAATAATGGAGAAGGTGTGTCTGTCACTGTTCTTCTCCAGGAGACCTCTCTCTCTACTGAGTTTATTCTGTATTTTATGAGTAAAAGCCTTGAGAAATCCCTACTCCGAAATACCCTTGCTTCAGCCAGCAGAGAAGGATCAAAAGGCAGCACCAAACCCCAGGCAAAGCTTGAGGCCACCCCATCCCTTTTGCCAGTTCCCATCCCATTCCCAATCCAGGGCACAGGGAAGCACCTCATTCCCCGCACAGCCCACAGAGGATCAGTTGGTCTGGCTTGGGACACGGGCAATATTTTCTGCCTAAACTTAGATTTTTCTGAACTTCAGCCGTAGCATTAAGTGGTTAATTCTTCCCCCTCTCCAGGGTTTTCATGGGATATCCTGTTCATGCATCCAGAGCTTTGTGTACAGGTGGTGGGAGTCTCTCATATTTAAAGAAAAAAATAAAAACACAAGCACTTGAGGAGAAAAAATGTTTTTTAAATGGTTAAGACAATTTTTTCTACCTCATAAAGAACCAAAAAGAGGCAAAAGCCCAATTTTCCCACCACTACAACCTCAGTTCCAGCCCTCACCTGTGTCATTCCTGTTACGCACAGTCCAAAGCTCTGCAGCTGCCCTTGGATTTTCTGCCAGTATAATTTTTTTAAATACACAAATATTATACTCCAGGGCATGTTTTCCTGGGCCAACAATACATGCCTCACTTTTATTGTGAGGCACAAGCCCTTCGGTTTCATGTCTTTTGACCTCCCAAGAAATGTATTAATGACCCTATAAAGCTCTCCCTGGCACGTATTCATATTAATACAATATACTCCTTTGTTTTTATATTACATAGTAAAAAGGCGGAGAGAAGGAAAACAAGACAGTGGGTTTAATATCCTTCCACCACAAAACATAGTTCAGTGGGAAAAAAAAAACAACCAGCAGTGATCTGAAGAGGGATAGCTGACATCATTTAAGCTCAATTTTAGCCTGGCTTATTTCTTTTCCTACTTATTTCTCTGTTGCCTTCAGTTATGACTCTACTCCATCCAGTAACTAAGTGCAGCTGCTGACTTTGGGAGCCACCAGCAGCGAGCCACGGATTCCTCCTGCCCACTGAAGGAACCAGCTCCTCCTGCAACAGCATCCCGGGTCAGCCACGCTGTGAGGGGGCCAGGGGAGTAGTTTGGAATAACAACTTCCCCTCTCTCTACTTTGGTCGCACTCCCAGGCGCCTCGTTCTGTAAGTTGCTTTCAACCTGGAGCTGGGGAATGGCAAGGCAGCTCTGAAGGATTAGGTTGGAGGAAAGGAAAAGACCTGAGCACACACGAGATCAACTCAACATGTTTTGTGCCTTATTTCTTTAAGAGGGGGGGGGGGAATAAAAAAACTGGGGAAAATCACTTCTGCAACCATTTTCTCTGTTTTTTACTCCAAACTAACTAAAATTAGTTTACTAGAGGCATAGTTCAATACTTGGGCTACTCCTTGAGCCTAGTGAGCACGCTGGGAACAAGTTTTGGGGTAACTGGTTCCTTTTGCTCACTGAACTCACATCAGCTGGTGATAAACAGTTTGCTCAATATGGGTGTTGTATCCCCACAGCTTGGTGCAGGATATCCGTGGTCACCCTCCAGTGCTCCAATTCTGCTTTTTGATCCAGTGGCTGTATTAAAATCCCTACCAAGGGGGTCTATGTAATACTGCTGTGCCATTACCAGTCTCTCGTTTGCACAGTAGATATGAACATGTATCACCCCTTACAGGTGGCACAACAGGCTCAGCTACGAGGAAAGCCAATGATGATTTAGTTCTGGCTGATACAAACAGAGTATGTTTTAACTGAACTTTCAATTAAGCCAAATACTTGATAAAAAAATCAAATGACAAACTCAAAATGGGCATGGCAAAGCCTGTCCCAGGCTTCTGAGGAGACCACTGTACTCTGAAACCACAGAACAACCAGAGTAATTATTTTTTTACTACTTACAAAACAAATAAAACCTAATTTTGACTCAGTGTCCTCAGCTCTGCTGAGGAAATCTCACAGATTCTTCACATATATGGGAGAGGAGGACAAATATAGCCTTATCCCTACTTAATTCTTTTTTCCTCCTACTTTGAAAGGAAAAACATCACCGTTCATAAAGTGTGGCCTTTTTGTTAGGGCAGAACTACTTTTTTTTCTTCCAACACTTCCAAAAAAAACACTTCAAAAGTTAATAGAAGTGAGTTACCCAACAGCTCTTACAAAAGGAAGTCTCCAGATTTTGACACTTTTTGGAGAAAGTGTTACCCACAAAATGATAGAACACACTCCACAAACCCCATTCACACAAGCAGGATAGAGAGTTTTCCAGCATTTTTAACTCCCTAGCAGCATCTTAGCTTTTGTTTATCTTTGATATTTAAGGCAGAATGGATGGGAATATTCATAATTAATAATGAGTAAACCAAGAGTTTAGTCTTTTTATTAATTTTTAAATTTAGAAAATTATTAAAAAACATGAAGCTGAAGTTATTTGGCAAGCGCCTTGCAAGGCACATAAATAAATCTCTTTCAGCAAGTCTCCAAGGGTTTTAGGCAAAACTTTGTGAATGCCAAGGAGGAAATCTAAAAACAATTTCTGGCTTGCTAGCTGAGCCAAAAAATGGACATCATGTCCAAAATACAATCTGAAATATTATTTCTTGTGCTGAAGAATGAAGTGGTACATGTTTTCAGCTCAGGACTGTCCAAGAAGCTTTCCAATGAATTGATGTCATCAGGATTTTAACCCTTAGCACCAGCCTCACTTTAGAGCTTTCATTTCAGCTCTTTAGAGGGAGTCCCAAACCACAAGGTACACTGGGTTGGTTTTTTTGATTTTGGTGAGCAAAATGTTTTGTCAGAACTTTTCCAGCCATTCTTACTAGAGGTCAATATGTGGGAACGCATCAGTGGTCTAGAGAGGATTCACCAGTAGCCTGGTTTATGTTGACTTCTTCACAGAGGATATCCAGCTCGCTCCTGGGGATCCTTCTGAAATCTTTAAATTGCCTTCTCTAGTATGAGTGAGTCGCATTTCAGGGCAAGATGAGAGAGAAGTTAGAAAAGCTCTGTGCTGAAGATCACACAGAGCGTTTGGAAATGGGTGTGAGTTTGGTAACAATCGTGAAAGGATTCAGAAATTAAAATCTGAGCAACTTGCTCTAGTGGAAGGTATCCCTGCCCTTGGCAGGGGGTGGAACGAGACGATCTTTAAGGTCCCTTCCAATCCAAACCATTCTATGATTCCGTGATTCACCAGTGTGGAGCTGGCAAACTCCAGATGTGGTTGATCTGCTCTTCTCTTGCCTTGCACGGGTAACACATTGAGGATGTGTGAACCAGCCATCTCATCCCCCAGGCTCCTCACTTTACAAACTTAGCAGCGTGTTGCAAAAGTCTAAACTTGCCATGTAGGGTTATAATGTGCTTGTTCCAGCAGAGAAAACCTTTGTGGGCTTTACACCAGATGTGGCACCTGAGGTTGTTAGAAAACCGATATGAGAGAAAGTTCTCCTAACAAAACTGCGTTTTTTAAACACTGCATTGATCCTGGAGAGGGTTGTCAGGCATCGGAACAGGCTGCCCAAAGAAGTGGTGGAGTCACCAGTGGTGGAACTGTGCAAAAAACATGTGGATATGGCACTTTAGGACATGGTTAGTGATGAAAATGGTGGTGGTGCTGGTTGGACTTGATGATCTTAGAGGTCTTTTACAACCTTAACCATTTTAGAATGATCATTTTTAGCAAAGATTTTCTCTGTTATGTTTCAGTTGATGACAACTTTTAATTACAAATAAACCAGAACTGAATTCCTAACATGCTGCCTGCCATTTGGATTTCCACTCTGCTCCTGCCAGTGCCCTTTCCTTCAGCCCAATTATTCCCAGTATCAGCACTCAGGGGCCTGAGGTGGGAAGCAGCTGGGGCCAGGTGGAACACGAAGCAGGGGGATTGCCAGAGCTGCATCTAAGAATCATCCTCTACACAATTTTCACAGGTACCTTATCCAAAAAGCATCCACTGAGTGAGCACAAAACCAGAAAATACTTCATAGAATGTCTGTACTTGTGCTGCCATTTCCCCTGATGCAGAAGAGCAGTGATTTCCTGAACACAAATATGAAAACTAATATGTTTTACAGACCCCCAACTCTTGCACAATAAGCTATAGTTATGAAGGGACAGACCTGCAGGAATCACACACAGACTGTCTGTGAGTATTGAATGTCTGCAGTATCTACCCCTGCAATTAAATTTGCATCTTCAAACAAAACATCAGCAGAATTGACAGAGTCTTTGTTTAAATAAGGTTTGCTCCAGCTTTGAGATTTTTAACTATTGTTATCGACAATACAAATGAAGGTTTATGGAATGTGGATATATTAATTCCTTCCTTCCTCTGATTAAAAACGCCGTACGGCTCACTGAGAATCTGAGAGTGGAGCTTTTTAAATTCCTGTAGACACCAGCTCCCAGCACACTGGTTTTTTATGCATCACGTCACTTCCCGGTTGCCTTTTACCAAAAATGAATATAACAAAATCATAGACACCAGCTTAAAATTCCACTTTAAATATTCCTTCATCACAGCCGCTTTTCAAGTCAGTGATTCTCAGGGAAAAAATAAAAATATGTTGGTGTATTTTTGAAAAGGGCGCACATTTGTATTGCCCAGATTGGATTAAAAATCCTTGCAAATGTTCCTCTGCTGACAATGAAAAGTTAAAAACCTTTCCCTGGTTGTGTGTCGGCATCTAAACCAGAAAACTGAGCTTTTGCTCTCTGCTTCCTACCTCTAGGATTATCACAAATTTTACTCTCTTGGCATCCTGATTTGTTCAATTTGTGGGGTTGGTCAAGCTCATTTCTGACAGAAACCCTGAGGGAGAGTTTAGGAGATGTAAATGAGCACACTGACAGCCACGTGACATACTCTCTGCACACAAGAATTGCCTAATGAGAAAAAGGACCCACTAATTTTTTTTACTCAATGGACAAAATTCAATTATTTATTGAAGTTGCCATCAAAATTCCATTTATTTGTAGAATCACAGAATGGTTTGGGTTGGAAGAGACCTTAAAACTCATCTCATTCCACCCTCTGCCATGGACAGGGACACCTTCCACTAGACCAAGTTGCTCCAAGCTCCGTCCAACCTGGCCTTTGACACTTCCAGGGATGGGGCAGCCACAGCTTCTCTGGGCAACCTAATTTACTCAGCTAAAGGACAGCACTGATTAACTTACAGTGACCAACAGAATATTTTGGCTAAAATTCAGCTCTCTCTTGGAAAACGAATGGAAACCTAGAATTGCCACCTCACATTCTTCTCAGCCCCTGGGCTTCCAGTCAGATGATTTGACTGGCAAAAGGCTTTTATTTATTTATTTATTTACTTATATACTTACTTGCTTGCTTACTTACTTTTCCCCGTGGATACAAGTCCAAAAATCCATTGTGATGCAAACAAAATCTGCATCTTTCTGGTTCATTCATCATCAGAGGGACAGATACATTTCTACCATCGCATAGCATGTGATTTTAGAGATTTGTTGTTGCAGAAATTGAGATGTTTTGTACCCATAAAGGCAAGGTCAGGTGCTAAAGCCACTGCTATTAAACCATCTTTGGCAGAGAACAGACCAGGGATATCAATTTGACCCAACCGGGTCTGCCAGGGGGTCACTGGACAAAGTGACTAATTACCATCCCTGGCACAGCCACAGGAAACCTGGTTGACTGGGGATGATGATATGGCCAGAATAATACAAATTTATACGCAGGACTTATCATTTTGCTGGGAAAGAGCTGCAAGCAGAGGTACAGTGGTCACAGAAAGAGGTTTATGTCCAACTGCTCCAGGAGAGAGAAGCTGTGCAGGAGTTGAACTGAGGACAGCCTGAGCTGAAGACTTTTGACCAAATTTAAAAGCTGGTTTGGTTCAGGTAATCCCTTTCTACTTCTATGCTATTAATTCAATGCTATTAATTAAATACCTGAAAGAAGGGTGGAGCCAAGTGAGAGTCGGGTTCTGTTCCCAGGGAACAAGTGACAGAACAAGAGGAAACGGCCTCAAATTGTACCTGGGGAGGTTTAGGTTGGAAAAATCTCTTCATGGAAAAGGTTGTCCAGCCCTGGCACAGCTGCCCACCTCCCTCACCACCTCTGGAGGGATTTAAAAGCCATGTGGATGTGGCACTTGGGGACATGAGATTTTGGTGGTCTTGGCAGTGCTGGGGGAATGGTTGGACTCCATGGTCTCAGAGGTATTTTCCAACCTAAATTATTCAGTGCTTCTGCGAATTTTATAATAAGGTGCATGTTGATGCTTTTGCAGAGTAAAGTACAGGCAATAAACCACAGCTTCTGGATTTAAGAAATGTACCCTTTCTTCTGCAGAGTCTCTCCCAAGTTTTTTTAAATTATTTTTTTTGTCTTTTTTCCCTTTTGAAAAGAAAAAAAAAAAGAGGAGAAAAAAATTCAAAGCACAGCAAATTAATAGAAAACAACTGAAAACATGTGAAAAAAGCAAACACCCAAGCAAGAGCCATCCCTGTCAGGAGGTTTTCCATAAATCCTAACTTCTCATCATCTGAAGATTTACTTCTTTAGCAGCAGATGGTGTGACCCTTATGCAATTAGTTAGCTCTGCTCTTAGAGAGATAGCGCTCTTCAAACCCCAGTGTTGTTGCTGACAGAAACATTTTTAAAGCACTATGCAAACAAGACTACTTTCTTTAATTGCAGCATGCAAATGGGATGGAGAAGGATGGAAGGAGGTGAATATTAAGCACTCAGCCCAATGCAGCTCTGAGATGGAGCCTTCACTGGCAGGGTAATGAGTGAAACAAAGAGCATCCACTGAAAGTGGATTTATTAGGAAGAAAATCTTCACTGTGAAGGTGGTGAGGCCCTGGCACAGGTTGCCCAGAGAAGCTGTGGCTGCCCCATCCCTGGAAGTGTCCAGGGCCAGGTTGGACAGGCCTTGGAGCAATCTGGGCTAGTGGAAGGTGTCCCTGCTCATGGCAGCGGGTTGGAATGAAATGAGCTTTAGGATCCCTTCTAACCCAAACCAGTCTGGGATTCT
>VZRE01007100.1:247393-263138 GCA_013396775.1 Cephalopterus ornatus
GAAAATGGGATCTGCAAAATATTAACTGTAATAGCATTCAATATAACTACAATTCCAATGAAATAAAGGTTTCTGTCTTCCTTTACCACCTTCTCCCATTTTTTTTTCCCATATTGATAATTATTAGCACTCACCCTGGGTTCTCCTGCCCAACCTGACACCCTCAGCCAGCAAATCATTTTTAATGGAGAGCAAAGGAGGGAAACTGAGGGCTGGCTGGATTAACTATTTTGCCCAAGGTCACAGGCAGGTCGATTTATGGGTAGGAACAGAAATTAGACTCGGTCTCCATCACTTGAACAACAGTGTCAAACACCAGAATTGTGGCACAGCTGAAATGTGAGTGACCCCAGTTGGTGCACACCAAAACCCTGCACTCCTCTGGAGTCAGGACTGAGGATTCCTAAGGAATTATAGACAGTAGGGATACCTGGTTTGGAGCTAAACCCATATACACACATACTCACCTCACCAAGGTCCAAGCCACTCCACCAACATCAGCTCTCAGCAAAGCCCTTTTTCGGCATGAGCAGTATTCAACTCCTATTGGGCTCTCGGCTCAGCCGAAATCTCCAGGTTTGGATTTGGCAGGGGTAGGAATGAGGCAGAACAACACCTTGGCTGCAGCCTGAGGTATCCAGAAAGATCTCACTGAAACATGCCAGAAATCTGAAATTGTCTCTGAACCACAAGCAGGATTTATCCTTAAACCCAGAGCAAAATCCTGCCTGACCTGAGCACTGGGCTGAACACAGACACCCTCAGCCTCCCACAGCCTGCTTGTGAAAGCTGGGAATTTACTCTCTGATGGACGCAAGTGGCCAAGATCACCCTGCCAAAGAACACGTGGTTTTTCCCTCAAATCTCCTTCACATCACTGGTTTCTTCCCTTATTACACAGCTCAGCTCTGGACCCCCTGCCACCGGGAGCTGGGTGCTGGAGGAAGATGCCACAGCTCTGCCATGTGCTGAGTCTCTTGTGTGACCGACACCTGAGCCAGGACTGACAACTCCCTTCTTACTAAGGCAGATTTTAGGAGAAAACAGCAAGATTTGTGCAAATGATGTTTATTTTGTTGATACCGGCTGTGTATTCTCATAATCGCACTCAGTGTTACAGATTAACAACATAATTCAGGCATCAGGTATCAATTTCTGACAGTGTTGCACCTGTAATATCTATTCCCCCAAAAGAAAGTATCTGATTACTCAAGATTGTAAAAAAATACTCACAAATATTAGCAAACCACTCTGCTAGATACTCCCTCACAGGAATTTTTACCTATTGACATTACCACTATTCTCTCTGTTGGTTTTGTTCATGTTTTGTTTTTTTTTTTTAAGTGTAACAAATATCTTTACCTTTTTACATGTAGCTTTATGAGAAAACCTAATAAAAAGCCAGTAAAGAAGCAAAGTTAGCTATTAGATAACAGTTCTTGCTGCCAAAAGCCATAATCTGACACAGATTGAGACTGGTACAGTAGTCAATTAATGGCTCAGTGCTCATACAATAATGACCTACTAACCTGACGGTGTGTTGCTCTCACATTTTGCTGTCCCCTGGGATGCCACTGTCACTGTGTTATCTATTGCCTGCTTCCCTATCAAAGAAAATAAGCAGAGCTGAAATGTATGTACGCACCAAGCTCTGTAGTTCATTGCACACCAACCCCAGCAACTGGAGGAACAATAGATTTATAAGTTTATCCTACATTAAACCAAACATGCCTGACTGCACTGTAAATTACTAAATAATAAACCAGGTGGTGTAAGATCCTGGCTTGGACAGAATATAAAAATCTATCAACCTGTAAAATACAATAACCATAAACGTGCTCTGTAGCTGATGGCTCAGGTAAACCATCCACCTCCAGCCACAGAGGTTTTGCTGGAGTAAATTGCAGCAAAAGGTTTACTAAATTCAGGTCTGGAGCACTTTTTCATTTTAGGCAACACCATCAATAGGAGAAATATAATTGAGCTAAAAACAGTGGCAAATGTGTTTGTTTTGTTTACATTTCTTTGTCTCTAATGGAGCTATTTCATGGTAATGTGCTGTGTTTCCCAGCATATTGCCACGGGCATTTAGTCTGATCTCTAAAGAGAAGATGAACTACTGCATAAGGGCATCTTTCTTCAAGATTCAAACTTCATATTCAAATTAGCTTGAAGTAGTAGGGGAGGTGCAAAATGCAGAGATCTGAAAGGTCAGGGCACTTGTTTCATTAGAAGGGACTAAATCTCGCTTTAAAATAAACGCCCAGCAGTTGTGTTAGTGCAATAAAATACTTTGCATGCTGTCATGCACACCATTAGCCCTACCCCGAATTATATCTGAGATTTTTAATAAGTCTTACCTTTGCCACCAAAATTAATTGCCATGAACGGCAGAAAACATTCTATCAAGACATTCAAAAATGATTCAATAAATCACAGCTCCAAAATCTACACTAATAATTAATTCCATTTTCGGAGCTTTTCAATAAGCCAAGCAGGTTAAATTTATATGATTTACAAACAGTGTTTACATTCATAGAGGGACAACTAATTGCTGCACGGCTTGACATCGTTACAGGGAAGTGCTGGGGGATGCAGACAGTTTAATTAGGAGTGGCTTTAAGTTCACAATATGACTGGTATCACAGTGCCTTTCTAATATGCTTGTATAGGATGATCATACACACCACTGCATTTTTTCTTTCTGTACTCTTTGTCTTTACAACAGAAAATAAAGTATTTTTTGTTCAAAGGCAGCTGGCACAGTATATATTTCCCTCTCAGTTTTATTCTCTTGCTTTGCAGAGCGTAAAGAAATGTTTCTTAACCTAACAAAGTGCATATTCAATTGCAGATGCATGTACCTCGCTGCAACGTGAGCAAAACACTTACAAATCATGTTCTCAGCTTCTCCCAAATTCTCCCACTCAATGCACCATAAACTCCCTGAAATTACTGGGAACTCAGCACCCCATGAACAGAGCTCATCTTTTACCTGGATTGAACCTGAAGTGAGCACACACCCCCAACACACACCCACGCAACCCTAGTGGGGTTTGAGGTTGTTCACGCACCTTTTTTTGGTGGAAAAATGGAAACTGCCTTGCAGAGAGCACTTGAATTTCAGGGAGGCCTCTCCAAAAAAGCTCTACCCTTTCCCACCATCACCCAGTAAAGCATCACCCAAACGCACAGAGAGACCTTGATAAGTCAGAGGCTGGGCAATCACCAACTGTGTGAAGTTCAACAAGGGCAAGTGCCAGATTCTGCACCTGGGATGGGGCAACCCCAGATATATGGACAGACTGGGGAATGAGGTGCTGGAAAGTAGTGCCAGCACCTGAGGGTCCTGGTGGGTGGCCAGTTGTCCATGAGTCAGCAGTGCCCTGGCAGGCAGGAGGGCCAACTGTGTCCTGGGGGGGGCATCAGGGACAGCATCGCTGGCCAGGCCAGGGAGGGGATTGTCCTGCTCTGCTCTGCACTGGGGACACCTCACTTGGAATATTGGGGTAGTTTGGGGCACTGCAATATAAGGAAGATATTAGGCTGTTAGAGAGTGTCCGAAGAAGGGCAGCAAAGATGGTGAAGGGCCTTGAGGGGAAGCTGTGTGAGGAGCAGCTGAGGGCACTTGGTGCATTCAGCTAGAGAAGAGGAGACTGAGGGGAGACCTCATTGGGGTCTTCAACATCCTCCTGAAGGGTCACCAGAGGAGCCGGCATTGGTCTCTTCTGTCTGTGACCATTGACAGAACTTGTGTCAGGGGAGGTTTAGGTTGAATATTAGAAAGTGGTTCTTCCCCCAGAGGGTGGTTGGGCACTGAACAGGCTCCCCAGGGCAGTGGGCACAGCACCAAAGCTGCCAGAGCTCAAGGAGCATTTGGATGATCCTCTCAGGTACATGGTGTGACTCTTGGGGATGGTCCTGTGCAGGGCCGGGAGCTGGAACTTGATGATCCTTGTGAATCCATTCCAACTCAGAATATTCTGTGATTCTGTGATATGTATTTAGGCCCCTAATGTCACAGCTGAAGCCTTTTGTAACCTGAACCCAAGAAACTTAATTAACAATATCAGTAGGAAAACATCTCACTGACAGCCAAGCCTGGGCATCTGCCAAGGGGCAGAGTAAAGGTGGCTGCTATACAACCTGCTTTCATCACTGAATATTTTTTCTCTTGACATGGTAAGGACAGATGCCCTAAGCAGCCTCCTCATTTCTTTTTTAAGTAAACTAGGCTGAAATATTATTATACTACTATTATGAGATGTCTCCATCACTTATTTTTCACAGTGGTTTTTCCATTGCTGGGAAGGGGAATATAACGTTGCTGTTCCGGAACATGAGAGCAGTTTATTGCAGCATTCTGCTCCTTCCAGACATACACATGCAGAAGATGATCATGTTCCTGTTCTAGTGTCAGCCTGGATGTTTGCATTATCTGCTCATCTCTGCAATGGAGCCCTTTCACTCACCATGAAATGAAACCACTTGGGAGACATTCGTAAGTCCAGAATTATTTCAGAAAACAGTTTGTGATAAGGAAAAAACAATATATCCAGTTAAAAGTGCACAAATAACTTGGATAAGAAGAATACAAGTGTATACCCACTCTGGAATTTGTCCAGGGGAGGGGTGATGCACCCACTGCTGCACCAACTGCTGGGGGATCTCTGCAAGCACTTCTCACATCCCCATCCCAGGGGATGCAGTGGGTGTGCAAGGGTGAAGAAGTCAGAGATCATCAGCAGTCTTCTCATGGTCCTTGGTTCAGAAAGCCGTAACAGAGCTCCGATCTAATGTTGATTCCCAATCTACTGAACAATGGCATCTCTCCGTGGAGGACCAACTCTTGGTCTCATGTCAACAGCTGACTGAGTGGCAGAAAAAAGAGGTTTTCTTTATCACCACATCCAGATTCATAGGTTTTGATTTCATAAAAAAAATCACTGGAAAAGTTATAGAAGGAGACTGAAAACATTGGATTTCCATTCAGTTTCATGGAGTTTAATCCTGGACATGTTGAAAAAGCTTAACCTGTGAGAAAGGTACTGAGCTCTGCATGTCCCAGTGTCCAAGGAAAGTTTTTTTGCACTAGTTAGAAATTTAAGGAATTTTCTGGCAATGCATTTTTGATACGCAACTTCATGTTACAACAACTGGCAATGGTAAAGTTGTTACGGTCTGTTTATCTTTATTTAATTATTTTTATGCACCCATCACTGTAGCATCTGGATCAAATGTAATAATGCATTAAATTAAACTGTCTAGAGTGGATAATACGAACTGTTACCATCTCCACAATCCCTAACAACAACCACCACAGTGATAACAAAAGATAAGATCTTTCAATATGCAGAAGTCCAATGGCCAGAGATGAGGACAAAGCCAAATGTGAGATGAGTGTATTTGGTATAATAGAACCGTAGAACGCATTAGGTTGGAAGGGACCCTAAAAATACCTCTTTCCACCCCCCTGCCATGGGCAGGGACACCTTCCACTGTCCCAGGTTGCTCCAAGCCCCATCCAGCCTGGCTTTGGACACTTCCAGTGATGGGGCAGCCACAGCTTCTCTGGGCAACCTGGGCCAGGGCCTCACCACCCTCACAGCCAACAATTTCTTCCCAAAATCCCATCTCACCCTGCCCTCTGGCACTGGGAAGCCACTCCCCCTTATCCTGTCCCTCTGGGCCCTTGTCCCAAGTCCCTCTCCGGGTCTCCTGGAGCCTCTTTAGGTACTGGAAGGGGCTCTCAGGTCTCCCTGGAGCCTTCTGATCTCCAGGTGAACACGCCCAGCTCTCCCAGCCTGGCTCCAGAGCAAAGAGGCTCCAGCCCTTGGAACATCTCCATGGTCTCATCTGGATTCATTCCAACAGGTCCACACCTTCCTTGTGCTGAGGATCCCAGGATTCAGTACTCCGGGTGGGGTCTCAGAAAAGAGGGGAATAGAAGGAGAGAATCTGTCACAAAATGAAGGGTGTCTGAGGTATGGGGGACCCTACAAGGCCTTTCTTTTGGAACAGCTTCCTCCAAGTCTGCACTTTCACTTGAGCTAAGAAGCTTCAGAGACAGTGAGTGAATGAAGACACAGCTGAGATGCTGTTAAGAAAACCAGGGCTATAAATATTTTGCACCTTTCAGTAGGCTGGAGTGGTGGACAACTTAACAACAGTTACAAGAGGTAAATTCTGTTCCTCTTTGTACACGACTCTATTGATTTCACATTCTACACTTTCTTAAAGTGCTGAGATCATTATGTGTCTTTTAATAGATTTTGACTCCGGAGACAAACATGTTGAGAGCTGTCATCATCAAGATGCCTGCTGTCATTGTGCCATCTTCTTAACCTAACGTAAGGAAATTCATATTTAGTGAACGAGGAAATTACTTTGGGTATGTATCATTCAAATCCTTAAGGATTATTGGCTAATTAGGAGGACAGTAATGTAAATTTGCCTTGTGTCAGGTTTTCAGGAACAGTAAAATAACATAATTAAGCAGTGAGCAAAGTAGATCATTTAAGCTACTCCTCACTGACAAATGTATATGATGTCTAAATATACCATGGGCTTCTAAACTGGTAACTAATGAGAACTGACTGGAAAGTCTAAAACAATGGTTTAAAAGAGAAATTGAGTGTGTTAATCCACAGTAAATAGCTCTAACTCATACTCGGTGGTACTAAGGAGAAGGAGGGTGATGTTAAGGAGGAGGGTGATGTTTTCAGTCCTGTGTCCCTGGCAGATGGGCAGTGGTGCAGTTGGAGTAGCAGGGGCAGCCCAGACACCTTCCTCCTCAGTTTCACAAGAAACCAGGGAATACGTGCAGCTGCAGCAAAGCCACGTGGAAATTCAGCACAAAAGCCAGCAAGCTCTTTGCATATGCAATTGCAAACGTGTTTGGGGTTATTAAAACCTTCTTCTTCTTCTTTTTCCTGCTTTGGTTCACCCTCTGTTTGCTGAGTGGTGACTGTGCATGACACACTCTACCAGAGCGCTGTGTTATGCTGTGTGTGACCTTTGCTTTGCATCTCGTTGGAGCAACTCCGTCTGAAATCAGTACTTGGGGCTTCTCTGTTACTTCAGGACAGTGGCACGAAGCGGAGAATGGAGTGACATGAGCTGGTGGCAGAGAGCAGCGCCCTGCAGAGGATCCTCACCCCTCCAAAGAGCGCCCAGAGCTCCCACAACTTATGGAAGGTTATTAACACAAACTGCACAGCCAAATTCTCCTCAGTCACTGCGTGGGAACATTATTATTTTTAACTCCAGATGTTTCAGTTTAATAACTGGACCTCAGCACTGCACCAGAGGATGGGTGTGCAGCTCATGCAGGAGTGAGAACATTTTCAGTGCTCCGGCCAGAGGCATGGACTGAACTTGGTTTGTAAGGTCCTGCAGCTGATTGTCCTTGTGCCTGAATGAGCAGTTCCCCAAACCAGGCATGGGCAAAGGATCTCCTCTGAAATCCCTCAACCGAGGAGATCTTGTTTCTGTTCCACGTGACCTGCTTTATTTCTGTTGCTCGTGGGTGTGACAATTCTCCTAGCCAGGGCTGGTGCCATAATCACCAATTCCCAGCACTGGAGTGCTGGAACATCCCTTCTTGCTCAGCATTTTGGGTGGTTGCTGCCTGCAAACAGCCATCCCACCACAAATAGCTCATGGAAAAACCCTTCTCAGTACTTCCCATTAGTAGCAGCAGCTCATGAATGTAGGCCTACACTTTAGAAATAAAAGGGTTCCAGCCCTTCTGGTTTTCCCACTCACAGCTGGTTTTCCCACTCCCATCTGTCTGCCCATTCACTCTCACCCTTTCCTTCTTTCTCATATCAACATTCATATTTCTGACTTCTTCAAGTCACTGTGGTTATGACATCCAGCTGCATCCACAGCAGGAAGCAATCATCTTCCCTAACTTATTGTGAATGTTTTCACAACACTGAGAAGAGATTCAGGATGGAGAAAGTTGTTAGTCAGACCTGCAGTTTGGTGTAAGGTACCAGAAAGGATGAAGTAGGAATGAGGTGACAAACCTGATGCCCTTCTTTATAATTTACATTTGAATTTGCATCCCTGGAGGGATTTAAAAGTGTAGATGTGGCACTTGGGGACATGGGTTGGTGGTGGCCTTGGCATTGCTAGGGGATGGCTGGACTTGATGGTCTTAGAGGGCTTGTCCTACTTACAAGATTTGGTGATTCCATGATTCTCTCCACTCAACATCACTTGGAATGATCTTAGAAGACGAGACACTGTTGTAGCACACACCAAGGCATGGCTTATTACACACCTTGCTAAAAAGAGTGTCCTAATTCAAGCCCGATGGGCACCAACACTCAAACATCCAAGAAAAGCCTAATTCCCAAATGTTGCACCTCTGCTAAGCTCAAAAAAAACTCCAACAAGTAGAAGTGTTCAAACCCACTGTTCCTCTGACTACAAACATATATAATTTACTTTTGGTTCCATGCCACAGTTTGCAATTACATTGAATAAGTCATTTAAAACCGTCTCCTAATCAAAGAGATAACACATAGAATAAGTGTTTCAGAGCAATTAAATTTTTTTTCTATCATTAACTAAAAAAGGTTATTTTGCAGCCTCTTTGTGCTGAAATGTAACAGCACAAATATAGTGCTTTGTTATCAGTTTAAAAATTGAAACCTCTCTGCATCTTTTTTTTTTTCTTTCTGGATTCCAGTTAAATAAAATTGCCTTTCATGAGAAATGCTTGCAAATTATCAAAGACTTCCTTTTAAACAAGCTGAGAGAGAACGGAGCAAATGTGCTCCTTCCAAAGTAATTGGAATTTCTATCTAAATTATTCTTGGACAAATTAGAAGTGCCAAATATAAGTCAGTTTTTATTGGGAAGAATTCTATTATAGTTTGTAATAAAGAAAAACTAAAAAACATGCCACAACACCCTCGGAAAAGTGGGCAGTATTTTAGGAAGAAGATCGAGAGCTCTCAGCTTCCTATGATGCTTATTAAAAACTACTTTCAATGAGGTGATTAGGGAGAAAATTGTCAAGTAAGCAGAGAAAAAAATTACTTCTCAGCCTAATCAGTGTATCACAGATTTGGTTCTTTTGTCCTTTAGAGATAACATCCAACTGATGGGCTTGTCACCGTGGAAAAAAAGTATTTTGATTTTATACACTCCAGCTTTTAAATATTAATTTTCGTACAAAGGAAAATAATTTTGTAGCTAAAACTTCCACCCTCTTTCCTGGCTCCTAATTCCAGCACAGAAAAGGGCAGTTGTCACCCCAAAACTGAAGTCATTTTTAGCCCTCTGTGTCTAATCCTGGAGAGAGCCAGTAAAATAAATCAGCGTGGAGTAAAAGTAAAATTTGCAATAACCTGATACTACTGCCTCATCCTCCCACATCTCAGCACATAAAACTTACTGTCAGAAAAACTCGCAGCATGAGAATTAATCAAGGAACTCTTAAAATACTCCAAGCACCTTCCTTCTGATGACTAATTTGCCTTTCCTATTGCAAACTACTAATTTTTTATCTCAATCGATATGTACAAATATACCTTCCCATCAATCACCCGGGGCAAGGACAAACTTCCACTATTTATGTAAGACTGACTACAAGATGAAACAAAAATTGACTACAGCCAACCTGGGCCACTGTGACAGCGCCAGAGGGAGGGAGGGAAGGGGAAAGGAGGGATGGGAGCAGAGGCAATGGGCACCTTGGGGAGGAACGAGGGGCTGGCAGCACATGTGGGCAGAGAAAATCGAGGGGTGGCAGAGCAATGGAAAGAACCATAAAGAATCTCTTAGAAATGCCCAAAAGTCCCAGAGGAAGAAGTTCATAATGAGCAGGAAAAAGGGAACAATAGAAAAATGGCTGAAATGTAAGAAAAATGCCCAGAATTGCTCTGTGGAGAGAGGGGAGGGCAGAGGTTGCTCAGACTGGAGCAGAGGGGCCTCAGCAGAACCCAGGAGGCTTCATGGATGTATTAATAGGGGAGATTATCCATTCAAAAGTATTAACACTCAAGGAGGGTTGAGCTGGAAATCCACTGAAGCATCTGAGGATGGAAACAGCCATCTGAAGCAGCACTGGCATGTAAGGACATGCACATCCAAGCCAGACACATCCTACACATCTGCAGACATTTCCAAACTCCATGGGCACACCTGCAAAATCCATGTAGAGCTCACAGAGCTCTAGACAAGCCCAGCACCTTGGGCTGCCTCCAGATCTGCCCAGACCTGCTTTAGGGATGAATGTGGCACGATTCCAAAGTGCAATTCTTGGCTTATAAGCCAAATGTAAGCACTGCAACACCACACATAAACCACAATTTCTTAGTGAGGTTGTGTCACTTCAAGGATGTGGAATCTCAAATATGAATTCAAAAGATGGTTTCTTGCTAAGGAGCTGCAAAGAAAAACACTGGAAAGAGGCAGAAGTGGTCACTGTGTCTCAGTCTCCACTCCCTTGACACATTCCATTAAGGAAGTCTTTTCACTGGAAAAATAAAGAGAACAAACCGGTAAAAGGATTTAAAGGGGGCTTATAAGAAACATGAGGCCAGACTTTTTAGTTGTCCAGTTTAGTTTAGTTAGCCTGTTGGGATAGGACAAGGTGGGTGGTTTAAACTAAAGGGAGATTCAGATAAGATAAAAGAATCAGATTTTTTATGATGAGGGTGGTGAGGCCCTTGGCACAGGTTGCCCAGAGAAGCTGTGGCTGCCCCACTCCTGGAAGTGTCCAAGGCCAGGTTGGATGGGGCTTGGAGCAACCTGGGCTAGTGGAAGGTGTCCCTGCCCATGGCAGGGGGTTGGAATGAGATGTTTTTAAGTTCTTTTCCAACCCAAACCATTCCATGATTCATTTCAGGAAGATTGGGTCTGAGTTCTTCCACTTTCCACCGAGAAAATTCCCTCTGTTGCAGCTGGGCTTTCTCTGGAGCATAAGGATTTGCCCGCTTTTCCTTATCAAGGTAGAGGATCACAGCAGCCATGAAGTCCAATATTTCAGGAGATTAAAAGCAGCAGGGAAAGGAATCAAAGAAAGAAAGAGCAGGACAAAGCACTAGAAACACACCTCAAAAATTCCCAAGCACTGACTTGGAACAGAAGGATGTTGAATCTTGGGTCTGTTATTTTTCATGAGCAGGATCCATATTTTCTTGATAAAAAATGACTAAATCACCCACCTAAAGCCACTTTTGGCATAAACTCCTCCACCAACCATTCCAAATCAACACACACCCCGGGGCTGTTCAGACAGTACAGACCAGTGGACATGAAAGGACTGACAACCACCCCAAATAAGGAGATACAGCTGACCGGGATGTGCTTTAGCCAAAAGCTTTGGATGTGCTTGGTTTGGAAGACAAAGTTAGGCTGATGGACCTCAGCAGGGCTGCACCTGCAAGAGAGTCACATTATTAAGGTTATAGATGTGCCTAATTACCTTGATGAAATATGGCCAAATTTGTTAATTTAAGTGAGCAAAGTAGTAAATCATGTTAAATACTGTGGCACTGTGGGGCTGCTTCTGAGCAAGCAGGATTTTGTGTAGAATGAAAAATTTCAGTTCAGAGTTGAGGACTCTCCCCATTGTGGGGCACTTACACACATTTTTCTCCCCTACAAAAGGCACTTGCAGCACAATACAAAAGGTATTGTAAATAATAATCTTTAAAAATACCTTTAAAAATACATTTAAGGGTATAAACATTAACCTCTGTCAGATAAGGAAGAGACATATGTACACAGATCTATGTTTGTTTCAAAACTAGAAAATGTGTTTCGCTAATCCTTGTGATGTTAATCAATTCAGCTCATTAAACCCTGGCTAAGAATTTTAAATCAAAGATAAGTTTCTACATATTATTAAAGCAAAATGAAACAATAACAAAAAGCCAAACCTACACAAGCAGGAAAACCCTCCCCACTGCATCTCTTTTTCTCTCTATCACAAAAAGGCCCAAGAGACTCTAAATTTGACTCTTGGTACTACTAGTCAGATCAGTTTTATTAATTAAGACAAGGAACTTACTGGAATTTACCTTGAAAGACCACACAAGGTACATTATTAGAATAATCTCCTTATAAAGAATAGAAACAAGAAAAAAAGAGAAGAAAGTAATTGGAATTCATGCTATGGCAGTGTCAGAATAGGTTATTGCACCCACACTGCAAACCTGCCCCACTCCTCTAGCAAGGAAAAGCAGAGGACATTGAGTTTTCTCAAGCTGAGGAATTTATTAGATGGAAAAAAGAAAATAACTGTGAATTCTCTAAAAATTATAATAAAAAATCATGGAATCCCAAAGTGGTTTGGACTGAAGGGGACCTTAAAGACCATCTCATTCCAATGACCTTTCACTAGACCACGTTTCTCAAGGTTCCAACAGTTACAAGCTGAAATTATCAAAATGATGCACAAGCATTGCAGATCATTTCAGAACATATTGAACACACAGCAAACCAGACAAGTAGCTTTATAACAGAATGAGTGATGTTATGGTGAATAAGACTTTTTACCTAATTTATATTCACAAGACGTCTTTTAAATTCCCCTTTTCTTTTTGCGAAGGGTGCCCACAGTGTTCAAAATGAGCTCAGCAGGAAGAGGTGAAGACTGAAAGGGATGCCCCATGTTCACACAACTCCTGTGAAGGTCCTCGTTCCCCCTTTTTGGTGCCTGCCCACCATCCCAGGCCCTTTCCCATCACTGCATCATCCTTGGGTAGGAACATGCACAGTACCAGGAGCAGGAGGAGGATGGAAGAGAAGGAGAGCCTTAGATCTAGAAGATGTCACGCACCAGCTCAGGACAGCTTAGATTTGAAATTAGCCTGGCTAGAAGTTGCAGATGGCTCTTTCTTCTTGTAGTTCTCAAAGTGCTGTAAATTGTCGTGTTATATCTGCTGTACCTTCCCGTCTTGCCAAGTGCTCAAACTGAAAATAAAATCTAAATCAGCTCCCTGAGAGAGAAAAAGCCAAACTAAACAAGTCCGAGCCTCATGAAGACTGATAAATCAAGCCCTTGTCCACTAATTTCATATCCCAGTGAAAACTGGATCCCCTTTCAAATGCTCGGGAGGTATAAAGGGAATTTTCAAAATTGCTACTTTGGAGAGTAACACCTCGACTTGGGCTGCTCTGTGTGTGCCCTGCTCCACCTGTCACCGAGACACACAATGCCAGGCAGCATCGTGGCTTCAGATTATTGGGCTACACTGAATATTAATTCAGCTCTGTGCTTACAGAATGACTAACTCAATCAGTGAGTTTATTGGAGACATATTTAAGAAGGGGTATTTATGGATTAGGCCCAGATTTTAGAAATGAAATGGGAGACAATCTAACAAATCTATCAGGAATAAGATCAACAACTTAAAGTTTAAACCAATCATCTTGAGTCTATATTTGAACTTGGATATGCAGATGTGGTGCACAAGTCCCAATGGTTCAGCAATACACTCAAAGGATCAACAGCCCTATAGACAGCTAAATTACTCGGAAAGCCAGGGAATTTATCAAACATGAATTTCAAAGTGGATTCTAGCCTGCAGGAAAAAATGGAAGTGCCCATTAATGTACATACAAAATAAATGTTGTCTGCAAGCTCATTCAACTATTTATTTTTGACATGGAACTGGCTAAAGATTTTTTAATTTACATAAAAAGGTACAAAGCCTGTAACCCCTTTGATGGAAGAGATGGGAATAAATATCCTGCAAAAGAGGGTTTGTTTGTTTTTTAAAGGAGCACTAACAACCTCGCAGGTACAACACAAAGGAATCATTTACACTCCTTCACATCTATTAGTGCATTATTTATAACTAACTCCAATTTGAGAACGTTGGCATTAAGTATGTTTCTCACATGTAGAGGAAATTCTTACAAACTGATCATATATTATGGATGAAAATTGTAACAGCTACACCGAAACTCCCTAAAGCAGACTTGGCTGAATTGAATGAACACTGGAGTGGGCCCTTCCTAAGTTAGGTGCTGCCCAACTGTTTCTTTATTTTAGTCACCAGACCAAAGAAAAGTTAAATTCATGTATTGCTGACAGATCATTTATCAAAAATATTTGGCTTTACAAACAAAATATTTCACAGCCAAGATTAAAAAAGAAATAAGAATCATTGAATCATCCACAGGCCTTTCCAAATCAAGATGCTGCTTTGCCTGTATGGAGGGAGGGGCTGAGCATCATTAAATCATAAACTACACACAAATTATGTAATAAAAACCTGTAATTACATATTTTAAAATAAAATTTCTATTTCAGTCCTAAATGAAATAATCTTAAATCCTCTCAACACCTTTAAGATGTGGCCTATTGCCCATCACAAACTTGCCAAAATTGGCATTCAGGAGAACATATCCCTCTTTCAAAAGAAACTCATTAACTATGTTGTGATTCATGGGATTTATACCATCAGTCTTATGACTCAGGGAGTTTAAGCCTCAGACTACTTGAACCAAGTTGCTATGTCGGTCTCTCAGAATCCTTCTTCCATTCCAAATGGGATCCATTGGCAAGGATCTGCTTGGAGACCCTGCTGTTCACCAGCCTGAAACCCCTGCAGGTGAGCAAAGAAGAACATGAAACTTCATAAAACACTATTTCAGCATCACCAAGCTGTTGAAATTCTCCATTACTTTTAATAATTTGGCCATGATACAAATAGTGTTGCACATTAAATCAGCCTTATTCTCCAACTGCACTGAAATGGAGTAAAAGGAGAAGCAAGGAGATGAATTATAGGAAATATCCTACAGTCAACCAGCACAGTAAAACCCATATGGTGTGTGCAGACCACTCTGCATGACATTGCAACCTGCTCTATGCAATGGGGATTATATCTGAATTTTTTAAAAAAATGACACAAGAGACTCTCATGATTTATTTGATGTCCTCATAATAAAAGGATGTTTGCTTCCATGTTAAAGTCTTCACCATATTGAAAGATGTTTGTATATAGGACCTGAGATGGTGAAAAAATGCTTTATTACTTTATAATACATCACACATAATAAATATTTGTTTAACAAAGCCTGCCTGAACTTCATGAATTAATCAAAATTGAATGTGGCAGGACTTGTATGATTAACTCAAAAGCTATATTCCAAATGATAAATAAACTAATATTAACCTTGTGTGTTCATTAATAATGTAAGTTCTCCATAGTTCACAAACACAACTGATACAGTTAATTGAAGGTTCACATTTGCAAAATATTCATAATTACAGTTTCAATGTTCTGTTCAGTCAGCATCCAAACTAATAAAAGAGGAGATTCCATGTGCTCTTCAAATTTAAACCCATCAGTCCTCTTCATTAGGCTACTGATGTGCCTGCAAGAGGGAAGGCAGATGGGATGGGAACATGGAAATAAACATCATTACCTGTTCCTAAGGGAGGAGTTCTTTAATTCAGCAGAAGTCCTGTCTCACCTTTGGTCCCCAGCTTTTGAGACCCTCAGTTGAGTAGTCCAGAGACTTTAAAACAATATGATTTTTACAACAGAAGCCCCACAGAACCAATCTGCAAAACAATATCAATATCATAGTATATTAACGTTGCACATGATCAATATGTGACCTGAGAGGCCAGAAATCACAGAATCCCAGAATAGTTTGGGTTGGAAGGGACCTTAAAGCACATCTCATTCCACCTCCTGCCATAGACAGGGACACCTTCCACTACCCCAGGTTGCTCCAAGCCCTGTCCAACCTGGCCTTGGAC
>VZRE01007100.1:263157-330424 GCA_013396775.1 Cephalopterus ornatus
CATCCCCCCTGGTCCTGCCCCTCCAGACCCTTGTCTGAAGTCCCTCTCCAGCTCTCCTGGAGCCCCTTTAGGCACTGGAAGGGGCTCTCAGGTCTCCCTGGAGCCTTCTCTGCTCCAGGTGAACACGCCCAGCTCTCCCAGCCTGGCTCCAGAGCAGAGGGATTCCAGCCCTTGAAGCATCTTTGTGGCCCTCTCTGAACTTGCTCCTGAAGGTAAATGTAGTGTAAATGTTAATGTGTTCTCCTATTAAGAAAACAAACAAGGAAAAAAACAACAATTAAAAACCCCACACACACAAACCCCCCCCCAAAAAAAAATCCACAAAAAACCCTCTACAAAACCCCCAAACGAACCCCTCCAAATCCTACCAAAAAAGCCTACAATAAACCAAACCCACATCTCTTACTCATACATGTGTTGGAAACAGGATCAGCAGAGCATTTCTGCCCACCCATCAAGGGACAACGAGCCAGACTGGCTGGAGGAGCATCCGTGGTCAGTGTGGTCCATGAGCAGAGCAAGGGCTGAGTGGCAGCTGGGAAGGTGCTTTTGCTTTTTTACCTCCACAAGCCAATTTTACCTCCATTTATCCAACTGGGAGAATGAACAGCACTGCAAAGTCCCCTGAGACCGTGTAATAAACCTGTATCTGTTCTGAAGTGGGCCAGACTTAGGAAGAGGTTTTAAATGTGTTGAATCACCAAACCATGGAGATAATCCATGTCTCAGGGTAAGAGGAGTCTCCGTGTTTTCACTGCAAATATTCACCTACACACCACACAAACCCTTGTCTGCCCACTTCTCTCTGAAGTACAACTTGGCAAATAATGTTAATGAACAATTTTGGCAAAAAATAGACACTTTTGAGCCAAACTCTGTGGTTATTCTGTACTCAGAAGCCAAGTGTGTAGCTGGTTATAAAAACCTAAATCCAATCTCTGATGAACCAGTGCCTTTGTGCTTGCAAAGTGCAAGCAAATCACACCTACAATTCAAACATTCAGCATTCACTCCCCACGAAAGAGACTGAATATTTGCTTTGAATTTGTGTGGGTTTTCCTGAACAAATATTCCTGACCATAAGTTCTTACATTAGAACATTAGTTAAGAAAAAAAATCGAAAGTTATAAAGTGAGAAATCCCTTTGCCAACACAAACGTGGTTTAAAATCCCAGCAAATACTGATGGAAAGTGCTTGGGTGTGAAAGACTGCCCAATTTTTTTGCTCTACGCAGTTGTTATATTCACATATTTGCATGTTCATGGCATTTTTTGCATTGACTGTCTTTAATGCATTAACTGTATGAAAGTCATCACACCCATCAGCATCCAGAACAGAGGCAGAAACACAAGTAAATGACACCCTTACTACACCATATTTTATGCCCTGTTTTTATTTCCTTGCCTTGCCTTTCAGTGTAAACAGTAGATGTTGTTCCAAGAGGTCACTTTTATATGCTGGTGCACCACTGAACTGTTTAGGTTTAAAATGACACTACTGTTTAAGACCCAGTAATTTTCAGAAGGTATGATTTACTGCTCTGGCACTCTATAAGCCTCATTTCATACCTCCAAGAATGAACTAGTCAAAGTGTTAAATAAACATGAAGTATAAGGCTTGTTTTCTTTCCAAAAGTGCAAGCACTGTGTTACTCTAATGATTAAATATTGTTTAAATATACAACTGAGTGACTAGTTTCACAGTCGATTCTTTCCCTCTGCTTCATTTTATGTATTAATTATTTTGTGTTCAGACAAAGGCTTTAATTAAGAAGCATAAAGAGTTCCTGAAGAGTGAAGAAGTAATGGTTTCATCTGCATTAAACTGATTATAAACAGTTATTTCTGAAGGAAAAAGGCATTAGGGACAAAAAAAAAAAAAGGAAGAAGAAAAAAAAATCTTAACTAAGCTGGAATTTGTTAGAGGTGTAAGGACCTGATCCTGTCCCATGCTCCAGGGCAAAACAACCCCTTTTATTGACACCCAGATGCTGTGCCCTGAGCCAAAAGTGCACAAACCACCCCAAGATATTCAACATGGAGAAGTTAAGCTCTTAATGCAAAGGCACTGGTGTATCCCAAGCCTCTCTTCCCACAGCCCCTGCTCATCCCTGCCCTCGAGGGATTTCATAGCCAACAGCCTTTGTACGTATTTAAAACTCAGGATACTTAGCAAAGTATCATCAGCCACAACGTTCCCAAGATAAAGAAACAGTTACCCCACAGTGATTCTTTGAATCTTAAAGAAAATTCACCTACGGGAACAGAGCAGTAAAATCGGATCCTTGCTCCAACACGTCTCTAAAAGCCATTTTAAGCAGGAGATTAGTAAAACTTTTGAATGCAAAGCAGCACAGGTCATTAAATCCTCTGAAAGGTCTGTGCCATAGCAACAACCTCTCACAAATGTTAGAACAACCAGCAAGAGGATGAGGCCAACAGGGAAAGGGGCACGTGAGACATGTTCAGTGAAACCCATCCTCCAGGAAAAGGGCTCAAGGTTTGTGCTTTCCACAGAATCGCAGAATTATTTAGATTGGAAAAGCACTCTAAGATCATCGAGTCTTGCCATTAACACAGCACTGCCAAGCCCGCCATCAAACCATGTCCCCAAGTGCCATATCTACACATTTTTTTGAAAACTTCCTTGTTTTTAAACACTAGATTTTGAGAAAGTGTATTTTTTTATGTCCATGTCCACAACAAAAACCAAACAACAAAAAAACCCCACACAAACAAAAACCAAAAAACCTCAAAACCAAAAAAACCCACCAAATCAAAACCAAACCAAACCAAAAAGCAAAAATCAACTAAAAAATAAAATAAAAAAAAAACCTAAACAAAAAAAAAATCCCAGAAACTAGGAGAGGAAGAAAAAGGGTGCTGAATAGTCAAAAATAAGGTATTTTTCATTTCAAGTGCAAGAAAACTTGTTCAAAAATGGGTTTCGTCACTGCAGACACGAGATCAAACATACTTAAGTTTTTTGGAAGTAATTCCTCTTCCCATAAAGCCCTTGGCACCAAAGCCTCTTTCTGGAAATTAAAATTACATGTGTAGAGTCACACAAAATCCAGACTGATATCAACGGTGGCTCTAATTCCCTCATTTGCAACCCCTTCCCACACGCTTATAAATTTGCCAAATATCATCTCAGCCTGAAAACCTCCTTTCTGGATGATGCCTTTGAAAGGCAGAATTTATTGGAGGTTTTGCCTTTTGCATTGGTCAGTGGAGTTTCCAATCAGGATTGGCTCCCTGACTGCCAGGAAACGGGGAGGGGCATGTGAAACATGGGTGGGACATGAATGGGACATGGTTTAGTGGTGCGCTTGGCAGTGTGGGGTGAATAGTTGGACTTGATGATCTTAGAGGTCTTAACCAGCCCAAATCATCCTGTGATTCTATTAAACAGAACCACTGGGCTGCCTCTGCCCCGATGCAGCAGCCCTGGACACCTCCAAACGAGGAGGATGCTGTAATTGCTCAATGAAAAAGGTTTCAGAGTGGAAAGTAGAACTTGAAATTTGTCACAAAGCTGGCCTGACAGTAATTTGGATTTGGGCAGATTTAGGCAGGAAAGCATGGAGAAGAACAAGTTTTTGGTTGGTTGATGAACTTTGGTGTGTCAGGCTGAGCATCTTTGCAAACTTTGTGCCTGCTCAGAGTTTGACAACAGGAGGGGAGTTGTAGAAGAAGGTCTTATGGTTTGCGTTATGGATGACAAGTGATCCTTATGGAATGGTTTGGGATGGAAAGGACCTTGAAAACATCTCATTCCAACGCCCTGCCACGGGCAGGGACACCTTCCACTGCCTCAGGTTGCTCCAAACCCTGTCCAGCCTGGCCTTGGACACTTCCAGGGATGGGGCAGCCACAGCTTCTCTGGGCAACCTGTGCCAGGGCCTCACCACCCTCACAGGGAAGCATTCCTTCCTAATATCCATTCTAAATCGACCCTCCTGCATTTTAAATCATCACCCCTATTGCAACAGGTCCTTGATCTGCATCCTGTTGCCACATGGATTGCACACAACTACAGCCCACTGGAAAAAAACCTACACAAGTTCTTCCCTGGTTGTCTGCCTTGGTGGTCTTAAATCAGACCCTTTTAAATCATTTGAATGTTGGGAGTTTGCTGCAGTTTAATACCTTTTACTAACAGTCACATCCTCCAGCTCTGACACGACTGAAGATGGAAGATCTGTGGGGAAATGTAGAATCAAGAGCCATAAGACACCGGGTTACAGTTCAGGAGAATTTGCAATTTAAGTATATGATGGCTGAAAAAGATGGAGATGTGTTGTGAAACATATCATTTATCCATTCCATCTGCAGGGTGGTTAATTAAAACCACCAGCATTCTGCAAAAGAAAATAAAAAGGAGTGTAAATCACAATTATCAAGTGAACATTTCCTTATGCCAATGCAATTTATAACCCACATCATCCTCCAAATAAATGAATAAATAAAAAAGAAACAAGAACAAATAAGTAAATAAATAAATTAATATTGATAATTATAAAATAAATAATCTTACAAGTAGGTTGGAATAAACAGGACCTTTTGATTTTGTAATGCCAGTGCACATGCAGCCCTCAGACTAGCTCAATGAGCCCAGGCTCAGGCTTGGGGCCTGAATCCTCCCCCTGATAAAGCCCCAGGCTCTCAGCCTGAGGAAGTAGGATCTACAGGGAATCAAAATACTTTCCATGTAGAACTGGAGATGATTCCACCAGAGAAAATGAAAAAAAAAAAATCAGATCAATAAGCTATTTAGTGTTTTTCATGATATTGAGATTTTTGTATAAAATATCCTGGAAAGAAACAAAGATTATTCCCATCAAACCTTCCTTTTTCAGGAAACAACACCTCAAAAACATATAGGAAAAAACTGCTTCACAGGATGCACAGAGTAGTAAGGATGTTATCCCATGCTGGACAAACATTGGAGGAAAGTTTTAAGTGTCCTACCTGACGCAATAAAAGTCCCAATAGAGTGTGTCCTAAACTTTGTATTCCTCATTTAACAAAAGACACTGCCACAGATAAATATCAGAACAGATTTGTTAATGCTGCACTATTGGCAGCTAAAAACAGATCACTGTGGACTGGAAGACTGAGCAACTGCCAACAGGTAATAAATGGATGGCTCAGTCTAAGGATTTACTGCCAATGGGGGGGGAAAGTGGAGTGATGTGAACAGAAATAAACTGAAAGAATTGAAGAATACACAAAATTTCTTGCAGGCTTCCTTCAAAACACAATTTGGTTGGCAAAAGCCAGGAGAAAGAAGGAGAAACCCCTAATAATCCAGAGAAAGCCTTTAGGATCCTCTGCTCAGACTGCTGTGCTGCAGCAACACCCATGGCAATTGTTCCTAAATAATAATACAAAATTTAAAAACTCTTTCAGACAATGTGTTTAAACTGGCTCTTCTGTCTTAATCATCACAGACAGAGATGTTCAAATACCTCATAGAGGTTTGCAAGAGGATGGGCTAAATGGGAGAGACCCCAATATGTGCTGCCAGGTCTGGTCCTCCCGAGAGGATCCTGAGAGGGTTTGGCTCTTCTCTGTGCATTTCAGGCCTTGTGCTGCAAGGCTTCAATTGGATTTAAGGACTTCTTCAACGTTTCCAAAGGCTCACCTCTTTTTCTGGCACTGAAAGAGCCCTTGGGATGCACTGAGGTCCTTCTGTCACATGACAGCAACCTGAAAAAATGGCTTGAGAATTTATTTTTAGAAATACTGCTGGTCTTTGCTCGGTTGGCATTGCCATTTCATGGCTTATAAGTTTTTTTAAATATAAAAATATGCATATATACATGTTGAACATACATATATGCATGTAATTATACACATACTAAGAAAATGAACATCAAGTGCTCATGGCCACAGAGCTGCCTTGCCCAAGCTCAAGTTTATCATCTCCTCTCGAGTTTAGCCTTGAGAGGAGATGATTGAGAGGGGATCTTATCAATCTATATAATTATCTGCAGGGAGGGGCCAGAGGATGGACCAGGCTCTTCTTGGGGATGCCCAGCAAAGGCACAAGAGGAACAGGCAGAAACTGATGCCCGGAAAATTCCACCTGAACATGAGGAAGAACTTCTTCCTAAGCAGTGATCGAGCACTGAATATGTTGAGAGAGGGTATGGAGTCTCCCTCACTGGAGATATTCCAGAACTGTGATACTTGTCATGTGCTCTGGGATGACCCTGCTTGAGCAGGGAGGTGAGACCAGATGAGCCACTGTAGTCCCTTCCAACCTTACCCATCCTGTGAGTTCTTCTTGCTTTGGGATGGATAGAGAAGTGTCTCTCCCATGAGCCCAAAAATGCTGATGCACCATAATAAGTTTGAAAATGTTAATCATTGAAGCAGCTTCCCAAGAATCCTGAGGTTCTGAGTTGTTCTTCCATCATCACAAGCCTTGCTGGAGCTCACACAGCTCTGCAGGACTAGGCAAGGGATTTGTTCCCAGCACAGATGCCACTGTATCTGTGATACAGATGCTGATGTATCTGTGTTCTAACTGTATTGTTCAATATTTTTATGGAAAAAAAAAATCTAAATGGTCTAGAGAAAGGCCACTACAGACTTGAATCCAATTGTTCACTTACACAGGGGTGTAACCGATAGAGCAAAGGCATCTTATCTTCCTACAGCATGAACTACACATACCAGGTACAAATTTCTGTGTGGCACATTATTGATCTTCACACACCATATAAATAACAACTTCAGGACAAAAAGTCGTGGTTAAAAGTATCAACCCAACCTGAAGTCCCAGAGAAGAGGATCAGTCTGTACGGAGAGTCTGGAGCAGCATTAACGAGACCTGTTAACTCTATTTAGAAAAGAAAAAAAAAAGGAAGAAAGTCAAAAGGAAGAAAAAGTTCCCCAGCAAACTGACAGATATGAACTTGATAATTACTTGGAACCAAATTAATATCAGGATGGCTGCCATTATTCTCTGAGGACAACCATTTCATCTACTGTGCAGGTGTACTCTCCAAGAGTGGATCACGCTGATGAAAGACTGTGAGAATTTCAATGACACCTTGAGGGATCTTATGAATAAAATATCAAAAAATGGACATCTCCTTTGTATAGGGAGATTTTAATGCAAAAACTGTAACAGGTTTATAAGTTACACCAAGAAAATAAGGAAGGTTTATTCTGTCTTTGGCTGAAGACAGACATATATTGCCAAGTCAAAGTTTTTCATAACCACAAGAGACTCTTCTTTCAAACGCTCACGTTACCTCTGGGCCGGACTCTTCTAAGCAGATTAACAACACATAAACCAACAAAACTGAGAAGTGACCCTTTCTCCTCCAAGCCCTGACAATCAGAAAACTTCCACAAGAAAACCACTTGCACTTGCAATCAAATCTCCACTGGGCACGTTACAGAAACAGGCAGCAGAGAGCAAAGCACGGCAAAAGTGGATTTAATAACAAACAGGGAATAAGAGCCTTCTTCTGAAGGAAGGAGAAAACAGTGATAGAAGGAAAAAAACTTATAAAAATCGACACTCAAATTAGTAATAAAGCCATTAACCTGGCTGAGACACCTTTTTTGTGCCCTAGGTTTCACCGGTGTATCATGTCAAAGTGATATGTCATAGAATCACGGAATTCTAGAATGCTTTGGGTTGGAAGACGCAGAATTACGGCACCACAGAATCAATTAGGCTGGAAAACAACTCTGAGATCGAGTCCAACCTAGGACCCAACAACACCATGTCAACCACACCATTGCACTGAGTGCCATGTACAAGTTTCCCTAAACACCTTCGGGGATAGCGACTTCACCACTTCCCTGGGCAGTCCATTCCAAGACCTAAAAGATTATCTCATTCCAACTCCCTTGCAATGAGCAGGCACATCTTCCACTAGACCCAACAAACCAATTCTTAGCCCTGCACAGGACCATCCCCAAGAGTCACAGCCTGTGCCTGAGAGTATCATCCAAACCCTCCTGGAGCTCTGGCAGCTTTGGTCCTGTGCCCACTGCCCTGGGGAGCCTGGTCAGTGCCCAACCACCCTCTGGGGGAAGAACCTTTCCCTGAGATCCAACCTACACCTGCCCTGACACAACTCCAGGCCATTCCCTGGGGTCCTGTACCCGGTCCCCACAGAGCAGAGCTCAGTCCTGCCCCTCTGCTGGCCCTCCCAAAGAAGTTGTAACTGCAATGAGGTCTCCCCTCAGTCTCCTCTTCTCCAGCTGGAGACACCAAGTGCCTTTGGCCACTCCTCACACAGCTTCCCCTCAAGCCCCTTCACCATCTTTGCTGCCCTCCTTTGTACTCTCTCTAATGGCTTCACATCTTTCTGATACTGACACCCAAAACTGACCCAATATTCCAAGTGAGGCCTCCCCAGTGCAGAGCACAGGAGGACAATCCCCTCCCTGGCCTGGCCAGCAATGCTGTCCCTGATGCCCCCCAGGACACAGTTGGCCCTCCTGCCTGCCAGGGCACTGCTGACTCATGGACAACTGGCCACCGACCAGGACCCTCAGGTGCCTTTCCTGGCACTGCTTTCCAGCATCTCATTCCCCAGTCTGTCCATATATCTGGGGTTGCCCCATCCCAGGTGCAGAATCTGGCACTTGCCCTTGTTGAACTTCCTCTGGTTGGTGATTGCTCTGCCCTCTGATCTGTCAAGGTCTTGGAGGGAGTCAACAGCTTGGAGGGAGTCAAGAGCTCACTGAAACCCCAGGTGTGGCACGAGGGGCTGTGCCTCCCCCTCACAGGCTCCCAAAGACCTTGTGTGCTGCCGGGAATGCCCACATGGCAAACGTGTACGTTTGCTGCTAATCTGCATGGAGGGGTCTGCGTGGCATGAGCTGTTTAGGTTCAAGGGTGTTCCACTAGCACAGCTTATTGGGGACTGTATTTTCTCCAGGGTACAAGCCAAGCTCTACATCAAAGCCTGATTGAGCAGAAAATATGTGCTAATGTTCACAGCAGTACTCTATTATGGTATAAGTATGCTTGTAAATATTCACTACATGTTATTACGCCATTTGAACCAAGAATATTGCAGGGTTAAAGGTCGGCCCTAATGCTCTCTCAGGAGGCAGCAGTTTTGAATATAACCAAATGGGATAATGGTCAGGAATACCCAGAGGGGGCAATGTAGCACATCGTAAAGAATTGTGCTGTGAGTTTTAAGTTTTCAGGACAACAAAGATGCCAAGGAGATGGCTCATAAGCAGTCATTATTAATGGAATGACAAGGGTAATGTTAAGCAGGATGTCTTTACTATAATAAATCTTGTCCCTGCGCCATTAGTAGTCCTTACAACTGCAAATAGCAGTTAGGTTATAACCTAACATGGCAGAATTTTATCCTCTCAATCTCTAATGTATTTTATAATGCTGTTAAAGTCAGGAATAGCAACTGTTTAAGCTCACTTAATCTGTGAGAAGTTTAAACACGAATTTTAAATGCGAAATCTGCTTTGATAGTAGTTTCTCTTAATTAAATAGATGAAGTAGCTCTTTCTAAGCATACACTGGGCTGTACTAGAGGGTCTGGGGAACACTAGTGAATTTAAAACATTAAATATTTTCCTTGAGATGTAAATCTCGCATTCTAAAAAATATTCAGTTTTTATCTTAATTTTAAAAGCTGTTTCTAAGTTAATTTATGGATTTTTCTCCTGTTATTACAACACTGATTTTCCAGTCTGAAAATAAAGTAAAATAAAAATAAACAAATTTTTAATTCCTTGAAATTAATTCTTTTGGGCAAATAACAGTCTTTTTCTTTTCTTTTCTTTTCTTTTCTTTTCTTTTCTTTTCTTTTCTTTTCTTTTCTTTTCTTTTCTTTTCTTTTCTTTTCTTTTCTTTTCTTTTCTTTTCTTTTCTTTTCTTTTCTTTTCTTTTTTTTTCTTTTCTTTTCTTTTCTTTTCTTCTCTTCTCTTCTCTTCTCTTCTCTTCTCTTCTCTTTTCTCTTCTCCTTTTCCTTTTTCCAAATTCTGCTCTCAACAGAGAAAAGAAAATCAACAACTCTTTCCATAAAAATGGCATAATTCCAGATTGACATTTTGTGATCATTCAGAGTCTGATCCAAGGACAATATATTACTTTCCAAATCTTTCTTCAAGTCATAGGGAAAGTAGTGATATGGTGTTAAAGACTAAATAAATAAATAAATGGAATGGTATTACAGAAGAGCAATTATTCATCTTAATGCATCAAATTTGGCTCTGTTAAATGGCTCCTGAATCTTAGCTAACTGTTTTATAAATATTTAAACAGCTTCACTGCCAGCTATCCATTTCACCTGCTTTGTTTTTCTTCTACTGATCTTCCAGAAATAGCTATGGAATAACCAGTTCAATCAACTCAGGGTAACAGTGTGGCAGAGCTGTCCTTGCATCATGATAGATGGAATCCAGAGTATTAATCAGAGGCCAGCAGAGTATTAGCTGATATGATCAGGACCATCTCCAGCCATTCTGCCGTTCACCATCCTCCTTGACAGCTTTTCTCTTCTGAAAGCTGTCAGAAAGCCCTCTGAACTTCTACGTGACATGTGGAAATCAGCAAACTGAAGGAATCACAATGGGTCTTGCATATTCTTTCAAAAAAAACCCCAATATTCGGAATGTATTTTACCTGGTAACAAAATTTTATCATTAAATATTTTGGTCTGTAAAGAATTTGAGTAGACAAGTGCAAGGTACGAAAGCAGTCCCCTGGATAAAGAACCAGCTTTAATTAGAAGCTTTGCTATCCCTAATGTCTGGGGATCACCTTTCCTTGGTGATCACTATGTCAGGAGTGTTCAATACTTTCCACTGTAAGATATCTTCATTGTGATCTTTATTTTCAGAAACTAGATGATCTAAACAGTGAGATGTTAATGTCCCATTTCTTCATCCAGGTCTTGGCACTTCAGAGAGAACCCCTTCACTCAGATGGCAGATTGGGACCTTGACCCTGGATGAGTGGCCAGGACTCAGCAGAGCCTCAGGGGCTGGTCCAGACTGAGCTGTGTGAGCTGCTGCTCTCCCTCCTCAGCCAGGACCTAAACACAGGTCCCAGATCCTTCCTGTCTCCTGTGCCAGGAGACCTCCCCCAGGTGACAATAAACTCTTCCACAGCAAAAAAAGGCCAAGCCCTTTTTCTGAAAGCTTTGAGTGCTAGTAATGCCGAGGCTGTGGGTTTGATCTCTGTAGGGGCCATTGACTTACGAGTTGGACTCAATGATCCTTGTGGGTACCTTCCAACTCAGAATATTCTGTGATTCTGTGATCCTGTGAGTTCAAACCCTGATAACATAACAGGGCATTTACAGAATGTAATGTCTTGGGATTTTTTTTTTCATTTCCTAAACTAGGATGCAGACAAGTAGCACCAGTTCAAAACGCTTATTGAGATGCCAAAGAAGTTGAGCCTTTACAAGCAATTTTAATTTCATGGACATAATATAAAAGCACATCATACCTTCTGGCACATGGTGTGACTCTCGGGGATGGTCCTGTACAGGGCCAGGAGTTGGACTCGATGATCCTTGTGGGTCCCTTCAACTCAGGATATTCTGTGGCTCTGTAATCGGAAGTTTGACGAAAGCGGCTAATAAAGGAATCTGGCCACCTCTAAGTGATTTCCAGAAGGGCCCAGGTTGTTATTGCCCCCCTTCCATTCCAGGGAGCTTATGGCACATGTTGCACAGCAGGAAGGGGCAGAGCAGCCGTGAGACAGAGGCAGGAGCTGGAGCGGCCCCGCAGATCTGCTTTTCCCACCCAAATGCAAAGTAGAGCTCCGAGTGCTCCAGAGGTCTGCTCTCTGGTGAGGTTCAACATTAAGATGTGACAAGCTCCTTATATACAAGAGGATAAATGATATGCAAAGTCCATACTCTTTGTTCTGACAAGTGTCCAGAGGGAAAATTCTTGAGATAAAGCTGTAGCTTTCTAAGGCACTGGGGTAGGGTGGGCAGAATGAAGATTTTATCAAAGAAGTTGAGCATTGAAACACTAAAAACCAGCACATTGCTCTCTCTCTGCACCTTCCCACCCCCATCAGTATCCTGCCCTTACCTCCCACTTAGCTATTTGGCATCACCCCAGTCCATTGGGAAGGTTTTTTCCCTTTTTTTTTCTTTCATAACTAAATATATATAGAAAGAGATCACCACATAAGAAGTCCTTCTTTTCCCTCTGAGGAAAGACTCAAGAGCCAGTGTTAGACCTGCCTGGCCCTGGTCTCACCTGGAAAGAACATTCTGTGTTTCTGAGTGACCAGTGCTGGGGCAAATACCTCTCTGAAATTGCCTCAGGAGACACAGCATGGCTGGACACCCACCTTTCCTCTTTATTTCAAGCAAGACAAGACAGAGAAGGAGAAAATAACAGAAAAATTCAGGAAAGTGGCTAAACAAAGACCAGAGATGTCCATCTGGGCATGAAGTCTTGGATACGTCTAAAAGCCTATCCAGAAAAGAAACTGGTGCAGGTTCTTACCCTGCTCTATTTTAGCACTATGACCCCTTAATATGTATATTTTATATACATATTTTAAATATAATCTTGCCCCAGTGATGATAAGTCTCAAGAAGCTTTTTCCACCCATGCTGTGAAGGCTGCAAAGGCTGCAAGTCCCCACTGCTGAACTCTGGTGGACCTAGGACACACCAGAAGTAGGCACTTCTATTATTGAAACAAATTTGGGAATTTTTGTGGATGCCCCATCCCTGGAAGTGTCCAAGGCCAGGTTGGACAGGGCTTGGAGCAACTGGTCTAGTGGAAGGTGTCCCTGACCAGGGCAGGGGGGTGGAACTGGATGAGCTTTAAGATCCTACAAACCCAAACCAGTCTGTAATTCCAAGATTCTGTGATTTCTGAATTAAACCCAGCGATCTCTAAGACTTTGGTTGCATTTGGAATGAAAGATTTTCGTAGTAGGGAACAGATAAATCCAGACGTAAAAGAAACAAACTGTTGATTAAGAGCTCAGCGTGGTTCTTATGTAAATACGATGTAAACATTAAAATTCACCCTTAACTCTGTTTACCTACAAAGTGTAGAGCTCATCAATTATTAGGCATTGTTTTAATGCACACAGTATGCCCCCATAATATAGCAATAAGTCCCAAAGACTTATGTAAAATATCTCTTTTTTAATCATGTCTAGTTTCATAGACAAAAGTAATCACTAAAAAGCCAGTGGCTACAAAAACTGCAAACAAAATGAACCTTTAAAAGCTAATGACTTAAGGGTGATTTTACAGACATATAAAGTATGTTAGGGGCTTACACTATTTGTCATTAACACATATTTTGAAAGCTCGGCTAATATAATGTGACACAAAATTAGTCAAACACAATTCATGCAATATTGTTTAATTTTACTCCTCATTTAACTTGGTTTTAAGCAAAATCATTATGTCACATGATAACGTTCACTTGAACAAGAAATATTTTATAATGGTGTCTGCGTTTGGAAATGAGTTATTAGGAGCTACATGCTGAACACATTCTTAACTATGAAAACTATAAAGCTAATAGCTTCATCATATTTTGACAACATCTACATACTTTATGCATTATTTACAAGAAAGATATAAAATGAAACTACTGAATATCTTGCCCCATACTTCACAGTCATAGTTAACTGGTTAAAAATATACCACATTTATCTTCCGCCTGCTTTGGATTTGCATAGGGATATTTGCATACCGTGTTGCAATGTGCTCTTAATGTAAAATTTAACCTTTGTACTTTCCCTCTGATGTGGAAGGTATACTCATTAAGTTAAAAATAATGGTAAAAATAAGTCTGCTGGTGATATACTTTCCATGAATGATTCCCTTGAGTGGTGAGGAAAGGTAAAATGTGGGTGGGAAAATGTTTAATTGAATTAACTCCTCATTTCCTATATTTTTATTCCAAATTTCACCGGCAGAGCAATTGGAGTGGTATTTGTCAACCACACAAGTTCTACCTTCGGCACTGGGGCTCTCAGTGCCCTTCATCCTGCGTGTAAAGATGCATTTCTAGGCATAGATGGAGATCTAAACCATAGAATTACAGAATATCCTGAGTTGGAGGGACCCACAAGGAACTTCCAGTCCAACTTCTGGCCCTGCACAGACACCCCCCAACAATCCCACCCAGACCCTGAAAGCACTGTCCAAACATTCCTTGCGCTCTGGCAGCCTTGGGGCAGTGCCCACTGCCCTGGGGAGCCTGGTCAGTGCCACAACACCCTCTGGGGGAAGAATCTTTTCTTGATATCCAACCTAACACTGCCCTGAGATCTTTTAATTGCATGTCCAATCACTGGGTGTTGGAACCCCAAAAGGACCTCATATCCCAGGCCAGTGGTGGGGAACAGATTTGCTGTGGCTGAACTTTCAGACAGAGTTTAGAGCTCTCAAATTTGCTCCAGTTTTCTACAACTCAGAAGCCCATTAGGCCACTTTTTCCCCCTCTAAATGCGGCTAATTCTAAATAACTCTTAAAAGAAATGTAACTCCTAAAACAAACAACCCTATTTTTGGCCACTTCTTGTTTGAGTGATGTTTTAAAGTTAAGGCATCACCTTTTCTGTACACAAAGCATATCAATATCACAGACCAGAAGAGCATATGATCCACCAGAGCTTTATTTCATACTCAGAAAACACAGATGAATCCGCTGAATGCTACAACAGCAGTTTTGCCACTTAACAGCTCCCAAGCAATTAACCTTTTATTTTCCCTTCCAAAAATTTCATGTGAGTACCTCCCCTCAATGCTACTGCTGTTACTGGTTGCTGGTTCCTTCTCTATTCCAAAAAGACCCCCTCTCTGTGAAGAAATCCTCCATGACTTGCTTACACGCAGTAATTGGACTGGTGTTTTTTCCCTTTTTAGGGCAGATCTGGCGTTGGTGTTTTCTCTGTGCTGACCCACCGCCGACCTCCGCTGTTGACCTCAAAGGACTACTTTCTCTTTTGGTAAGAGATAATTCAGTCTCCCTGGTCTGCCTCCTGGGCACAGTCAAAATTATGTGTGGTGATTCTGCGGTGTGGACGACTGTCTGCGACGGGCTGAGCTAATACCACGGCGTGCAATTAATTCAGGACCTCAGGATGGCCTTGAACGGCCCCCCCTCTACAGGGAACAGCTCCCACCCTCTCCCCATGGAGCCCTCACCTCTAATAAACACGGGCAGGAGCGTTTGGGGGATATGTAAATGCATTAATTTTTTATAAAATCAGTTAGTTAGCACCCGCTCCCCGCCGTCGGCTCTGCTGCCGGACACCAGCCCAGTGATGCTCTGCTGCCGCTGCCAGGAGGTTTGAAGAGCCCCAGAAAGTTTTAAATAAACAGCAATAGGCTAAATTTCCAGCAAAGAGCAAGGGGAGGAATTCAGGATTGGAGTTTTACTTATTTACTGCCTCATCTGGACCTGGCGGTGATGGTTCTAGCAAAGATCCTTAGCGAGGTAAATAAAAGCACAGAGCCCCAACAACTGGCTGTTATTACAGCAGCGAGAGGAGGTGTGCAGAGCAGGAAATAACTCTCCCAGGGATAAATTACATGTGATGAGGGCCAAAAGAATACAGCTCCTATTTCAGGAAGTCTTCCAGGCAAAAGCAGAGATTTGGCAGTTTTAGCGTTCCTTTCAAGACAATACACGTACACCAAAAACATTACTCTTCACAGAGTACCCCAGAGGCCTTTCCAATCATCTGGATGCTCGCAGTTATTCCATTCCCTCAAATTCAACACAGATCTTCTTTATTAATTTTAATTTGTCATCAATAACCTGACAGGCTCTCTTTCGGCAAGAAATACTGTATTAACTGTTTCACTCACTGTGGCAGCTATTAAAAATGTGATAATGATTAGCAGTAATGAGGTCAAATAGAATAATGTGAGTATAAGTTGCTACCAGCGAAATATATAACACAAGAGGATTTATTATGTTCACTTGCTGAAATGTAATTTAAAAACAGGATATTACCACCTGCTATGCTGGCTCATAGGGTTATCCAGATCATTTAAGCATTTCCTGCTAATATGTTTATTTGCTTCTGGCAGATATTACCACTACTGTATTTCAAATAACTACACTTAAAACAAAGTTAATTGTTCCTATCTCCTTAATATAAATATGATTATGTAAAGCGATGATTAGATGACTTGCTGGTAAACAGAGTTATTTGAGCATCAGTATCAGTTAGGATAAAAACAAGGCAATAACACTGAGAGTTGTGGGCAATAAATCAGGGCTGGCAAATGCAGATCTCCAGAGAAGAAACTTTTTGTGGGTGCTAAGAGGTGGTGGGAAGGGCTGTGAGACTCAGGCTGCAGATTTGAAATATCAAGGCAAATTAAGTGAAACATTTAAACTTAATCAATACAAAACATGATGGATAAAGTCATTACCCTGTATTTTCTTAAAAAGATTTTGGTTTTTTACTTCCCTGTATTACTTTTCCATTTGTTGATCTAAATAGATTAATCTTCAGTTTTCACTGCAGTGACGCAGAGCAATTCATTAAGGACCTGGATGACACTGGATCTACAAAACCTTTTTCAGATTGAGAAGATAAGATTTTCATATTAAAAAAAAGAAAAAAAAAGCCTATTGTCATCTATCCAGCTTTAATTTTGAGCAAAGATTACGGAGTTAGGCCAAATTCTGCCTCTGCTTACACAGTTTTAAATCCCCTAAACTAAGCCAGAATTCAGCCTTAAACCTGCGCAATGTAAAGCACGACTTAACCTTCAGCACCGAGACTCCATTGCCCTGGGAAGATGGGCTGGGAGGACTGAAGTCCTGCTGGAGGAAGGAGACAGCAAGAGGATTAACTTTTTCTGAATATAAGTGATAGCCACACAGTCTTCCCAGCTAATTACTCCATGACTGGAAAATACCAGTCAGCAGTTTCATTGCTAAGCTTTCATTGTCTTTCTGGCTTTTCAATAAAATCTGTTGTATAAATAATAAAATAGGGACAAAGAAGCAAAAGTGCTGTACAAGAATGGCATGAAGATGTGCCACAGAGGTTTAGGTTGGATCTCAGGGAAAGGTTCTTCCCCCAGAGGGTGGTTGGGCACTGACCAGGCTCCCCAGGGCAGTGGGCACAGCCCCAAGGCTGCCAGAGCTCAAGAGACAGGGTGGGATCATCTGTGCAGGGCCAGGTTTTGGACTGGATGATCCTTTTGGTTCCTCTAACTCAGGATATTCTGTGGTTCTATGATTCTGTCAGAAGAGAGGACATTGCAAGTCAAGGCAAAATATGTCACAAATAGACATTTTAGAATATGCATTTATACTTATTTATCTTATTTAAACAGGTTTTTTTAATCTGCCATGTTTTTCGTGTTATCTTATATACACCTGTTGAACAAATGCATATATAAAGTGAGATTTCCTGAGATTTACATAACCTTTACTTTTTAAAAGCTGGATTCAATGGATAGTGTTTTATTACTGGCAAATGAAGAGCAGGCTGCAGTTTGAAGGCAAGTATGAATCTGAAGCCCAGAGCTGTGATTAATTATAAGGTAAAGACTTCCTCCAGCTGCATCTTTCCACCCAGCTCCAACAGTGTCACTCCTCATCTTCACTGAATAAACAAGACACGTAAAGATTACGAAGAGACATTATATTTTTATATTGATAACAGGACACTATGTTTCATGCAAAAGAAGTGGAATAGGAATATTGGGAAGTTCCTCCCACTGTGTGGGAGTTTCGTCTGCCTTCTTCAGCATCTTTTTTCCAACACCAGGAACAACAGGGTCCTGAGCTCCAGTGACACGGAGGCCACTGGAAGCCAAAAAAATCATAATTTCTGTTCCTGGCAAGATCTTTTCCATGCAATGACAATGAAAAGCTCTCCCAACATGTGATTTCTGCCCTGTGAATAATGCAGGGAATGAGGCTCAGCCCATCCTGGGCATCCTGCATCCACTGCTAATTACTGGCTGGAGTAATTGGGCTCTGGAAGACTTTCCTCATATAAAGTCAGCATTGAGAGATGAGCATGGAGCTTGCACTGAGTTTGATTTTGCACTTTGCAGGAAAAGAAAGAAAGCAGGGGAAACAAAATGAAAAAGTAAAAAGAGTGAGAGGGAGGGAGATGGCTCAGGGCTGTACAAAAGTCTAGTGATTGATGACACGGTGTAGAGAAGGGCAGAGGGACAAATTAGGCAGCACCCCTTGTGCCATATGTCGGGAGGGCAATTCCAGAAGTGTTGCTTGCTCCTGGCAAACCCAATCACTGCTGCTGTGCCACGGGGAGAGGCCTTCAGGGGCCTCCTGCCTCCCGTCACCGTGCCCAGGTACCCGTCAGCCCTCTGTGCTCCTGCTGCTCCTGTGATGTTCCCCCACTGCTGGCTTTACATATCAGCTAAATTTGAATTGATGAGAGGTACAGTGTTTGTAATCCTACATCAAGCAGTGCCTGTGTCTGGCATTTATTTGTGCTATTGCTTTGGCAGCTTCTTCCAGAGCCTCCTCTCATCTGACATGTCAGGTCTACAATCAAAGAGGAATAGTGAATTCACTTTTACAGTTAGGCAAGCTGAATGCTATTACCCGTGTATTTGTCACCAACCTGCAGATCCCAGCCTCTAATCTGCCATCTGGATGGATGCTACAAAGTTAAGAGCCAGGGACATGCATTTCTCAGTAACTACCTGCTGTCAGCTATTATTTTAAGGATCCTGTGATTTTCTTTTATTTTGACTAGAAAAAACAAGGCAGCTGCAGTAATAAAAAGGCATATCAACTAGTCACTTCCTGGCAGATTTGTCACTGGTGTGGATACAGTAGTGGTATTTTTTGTTAGCAAATGTATACAGTGGAATATAGTATTGTAAATCTGGAGTGCGTTCTTCACAAAGGAAAAAAAAATATTCCTTTTTAGAACCTTGTATACCAGTCAACAAAATAAAAAATGAAAACGGATTTGCTTTCACCTTATTGTGCACACGTATTATATTTTTCTTTTACAATATTGTCCATTGTGTGCAACAGACTTCATAAAAACCCTGTTTGGGTTTAAAAATTGCCATTGTCCTCCAATTGTGGCGGCTGCATCCTCAGTTACTGCCCAAGTCCCGGGCTGCAAATATTTGCTGAGAAGAATCAGAGGTTTTATGTTTGGAGAATCTGGAGAATAAGATTAACTTTTCAATTAACAATTGAACAATTAACAATTTTCAAATTAATTTATTATAGTAATGCTTTGAAAAACACGGGCAAGAAATGCAGTCATGGAAAAGTATCCTGGACCAAATTAATCCCCTGTGTGACTCTATTTCAGTCAACATAGTTATATCAGGATAAAATTATAATTAATTGTTATTAATACAAGCATGAAGCAACTGATGAGAATAGTCCAAGAGTGAAAATAATATATACCCAGTTCAGGTCTTGTGGTTCTACACAGGAACAAATTGTTCTACTTTCAAGCTGCCATTTATCATCATTTTAGATGATAAAGTGATTGTTTTGCTCTTGCATTTCATTTGTTAGTTCTTTGATAAAGACGCTGCTTGCAGTTCTCAGTATATGGCTGGATTAAATAATAAAAAGATTTCTTGTATGACATATTCAGGATGTGGAAACACAGTTCCAGGGGTCTGGGGTGCCCATGGATGGTGGGACATCCCCACAAGGCAGCACACACGTGTAAGGTCAGCATCCCACTCAAAGCCCCACTACAACCTGTCTCACCTGGAACCTTCTGCAGGAGCCACAGATTCCAGGGTTGCAGAGCAAAATGATGCTTTGGCCCTACAAAGAGGAAAATTGCAGCAAATTTGGACAAAAAAGTGCTTCAGGGGGATGTCATTGTGGCCTTACAGTACTGGGCTTATAAAAATGGACAGTGACTTTTTAGATGGGTAGGTAGAGACAGGACAAGGGGGAATGGCTTCCCACTGCCAGAAGGCAGGGATAGATGGAATATTGGGAAGGAATTCTTGGCTGTGAGGGTGGTGAGGCCCTGGCACAGGTTTCCCAGAGAAGCTGTGGCTGCCCCATCCCTGGAAGTGTCCAAGGCCAGGTTGGACAGGGCTTGGAGCAACCTGGGCTAGTGGAAGGTGTCCCTGCCCATGGCAGGGGGTGGGACTGGATGGGCTTTCAGGTCCCTTTTAACCCAAACCAGCCTGGGATTCCACGAACTTCGCTACACCAAACCCCAAAATACACTAGATCTTTTCATCTGCTTGCCATGTCCACCCACCCAACCCAAATGCAAAAATCCTAAAAATCCCAGAATGCTTTGGGTTGGAAGGGACCATTAAAGCTCATCCAGTCCAACCCCCTGCAACGAGTACCCCTTGGTGGGTACAAGCTCCATCCCCTTCTCTCTGTCACAAACTCATGCTGGTGCCCATGCTGGAGGTGATGGAGATCATGGACTGTACAAACCTCGACCTCTCAGACCCCAAACACCCCATGGTGCCTGGGGCTGCTGCAGCCAAAGCCATGTTCACAGGCAGTGCCACAGTGATGGGTTTGATGCTTCAGGGGACTGTAGTGAAAATGGGAAAATTCTGACTCAGTATTTAAAATCTTGTTGAAATATGTAATGTTCCAACTGAATTATGTACAGGTAATCCATTTAAGCCACATTTTTCCCTATTCTGAGCTTCCTTGAAACAATTTCTCATTTGATGAATATTAAATTCCAGAGAATCCCAGATAAGGGAGGGTGGGGAGGTAGGAAGGGGAGTCTCAGGGACCCTCACTCATCATTGCTGTGATCTCCAGTGAGCTACTGGTGGGTTCAGAACTTAATTCTGTGTTGGCTAAAGCAAATTTTCACTTCCTGATGCTCTTTTTTCCTGAAGAGAGGCTTTTTGAAGAGCTAGAGTGGAGGAACTGATATCTCGCTTACGGCTGATGAGTTCTCACTAATGATCAGAGTGCCGCATACTTTGGGATTTGATTTTGGTAAACATGCTCAATTTAGATGTTTATTCAAAACACCCAAATCTCATCAGTCTCCGAGATGGTTGTGACAGCTACAAGAAAGTGGACAAATTGGTAATGGTTGAGGAGCAGAGTGTTCAGTGTTTAATGAATTAAATTTCAATAGTCCTTTCAGATAATTCAGAGCCATCAAGCTGAGATCTCAGTCAGCATATGGCATTATCTGATGCCTGCTACAGTCTTGTCCTCTTTGTCTTACTCCATTTCACTTGCTCTGTCTAGTTTTCGATGGGACAGCGGGGGCTGGAAGGCTGGTGACACGACCTGACTTATCCTGCGCAACTCCTGGAACCTCCGACGCAAATCAGAACAACTGAGCCCAGAACTAATAAATGCTGGGAGGAATTGATGTTGTGTTTTTCAGAGGCTGAAATAGGAGTATTGAAAGAGTTTTTATGAGACTCCTTGTGCTTTTATTTTCATACCATAATCAATGAAGATAATTTGAAAATATTAAATGCAACCAGGTTGCTAAGAGCTCCATCTAGTCTGGCCTTGAGCACTTCCAGGGATAGGACAGCCATGTCTTCTCTGGGCAAACTGTGCCAGGGCCTCACCACCCTCACAGGGAATAATTTTTCCCTGATATCCAATCTAAACCTACCCTCTGTCAGTTTGAATCCATTCCCCCTTGGCCTGTCACTGCATGTTCTGTGGTTGGAGGACCAACCTCCCCACTGCTAACACAGCCCAGGCAGATTGGACAAGCAAATGTCAACTCAAAATATCTAATTAGGTTGTTCCCACATCACCATCCTACATCTCACCTACCCCTATGGGTGCTACAGGAGCAGCTATGTCTTGACACCAATAAAAAGAAAAAAACCCTTTCTTTCTCTTATGCTCATGCAAGTCACAAGTGACTCTCCAACTATATTTCAGCAACTAAATGAAAAATAAGGTTTAAACTGAATTCTGATGGCAGTAGGATTAGAGCTGAAACACCGAGAGAACTATGTAAACATTCCTGGGAGTATCTGTAAATCCAAGTGCTCTGTAAGTCAATCTTCACTCGAATGTGTTCAGCTCAGTTGCAGTTAAGATGAACTCGGCCTTGAAGTCTTGTCAGACACATAGACCTGAGCGTAGTGGATTTGTGTCCACGTAACTGAAGCCAAATGTTGGTCTCCCAGCCCTCAGCATCCCTGGAATGTGTAGGCTCACAGAGCTGGTCGAAGACTTTCAAAAGGTGCCTTCAACAGAAAGTGTCTGTGCTATAGAAGAAGCATTTTCTCCCCTTTGCCTAAACAGTTTTCACCGAGAAGAAAAAAAAAATTAAAATTTCTTGGAAAAGCCTACATTGCTCCTAATTCATAGGATCTTGGGGTATTTTTCATAAAAGTACAGAATCAAAACATCTAAACCAAATGTATAACTTTAAAAATAATATCTATTTTTAACATTTCGTTTGATAGCAAAAGAAAAAGAGCAAAGCAGTTTTAAGACCTTGTACTCCACGTAAATAACATGCGGAGTACAAGACAGGCAGCTCACGTGTTCTCTGCTGAAAACACATCTGAGAGATTTTCATAAAACATTTCAGTCAGCAAAGTTCTTGCTGAGTGATTTCACCTAAGTGGTATTTAGGTGTGAACAAGAGGATGCTTCCGTTTGTGGCAGAAGGTTATGTTTTATGGTTGGACTTGATGATCTTAAAGGCCTTTTCCAACCTTAATGATTGAACGATTCTGCTGGATTAAGCTTTCTATTGTGATCCATCCACCCTGAGAAGAAGATAACGATGCGCAGCACACGCAGGCATTGACTGCCAAAATCAGCTGGTGTTTACAGAGAGGTTCAGTCGGGCCATGAGGGTTTTCCAAATTGCCACGAGTTTATTCCAGGCAGAAAAGCAATCTGCATTCTTTATTTATCCTTTTCAGAGCTGTTAAAAGATCATTCCTGTAGAGGGGGCGTGAGGGTTCAACTCCTCACATAGGAAGTTAATCTTCGATATGAAAGAAAATGCAGGATTAGCTGGTCTGAAATTCTGCTAATAGATTAAAGAACTCTCTCCAACCTTTTATTTATTAGCAATTTATTAATACAGTTAGAACAAAAACGACTGTTGTTTTCAGAATTCATTTTTCAGGCTGCAGCCTCACACCAGATGACACTCGGGCGCCGGCTCTTTGGGAATACACATCAAACCCTGGTTCATAATTTATGTAATGACATATACTTGGACACTGATTAGCTACCTTATCAGCCCTGTAATAAAGGAAGCATAACCCCTAGTTTATCATTCATTTATCTGAAGTCATTTTGAATAATATCACAAGATTGTAATGTAATCATTATGCTGTACAGCATGTGTGGGCCAGTCCCCTACACTGGCAGTGTCAGAGGACTGTCATAGTTCATACTACTTAATTTGCTCACTTCTTACACATTTATGAAATTGGAGTCAACAGTCTGGTGGAGCAGGAATATTCCGGGCAAGAGACTTACACAAATTGTTAACAGGGTGTTCATTGGGAGGGTGAGGAAGTACGAGGTAGGATGAAAATGGTTTTGTGATGGAATTGAACGGGTGGCCAAGGAGCAAGCTGAACTTCCCTTGATGTCCTCCATCCAAAGCACCCGCTGACATTGTTGGCACTTTCTCTGTGCATGATGAAAGTTTCCCTTTAGACATCTTAAAAGCCCTCAGCAAGGCAAAGGAGTTTCTTCGTTGTCTGCAAAGCTGGGAGAGCTCCTGAATTAATCATGGAGCTCACAGTGAGGTCTACAGGCAAAATAAACACCAGTGTCCTGCATCCACCTGGCTCTGGGGAGGGCAGAAGGCCATGAGTGCATGGGGACATCTTCCAAACTCAAGCACAGCCTTGTCCTTCTTCCCTGGGATGCTTGGGGGTTTATAACCAGCTTTCACAATATTTTAGATTTTAATTTAGGTGTCTGAGTTTTTGGAAATGGTGCTGATTAAGGGAAAACGGTTTTAGACTTCATGGGCTAGGAGAAAACTTTGGAAACATGAGCTGGTAGAGTCTGAAAGAATCAGAAAAAAGGTCCATATTTATATCTATTAATAGAACATTTATGCTGCTCTCATGGAATTCAGTGCCCAGCTTTCCACTTTTTGAGTGACTGAGGTGCACAACTGTAAGACTGCAGCAAAACCCAACAAGTCTTACCCGGAACACTGAGCAGAAGCAAAGCACCAGCAAAGACGGCTCAGTACCTGCTCATCACGTGGCCCTGCTGGGCCATCACCTACATTTATGTCCTCTCAAGCCTTAATTTTATGGGTCTGGACAGGTTAACACCAGGTTAGCAGCCAAGGATGAGAAATGGAGGATTTTGGGGGCTATCTCTGCAGCTGGGCAGAGGCAGGCGGAGAGGCCCCGGTGCTGCCCGGATGGGGCCGTGGCGGCCCTGCAGCCCTGACAGATGAGAGGGGCTGATGGATGGAAGAGCTGGTGACAAGTTGCACTGAGATAATGATTGCTGGGCAGCAGGAGCCATTAGGGTGTCATGGAAAAACCCCAAGATTAATGAACAGCACGAGTTGGATAAGTAATGAAAAAAAAAAGGAAGGGATGGAAAGAGTAGCATAATGTTTATTTTAAGATAGTTAATCAAAAGAAGCAAATAATTAAAGATGCAGTTCTTTTCTGACATCCGTTTAATGAAATTATAACTGCAAAAAATAAAGTAGATATAAAACACAGAGCTGAGTATCAGTGTCCCAGTGGGAAGAGGGGAAGGACCCCTCCAGAACCAGCAGAGCGATGGGATGGATGACGTGTCTTTTCCTTCTGTGATTGCCAAACAGATCCACATTCCAAGCTTCATCCCTCACATATAAATAATCATTTCATGAATAGAGATTAAATGTTTACTGTAAAAACAATTAAATTTGTTTCGAGCCCTTTCTAATGTAAGACAGTAAAAGCAGATGATTTAATCATCAATCTTGCATCCTGCATTTATTGACTAGAAATGAATTCTAGTTACAATTTTATTTCTATTAGAATAAAAATATATTCCACAGATTTTGCCAGGGAAACTCATCAGTAAATTTTTGGCACTTGAGTTCAAAGTTGATGGAAAGAGAAATAATACTCGGCAAATTATCCATGAATACAGAGGAGGGGACAGGTCAGAGGGGGAGCGGGGGATGACCAGGTCCTTGAAGGACCATTCCAGGCTGTAATTCCTGCAGGGATCACACTGGGAACACTGGCTTTGTTAGTATCAGATGCCTGATGAAGATCAAATGATATTAAATGACCGTGATTGCATCAAACCTCGACTGAAGCAGATGATGCAAAAAAAAATAAAAGGAGTGTGTGAATCCCTGCACAGCTGGAACAGCAACGGAACCACAGGAAAAACGGGAATAAAACTGAAACAGGGATCATCAGCCGAGAACCACATGGTGCGTAAAACAAGCCAGGCCCCTCTGAAAGACTGGAAATTTAAATATGAATGAAACTTAGGAAATTCTGCTTCATTAAGAAAGAAAATAAAGTTTTAATATTGCAAGAAACAATTCAGCTTAACTCAGATTTTATTGCACTCTGGAAATAACTAATGTGTCAAATAAAAATGAGCACAGGACAAAGGCAGTAATATGTGCAAAAATGTCATAATATCATTTAAAATACTGTAAAACCCCACATCACCACAATTTACAAATGAAACACATCTAAATTATACTGTAATCAAGAGGGCTTTTCAAATTCCAAAGCAGAAAGGGAAGACAAAATTGGGATAAAAATACTCCTTCCTCATTTGTGCAGTGGTTTACACAATTCTTGCTATGAAATGAGTCAACAATACCTGGCGCCACTTCTGTGCCTTTTGGTGCCACCATTACTTTGCTTAAAGTACTATAGGAAGTAAACTTTTCCACAACCTGTGCCCATCCTGAGTGTTTCACTGGACATTTATTCCTTCAAGACATAAAAATAAAGCAGAAAAACTTGGTTTGGATGGTTAATAAGTTCAAAGGTCTGCTCCAACACAGCTAAATAAATTAGAAAATATTTTGAATATTTCTGTATGGGACTTTTTCATGATATCACTCCTGAAGCACTTCAATAACAAACCTCTTTTTCCATGGATATTTGCAAAAAGCCATTTGTCAAGCATTTATCCATGGCCACATTTGCTGCATTTCAAAATAAATAATGTAATCTGTGATGTAACTGCAGAAAGATGCAGAATTTATAAGATGTGATCTAGGCAAGGAACAGATATTAGACCACATAGTTCCAACATTTGTATCCAAAGGTCTTTGAAAATGTTGTCAATACTGTCTTCTTGAGAGATGCAAGTGCTCCCAGGTACATCTTCCTGCAAATTGTGCCTCCACCACCTTTACCAATCAAATGCAGGTAAAATTTGAGGAACGTGATGTAACTTCAAATATAATTTATGTCACACGTCCCACCTGCACATAAACAACGAGTTATGCTGTTACCCAGCCTTGGACGGAGAGCTCTGGGAAGAAATTCCTGCTGTGTTCTGGTACCTACATCACCTCCAGCTTGGGCCCAGCCTGGTGCAGAATTCTCCCCTCCCTTTTCCTCTCCAGTATTCCAGAATCACCTTTGAAAAAGGATCAGTGCCTCCCAATCCTTCCCTGAGCATCGCCCCTCGCTGGGCTCTGACTGCTTCTCTCTTCCCCTGTGTATTCTACGTTCTTTCAAATTTAACCTGAATTTTTATTTCTAATTGTCACAGGGGTTGAGCACCTGTGTTTTCAAGTGGAATATAAAACAGATGGGAAATAATTACGACCTAGCATTCTTTCCTAGGGCTGAAGGCACATTCCTGGCACCTATTATTCTAAGTTTGCTCCCTTCTCAGGTCACCTTTTAATTTCAGAGTACTCTCTTCTTTCTGAAACTGTGACAAATTGGGGGAAAATATGCTTGAAGCTTCTCCAGTATCTATTCATGTGCATATGGCACTGGGAGGGGAAGGAAGCAGGTATCTGCTTTAACAGTGGACCCATATCCAGCATAAAAAGTAACAAGATGGTTTCAAAAGCACAGAGAAAACATTGAGTCAATCAGAATCTCGGATTGGTTTGTGTTTGAAGGGACCTTAAAGCCCATCCAGTCCAACCTCCCTTCCATGGGCAGGGACACTTTTTACTATTCCAGGTTGCTTCAAGCCCCATCCAAGCTGGCCTTGGACACTTCCAGGGATGGGGCAGCCAGAGCTCCTCTGGGTAACAACACCTATGTGTATACTTTTCCCAATTTCAGCTTCACCCCTAAACCCTGAAATGCCAGGAAGGTGCTCATGGAGTGGAGAAGCCTGTAACTCCTGGCCTGGCTGGGGAAAACACTTGGTTTTCCAAACATAGGAAAGTGTAAATGACAACTGTTAAAAACATAGACTTTGCCTGCACTTAATCTTTATGGGGATGCTTTCAAATCCTCAGGATTTGAATTACCATGAAGTTAAAATCTTCTTTTACAAAGCATTCCAGCATTGTGCTTTGTTAAGAGTAACACTCTTAAGCTCCTACTAATTACAAAATACACCAATTACACCAAAACTTCCAGCAAATTCCCGAAGTTTCAGCTGAAACTTGTCAGGTTCCCTCCTCTCTGCCCCGTGTTCCCTCTCCCATCTCTGATGCTCCCACCTCCGCTAAACCTAACTTTTATGATGAGATCTAGTTCCATTCTAAAAATAGATCTCATCATTTATGCTCATATAAATTTTAATCTTCGTATCATCCTGATACCAAGTAATTGTTGGTCACCAGATATAACCATCTCTCCTAAGTAGTTCTATTTCTCAGCAGCTGGTCAAGTGGTTAAAAAGACCAGTCCTACTCTGTTGACTTTAATTTACAGTTGCTCGTTTACCTTAAGTGACACCCATAATGCTTCTCACAGTGAGCTTGATGTGCTCTCAGAGTGGTGAAAGCAAGGAAGAGGTTTGGAAGTGGACATGGGAGCACTGCAGCACAGCTAATAATTAAGGTTAGAACCAGAATTAATTACTTAGTTACTATTAGTGATTTTAACACCTGGTGTATAAAGTGCTGCAGTTGAAGATCCAGAAAAGAGCTGGATTACAAGAGCAAATTGTTGGCTAAGGGTGCTTTTACTGTCTGGTAGTGCTATTTTAAAACCGAAATCTTTCTCCAAAAACCAAAATGTGCTCAGAGTTACTCTGCAGCCTGAATTACAGATAGCTTTATCTTGCCTGCACCAGCACAAAGTGAAAAGTGCTTACGCTGTGCTACATCTATCACATAATTAATCCCAATATTGCCACACAAAATCTCATGTGTGATAATATTTTCCAGACATGTTACGCTACAAAAAGGTCAAATATCATATAACTTTTTCTGCTGGATCCTCCTTTGAGCCATGTTTACCTTGAGATATCAGGTTCCAGAAGGTAAAAGGAACAAAAACATCTGATAGTCCAGTTGACTAAATGACAGGAACACGCCTGCTGAGAAGCCAGAGCTGTTCTTGATGGTGGCACGGGTTGGAGGAGGCACCACAGAGCCATGGAACAGCCAGGTGTGCTCCTGCACTTCCTTACACATTTGGACTGTTCTCTTTACTAGGCTGTATATATATCGATATATATACATATAGATACAGATATAGATAGGAGAGCTAATTCCCAGGAGAGCAGCCCTAAGAGTGGGACAGTGTCACTGGACTCTTTGCTCACCTACTTTTTTACCGATCATGGTGTCTCTGCAGTCCTGAGCTCCACCAGCATTTTGGTTTATTATCTGCCTTTCCAAGAATCACAGAAAGGCTTGGATTGGAAAGGACCTTAAAAATCACTTTGTTCCAAGTCCCCTGACACGGGCAGGGATGTCACTCAAAGAGAGATTCAACTTTGGAGTAGCAGGGAGGAAAATATCCTTCAGAGATGTCACTCTGATTCTCAACTTTAATTCCATAGTGAGAATTAACACTCCAGGCTGCACAATAGTCGGAGTTGTTTCTTGTTCAAAACTACCCCAAATCCTCCTTCATGGAGGTCTTCTCCAGGCAAAAGCCAAGGTTGGATGGAGCTTGCAGCAACCTGTTCTAGTGGAAGGTCCATGGCAGGGGGATGGAACAAGATGGTTCCTTCCAACCCAAAACAATTCGTAATTTTATGATTCTATAATTCAAGAAAGGGTGACCATGAAACTTATCTAAATTACTCCATTTCCCTCTCATGAATCTGTTCTTTCCAGGAGAACGGAGGTGCAGAGTAATTCCTTTTGCTGCAAACCTTCAAACAAAAACCTTCACTTCTCCATGAAAACAATAAATAAAACGTGCAGAGCCAGGACCATCACCTGAGTGTCCTGTTGATAGCACCACAACTTCCATAAATCCATAAACCTATTGATTTATGTGTTGTTAATACCTGCTGTATTATCTGTGAACATCATATGTCATTCACAGGAGAGCTGAGGCTTGCAGAATTTTAGGGAGAGATTCCTGCCTCCATCCCAGCCGGGAAAACACATTGGGAAACACAATCATGGATGTTTGCTTTTGGCTGACCATGGCATGCTCCCTCCTGCGGGGAGAGGGATCCTTCCTTGTCCTCCCAAGTCTTGTGCTCTGAAAAGGAAACTGAGCAACGTAAGGCCTCGTTTTTTATTTTTAATTTATTTAATGGATCTGATCCAAAGCTCCCGAAAGCACAGGGAGAGAGTTCTTGTGGCATGTCAGCGACAGGCGGGGATCTGAAACAAAACTCTTGCTTATGTGTAAAGATTAAAGTGCTGTGGAAGCATGAGAAAATGTCCCTTTCATTTCAGTATTGATTAGTCTTTATTGAACACACACACTTCTGCTAACTCTGCCTTTGCTGGGGTTTGTTTAGTTTTTACTTCTTTCATGATTTCGAGTGCCTTTGCCTGTAATTTTCCCTTTGCTTAACTCAATCACCTATTGATAAAATCCAAACTGAGATGCTGAGTCCTTAAAAAGAACCTGTGTTTTTTCTATTCTTTAAAAAGTACTACTGCCCGTCTTTGCTGTGAACCATCTGTTACACGTCTAATTAAAATATATTTGTAATGAGCTTATTAGTGCACAGAATATGTCCTGAACAGGATGTCAGTCAAGAACCCATTGTTTGGGGAGATAAGATACCTTAAACTCCTATTAGTTTAACAAAATCCTGCATTGGTGTTTTCAGCCTCTATAAAAGCAAATTCCAAGAGGGCAGGAATTCACACACTTTTTGTAATAATTTCCTCTTCAAATATGTTGCTGTTTCTTTCTAATATAGAGTCAGATGGCCTCTTATAATTGCAGTATCAAATCTTTGCCTCAGTTTTCAACTGCAGGTGATTTCAAATGATTAAAGATGCACAACAGGGAATAAACAAAAATGCTTACATGCAATTATTTTTAATTAGTATTTGGCTATAAAGTGTGTGCCTTCATAAAAAAGTCTGTTATTCACATAAACATCTGTTACCATACACACAAGGAAACACACTGTAAGTCTGTCATCACATCACCAAAACAGAATATACTAAGGAAGGCTGGACAGGAAAGCCAACACTTTGAGTTTTTAAACAAAAGATATAAGCATAACTGCCAAAACAGACACTGCACCACACCTTTCAATTAGCGCAGTGCACAATCAAAGGAAGAGCTATTACCAATGGAATTATACTTGAAAATGTTAAAATAGATGGAATTATTCTTTGAAAACAATGGAATCTGTAAGCACAAGACGATTTCAAACTCTTTACTAATTTTGCACCAGCGAACATAATCAAAACGCTTCCTGTTTGCACAGTATCTCTGGGTACTCTTCTGACAACTTTTTTAAATCTTATTTTTGTTCATTATTTAAGCCTTCTCCAAAAAAAAAAAAAAAAAAAAACAGGACAAAAACCCCACAACGCTCTGCTGTGGCGTGAGCACATAAATAAACCTGCAATGTTCAGTTCTGGCCTCATTTTGCAGAACCTGACTCAGGGACGTTGACATATTTTAAGTAAGAACGCGACAAACAGCGAAGTAAGAGAGATATACAGAGCGATATAAATTAATACCACCATAATTGATAGGTGGAGATAAGGTTGCTCTGCGGAATACTGAGAATAAAATGAAGAGGAGGTGTGAGAGTACCTTGCACATGAATTACTGAATCGGTGGGAATTGCTGAGCTCTGCTGCGAGGAAGCTCTTGGAAACACCTCCAGCAAACAAACTTAACACCTTAGTTCCACCAGCGGAGAAACCCGCAGCATTAAACCACCTAGCTTAAATAGCACAGCTCAATTTGCATGAAAACAAAATCAATTGTTTAATTAAAAGGCACACATGGCAGTATCTGCCAGTTGCACCTCGGCGTTATCTATGGTCGGATCTGAGGAGGAAAAAATCACTGCACCTCAGTTGTGGCTCTGCTGGGACCAATAACTAATCATTACAGCAGAGCCAACCCAGGGGTGCTGCTCGTGGGAAACATGGCTGGAGATGCCACATGTGATCCTGACCCAGCACCTTGACCCATTAATTGTGAGCACAAATCTTTCTGCATATCCTGGGAGAGCTCGTGTGTCTTAAAATCCTTCCTTCACGAGCTGTTAATGAACGTCCTCTGGGCCCGGCTTCCTACTCAAACCAGCACATCTTGGCCCAGAGAGAAGTCAAAAGTACCCTCAGAGTTTCTAATGGCAAAGATGACCCTCTGCTAGGAAGCAGATCCGAATCTTTTCCAGCTCCCTTTGATTTACAAGCCTTCTCTTGCACATCAGCATTTCATATATCTTCCCAAGTGTCAGAAATATGAAAGTCATACATTACAACCAAAGAATGGCCCAGTTCATTACTATCATTTTATTTATTTAACAAATACGGTATTTAATCAGAAGGAACTGACAGCTACAATTGTTTATTGCAATCATACAACACAGCAATAAATAAACATTGCACATTAAGTACAAGGTAGAAGGATCACTGGAAACATCCCGTATAAAAAATTCTTCCAAAGAATTCCTCTCTAAAGGACAGTGTTTGTAAATCTATTGACAAAGAGCCCCAAAAAGATGGAGCAGTAAATAAAACACGTGGGAGCAGATAAGGTAGGTTTTGCTTTCAGACAAGCAAATTAATTTCTGGGTTGACTCCAGAACAGAACGATGCCACTTCCAGTCGGCACTGGACTAGGACAGTAACATATTACACCCTGACTCGTAAATAACAGCCCCAGGAAAGCCTCATCTGCCTTTTAGTGATCAACAATTTTCCATACTATCAAATGTAAATCAGCTCTTCTCTCTTCACATCCATGAGATGGGGTGGGCACCTTCCAGCCAATCCTCACCAACTCCACCCACTGGAGTTCGGGTCCCCTCCCCAGAGGAGCTGGACAATGTCACAGGCGTTAGTCCTCAACTTTTCCTTCTTTTCCTTCTCCTTTGATTCTGTTCTCAGCTTTGTGAATTCTGACTTATTTGCAAAAAGCAAAGAAAATGTATCTCCATTTTAAAAGCTTCAGATTTCATGCCTCCTCCTGCTTTCTGAAAGCAGAAAGTGAGTTTCACTTTAAGACACCTCAGCTTTCCCAACTTCAGTGGGAGTTTTGCAAGAGTTAGTGGAGCAGGAGAGTGTCTCAATAACTGTGACAGATGGCTGGGCCTGAGAGAAGAAATAACCATTTTCCTCCTGAAATTTGCTGCAGTACCATGGCAAGGAGATGCTTCTTTTCACCACGTAGGACTCCCCAGGTTGAGAATAAAGTCAGCACTTTTCTTTATCTCTCTTCTTCTTCGCTCTTCCCTTTGGTTTAAAAGCACCTCTCATCCAGCTTGGAATGTTAACGTTGAGGGAAGAAGCTTTAACTCTTCATCCCTTAAGACAAACTTGGAAGGAAAAGGGAAACAGATCAATCCTGGCAGTGGCTGGCCAGGGAGTCTGCGGGATCTGTGCCAGGCAGCATCACCTGGGGATGTCAGGGACCCTCTGCCAGCTGCCCCAAACCCGGACATCTCCCCTGCCCTCTGCCCCTCACAAAGGACTGGAGTTATTTCAGAACATGCAGGTCCTTGTCATGTTCAGCATTACATTAATGAGGCAGGAGATGAAGGTCCAAAGCCCCAAATCCCCTTAGGTTCTCTGACAGCTAACAGAGGACTAATGGCTCCTCAGAAAAGAGCTATTTCTATGTCTACTGCATATTCCTAAAAATTAAACTGTAAAAGGATCAAAAATAAGGAAGAAAACCCAGGTGAAATGGCTATTTCTGCTCCACGTGACTATCCCCCTTCCACAGGAGAGCCAGATCCAGAGTTACATTTCCAAATTCACAGCATGAAAGTTTCAGAAGGGAAAACATTTCATTGTAATAGCAACCAAAAAGAGCAAAGGAGAGGTGGGTTTCTACATCCATTAGATAACTGAGGCTGGCAGGAGCTCTAGAAGTTATCCCATCCAACCTCTCTAGAAGTTAACCCGTCCAACCTGTTGCTCACAGCAGGGCTGACTGCACAGCTGGACCTGGATGCCAGAGGCTTCTCAGGTCCAGGCATGGAAATCCAACACATTCCTTCACATCAGAGCAATCCCAGGCACTCCAAGGCCCCCAAACCTTCCCTTGCTGTGGCAGTGGCATGGTGTTGGCACAGACCCTGCCCTGACTGACAGGAATGGGAACAGAGCTGTGAGCAAGTCCCTTCCACAAATTATTCACTTGGACCTGGAAATACCTGCCAGGGAAAGATGTAGATCAAGGACAGACCAAACCATGCCCATACTGTTCAACATGTCAAAGGTGAAGAGCTGCAGGTGTTTTAGAGACCACAAAAAACAAATTGACCAGGAGGTGTTGGGCAACTTGTGGCTCCTGCCACTGACCACAGACAAAGACAAAGACACTTCCCAGGTTTGAATCCAGACAATGCTCTCCAGGGGTAAACCAACCAGACAGAATAACCACCACATCATGCAATCCCTGAAAAAAAGGCATTAAGTATGTTAAAGTTCACTAAAAGATAAATTATTCCAGAAGGTGAAATAACTTGGTGTTCAGCCAAGACTGTCTTTTGAGCACATGAAATACAGACCCTATTCCAAACTCTACATGCTCCAACCTCAGAGGATCCTGGAACAGTAAGTATTTCCCAATGTAGATATTTCACCTGTGTGCCCACAGAACTGAAATTCCTTAAACTGTGGATATGGCACTTGGGGACATGGTCAGGGATGGGCTTGGCAGTGCTGGGGGAACGCTTGGACTTGATAGTCTCAGAGGCTTTTCCAACCTTATGGATTCTGTGATCTATGGACACATCTCAGTCTGAACCTACAGATAAGGAAAAACAAAAGGAATTGCCCTTCACAGAGTAAAGCAACAGAGGAGCCAGAGATGACAGCAACCAAAAAGTGACTGACTCCTCCTCAGCCAGTGGAAAATGCAGCAATTCCTCAAATAGCTCTAGATATTTCAGGTTCAGGAGGTAAAAATATAAAAAAGAAAATATTACATTTTTGCTGTTATATATTGTATGTTAAACAAATGCTATTTGTGTGGCTTAATTGTGAAGTTTTGGGTTATATTGTATTTATTTTTTTCCAAAAGAATCTGATGGCAGTGACAAAAATATTAAAGATATTCAAGAAGGTTAAACCTCCAGTGTGCTCTGCTTGGAGGAGGCAAGTTGTAGCTTTAGAAGATGGTCTTGTTGCAGTCAGTAAGAACCCAACGAATGAAATCCTTCAAAAGCATTTCTAAGTACTAATTAATGCAAGTCCTGGAGATAAATAAAGCAGTGAGGAGCAATTGTGCCTGCAACAATGTGAAGACTTCAAATGAGCGTCTCATCTTTGAAGGAGGAATTTTAGTTCTTCACTTTATAAATTAATCTGTCTCCAGAAGCCTATTATTCCTCTAACATACAACTTAAAAACAGGATGTATTTGGGACTTTCCCATTGAGGGAAACATGAAATAATGCGACAATACTTGGTGTGTAGCACCGTGCCAAAAACATCTCGTGTATCTTTGTGAAGTTTAACTCAGAACCACCTGAATCCTTGAGGCTCTCAAATGCCACTGCAACAACAAACACTACCCAATTTCCATGACCATAGAGAAAAATTCCAATTGCAAAGCAGCCTCACAGCCCAGAAGGCAAATACAAAGAATCCAAGTTTATGTATTTGTTGATTTTTCCCTTAAATCTCATTATTACAAAGCTAAATTTGCATTTGCCTGCCCCAGGTGGTAGGGAATCATGGAATCACAGAATCCCAGGATGGTTTGGGTTGGAGGGAACCTTAATCATGTCATTTCACCCTCTGCCATGGGCAGGGACACCTTCCACTATCCCAGGTTGCTCCGAGCCCCAGTCAACCCGGCCTTGGACATCTCCAGGGAGGGGAATGCAAATGCTCAAAAGCAGTACAGACAGTGGAGAAAGAATAATAAGAGCACAACTTTTATTTTCTTTGGGAATGCTTTGTAAAGACAATCAATTTCTGGATGAATCATGAGGGAGCACAGCAAATATTCTCCTGGAAAATAAGAAATATTGGCAGTTGGTGTCCAGGCCACTGGTAGTATTGCAGAAATCTTACACTAGACAGCTGCTTTCCTTTTGCCCTGTTATTTTAACTACTCAGAGCAACAAATGTCCTGATTGCAGAACTCTCTGATTCTTTGGAACATCAGAGGTTTCACATTTTTCTTGGAACTCAGGGAATCTCAATGAATGACACTTTGTGTTCCCATTTTTCTGACTCTCTTCCTTAACATTTCCCAGAATCAGGTAAAACCTCCAGTACATTTTGTAGCCAGCACAAGATGGGGGATTTCTTCCTTTTCCAGCTGTCACATCAGTATCTCCAAGCACAGTTTTATTTAAATGTTTCAGCAAGGAGACTTGTCAAGCCTATTTTTTTCCTGCAGCCTCCATCTCCGAGTCCCCCGATTTCCTGTTTCCTTCAGCTGGCTGGGATCCACCACGAGATGACATGCCACCACTGCTGCACTAACAACACAGAGCCATAAATTCATTCCCTGATGTTCAGACAAACCTCAGTGTTCTTGCAATACGAAGTTGTGACATTGATAATATTTTATAAACTCCTTTTTTATCCATGTTTTGTATTTTCCTGCTAATCCCTGATTAGCTGGAGGAGCTGACCAAGCCACACTCCTGTGCCCAAGCACTGGATAGTTTTCAGGGGTAGAGACTGGTCCCCTTTCAGTTTTCTTTGAAGAGTTCAGGCTAATTTACTGGGGAAACCACTAAATTATCACTGTGCTGAGAATAATAAATCATTAACAGCTGAAATCTCTGCTTCATTCTGGCAAACAGAAATATTTATATGGATGCCTAAGTAGCACAGGAACCATCTGCACCCTCGGGGGGTGGGTTTTGCTCCATTACAGACAGAATGGGGTTGGAAATGTTTGGTAATTTCCTTACTCTGCTGTTACACACTACACTCACGTGCATCTGCTAAACACAGAGTAAAATTAGTGTTTACAGTTTTAGTCAAGTTTTCTTTCCATTTTTAACCTTCTTCTACGTTGTTTTCAACACAAACTGGAGTAGCAATGGGTCTGATTTTTAAAATTCCCCCTTTATTTTTCATTTTAAGGCTTCCAGGTTCACTGTTGTCAGGTTTCACACAGCCCTGTTACAGCTGTGAATATTTTCTCTGCAGAGCTGAGAAGAACATGGTGGAAAGTACTCCATGGCTACTAAGGGGCTTCTCATGGAGAGGAGATCCATGAACTTCACCCCTCTCTATCAGCACAGGCTAGAAATAAATATGCTTTTAGCCACCCCATTTGTGCCTCAACCTTTCAGCACCCTTGCCACTTATCACATTTTTCAAGGTCACCCACTAACACTGTCTCCCCAGTTGCCAAATCGATACGCGCAACATCACACATCCCATAAAAACAGTTCTGCTTAAATTCAAGCCCTATAGAAAAAAAGCTTACCCTGCAACAGCTTGGATTTCTTCGCAGGAACCAAAGAACTCTGGTCATGATTCTTAAAAATAATGAATCTATACAATTAACTTTGACTGAGCACCAGAACGGGCATTCAGGACACCCTTTAGCAACCCAGTTAAGTAAACTGAGCACTTTTGAGCAGAGTTTGTAAGGCTGTGACTAAAGTTAAGCCAACAGTCAAGCCCTCTGATGACACTGGGTTGAGCACTGCTCTGCAGAGCAGGCAAATGGAAGCTGCCACTGAAGGCACCAAGCCCTTGGTTGGGCAAGGATACTGATTTCATTCCAGGAAAAGTAAATACTTACACTGCAATTTAAATAATTTTCAGTATTTTCTCTACATAAGACTAATTCCCACTAGTGTTTGCAAAAGCCTTTGTATAGACTACTTCTTATTAGATCAAACTACCACAGATAAACTCCAGATCCTCACGAGGCTTCCCAAACATGTGCAAACCCGAGTCTTCTGTTGCTGTGAGATGTGGAATCCAACGTCCTGCGAACCCACAACCTTCACCATGTGTTTCCATTCAGATGTCAAGGGGGGATGGCTTTAAGCTGAACAAGGGTAGATTTAGATTAGATTTTAGGAAGGAATTCTTTCCTGTCAGGGTGGTGAGACCCTGGCACAGGTTGCCCAGAGAAGCTGTGGCTGCCCCTGGATCCCTGGAAGTGTCCCAGGCCAGACTGGAGCAACCTGAGCTAGTGGAAGGTGTCTCTTGCCCATGGCAGGGGGCCCCTTCCAACCTAAAACAGATTCTACGATTCTATGCCAGAGGACTTTGGTCCCTGGTTTATGACATGGGACCAGCTCACCCCAGGGAATACCCAGATGTAGGATGGAACCTTTCTTTCTGAGATAGGGTCACGGGCAATTCTGTGACTGTCTTCAATTTCTCCAAAGGATTATTCACTGTTTCCTGGCTATATGAGGAGACGTCTTTTACCTGTGAGTAGAGTTCGATTTATGGAGCGAAAAAATTTCACGTTGGTGTTTGTATTTCATTCCAGCTGTGTATTTGTGTGGGCACTTTCCACTCTCTGTTCCCCTTCCAATATTCCCTTCTCAAGCAACGGGTCCCAGTACCAGGAGGAGTCTCTGCAAGTGACGTTATTTACATAAAATAAACTCCTCCTGAATGTCAGCTTGCAAACTGGATTATTTACTGAAACCTTGTTTTTACATGGCATGGTTGTAGTGCATGCTGGTGTAAGAACCACAGGATTGCAAACCATTAGTAATTGTCACAACAGAGCTCCTGCTACAAAGGAAGGAGACAGGGAAAAATACCTCCTACCCAGGAACTGGAAATTGGATTCAGGAGACATATTTATACTGAATTTTGAGTCAGGTTCTCTGTGTGATCTGTGGCAACTCCCTTCCCATGTCTGCTCTACTCCTTTCCCTTCTGAGAAGTGAAATGAATCGTGTTTTTTCTCCTCTGTAAACGTCATTTATATGATCAGATGGAAATGGCCAAGTGCAAAATTACGGCCGTTAACCTTTCCCATGGAATAATCCCAGGATCCACCCGAGGAGCTGTTCACCTGCCGGTGACACTTGGATGTCCTCAGGCGATGGAAGGCAGGGGCCCTTCATGCCAGAAAATAAAGCCTTTAAGTAGGAGCAGAGATTAACTTCACCGGCCAGAAATGGCAGTGGGAATGCTGGGAGCGACAGGGATAACAGCACAAGGAGAAATTCCAGGAATATTGTATCTGGACAACTCCAGTCTCTGTCTGTTGAAGAGGCCAGACTGCTGCTCTACATGAGCTCTCCTTTAAAAACACCAAACCATTATCTGCTGCTCTGTGAGGGAGCAGCTCCAGCTCAGGGACTGCAGCCATGAGGACAACTCACGCTTGGCACAGCACATGGAATTTGGTGGATGTTTGTCTTCTTAATTGTGCTGATATTCTTAACTTTGTAAAATAGTTCTGCACAGGAAAATTACATCCCTGCAAAATTCCGATCCCCTCTTACGGGCAGCAGCTGTTGAAATAACTGCTTTGCAATGTAATCCCCTTGTTCAATAATTCTTTGCCTTCCAATGCTGCAATTTACATTTTTGCCAAGGAATCAAACTGGTACTTAAGTATGAGAATAACTGAGGATCCTGCCTTTGTCTCCAGCCAACTGATATCCTAAGCCCTGCTATGACATTATATAAATATTCAAAAAATGCTTGTGAATACCATAATTTCTCCAGGTCTCACAAATGAGGAATTATCCAAGTAATGGATTATGAATGGAGTAGTAATGTATGGAAACATTACCCACCCAAAACGTATTAGAGCGCCCAGAGACTCAACATGAAACAAAATGTGTTAGAGGTTTAACAAAATAAAGCTGTCCCTTGAGATTCAGCCTCACTAATTCCTATTAAAAAACTCCAGAAACATGTAAATACTTATAGATACTTTTATTTATAAATATTATCAGCTGAGAATTGCACTCAGGAAGATCTTATATAAAATACCTGCTTATCCAGCTATAAATTTTGTGAGTTTAAACTGAAATCTTGAAGCTCAATAATCCAAGATCTCAAATATTAGGTGCATTAACAGGGCATGTTTTTCTCCTCAACAATGCCACAACCATGTAGGTATTTTGTCCCTATAGACTTGATAAATTGAAAAATATGATACTATAGTCAATTTGGCTATTTGAAGGAAACTGAACACAAATGAAAGGCACTGACTGGCACAGGTTGCCCAGAGAAGGTGTGGATGACCCATCCCTTAAGTGTTCAAGGCCAAGCTGGTGGGGCTTGGAACTAACTGGTCTAGTGGAAGGTGTCCCTGCCCATGGCAGAGGGTGGGACTGGATGAGTTTTAAGGTCCCTTCCAACCCAGGCCATTCTGTGGTTCTATGACCAGTTGCCTACTGAGCCCAGGGTCACTGCTGTGCCTGTACCTAAAATCTCTGTGGAAGAAATTCCTGCTGAGTTTATGGAGCTGCCGTCAGCCACCCTGCGAAGCCATTGCTCAACTCATTCCTCCACTGCTGTCAGCATGCCAGACCCTTCAACCATTTCTTACTTAAGTATCCCTTACTCATGTGAGTGGGACAGAAGTAAAGATTACTCATCCCTGGAGTTGCACAAGTGCTGTTGAGCGTGCCTGCCCCAGAGCCAGCCATTGTATCAGAACTGCAGGAGGAGCCAGCCTGTCTTCTGGGAAAGTTCTAAGAATTAATTTTGAAACTAATTTAAGAAGTTATAGTTTGCTGCTCTTTTTTCTTTTCTTTTCTTTCTTTCTCTTTTCTTTTCTTTTCTTTTCTTTTCTTTTCTTTTCTTTTCTTTTCTTTTCTTTTCTTTTCTTTTCTTTTCTTTTCTTTTCTTTTCTTTTCTTTTCTTTTCTTTTCTTTTCTTTTCTTTTCTTTTCTTTTCTTTTCTTTTCTTTTTTCTTCTCCTTTCTTTTTACTCTCCTCTCCTCTCTTCTCCTCTCCTCTCCTCTCCTCTCCTTGCATTTAATGTCAGTGGGGAGAGAGAAAGAGGGTTGATGAAAATACCATGTGAAGAAAAAGTGTCTGGATCCTTAAAAAATACTGTGATCACACAATATTCCAAGTAGAATGTTATTAAACAAATATTTCGTGGATGACTGAGGCACAGAATTACTCTATTCCTGCAGCAAGTCATGTGGAAGCTTTGTAGTAAAACCCTGCTCATCTTGGGTTAACTTCAGATAATTCCATGTTTCTGAATGAGATTGAGGACCCAGATTTTGTGCAGGGCATGAAGAACCATGGAGCTGGATCCCAGGGTGGGATGGATGGGCACAGGGTGCCCTGCAGGCTGCACTGGAAGGGACCACCCTGCCCCAGGATCCATGGGGAGTTTTGTGCAGAGATATGCACCAGGTCTTCCCCGAACATTTAGAATCAGGAGGGAAGGACCTGGGCGTTGCCCAGCGAGGGGTGGGATTAAAGCAGAACGTTCTCCTGCATTGAAAAACAAAAAAAAAAAAGTCAAAAAGCTCTTTATAACGTAAATCAAACCATAGATATTGTTAAAAAAAAACCACTTGGCTTTTGTGAATATACATAGAAATGAGAACCACAGCCATGGCTGAAAGCCAACCTACCCAGGAGACACAATGTCATTATTTCTTAGAGGCTCCAAGAGATCTGTAGAGGGACTTTGGGCAAGGGCCTGGAGTGACAGGATAAAGGGGAATGGCTTCCTGCTGATGGAGAGTATGTTTGGATTAGATATTGGAAAAGAATTCTTCCCTATGAGGGTGGTGAGGCCCTGGCACAGGTTGCCAAACCAGTCCAGGATTCCAGGGGATGCCCCCGTGTCCCACCACCTGGATCATCCCAGAGCAAACCTGCAGCCCCATGTGAGACATACTCAGCTCAAAGCAAGCACTGGGGCCCCCAAAACCGTGCCAAAGTTTGTCTGAGGTTTTCAGCTCACTTTAATGTGAGCAAGGCTTGGTCCTTTAAATAGGTGCTATATTTATGGAGCAATGAGTAGCCAAAATGTAGGGAAAACTCAGCCAACTCCTTTGCTATTTTTGATGACACGACAAAGTCTGATTTTCATTAAGTTTTGCACATATATATCAGGGGTCCTCCTAGGGACTAGGGAATGAATGCACTTTGTTTGAACTCTATGGCTATTATATACTACTTTTTATTGATTTTTTTTTTGCCTGTAATTCTCAATATAGTTCTTGTGTGTTCATGGAAAAATATTTATTTTTAGTCCCACGATTTTTCCAATATACTTGTTTTCCTCATAATTGTTTTCCTTCTGTTACGAACACCGTGTGATTACCAGGTACATCTTCCCTGTTTTCTAAAAAAAAAATAAATAAAAAAATATACAAAAATATAGCCTGTAAGATTAATGATTTTAGTCATCTTGAAAAGGCAATGAAAACAAAGCATGGTCAGTCTATGTTGTACGCTCTCAGACGTATATTTATAGTTTCCAACAGTGCCCTGCCCACATTTTTGGAAGGAAGACTTGCCCATGAAGTAAACATACAACTTTGAGAAAAGCTGGACTTTCTTTTTCAAAATGTTTGCGCTGGAAAAATAAATTTGGAGACCAACTTGCCACCTGAAATGTCACTTCATTCCTCACCAGAGCGTGGCCCCATCACCTTCAACAGGTTTACTCATCAGAGTAAGGGATGCATGAAGGGATGAAGGCTGGCACCAGAAGTGGGGGCCTGGCTGGGCATCTCCTGTCACAGGCATCTTCAGCTGGCAGAGAGAAAGGGGGAAACCTGGCACTGCCCTCAGGCTGGGGCGTAAAACTTTGAAATCGCTTCCAATCTCAACTCAAACGCCCTTTCACTAGAGTTTGATACTGGTCCTCCAAAGCTAAGCCAGGACAGTGGCTTTTGCAGCTCCTCTGGCAAGGTCTGGCCTCAGGAGGAGTCCCATGGCCATCCTGGGATCCAAGTAAATCCCATCCCAATCTTGTTCAGCTTCTCTCCAGACAAAGCTCTGGACATCTGGGGAAAGACTGGAGCTGTGGTGTGGTACCAGAGGAAGGCTGGAGGTGCAAGTGGCCGTGGGAATGCACCAGGGAGATGCAGCAGGGATGAAAAGCTGTAGCTGGTAGCGGGAAGAGAGCAGGGCCATCAGGGAGCCATCTGGGAAAAATCATTTTATTTATAACTTAAGTAATAGCACAAGCCACACAGCAAATCGATTTGCTTTTGGATTCCAGCTATTGTCTGATTGCCCAGACAAACAGCATCCAGTTTAAGTGGAGTCCACAGCAGTAATAACAAAGAAGGAACACAAATTTTAATTATGTTTCTCCAAGTCTGTATAAGTATTGGAGAACCACATAAAAATGATTTTTTTTTACTAACTTGCAGTTGAAAATGTGTCATTAAAAGCTATGAGTCTGATTTTCTGCTCTGCTGGTCAGGATATTAACCAAAATGATAAAGTATTCACTGTTTGAGGGGAGAAAAAGGAGAAGGAAATAAATGCTGAAGGTTTTGCACTGGAGACATTATGAGAATGATGCAAAAATGAGAAACTTCATTGCCCTTCACATGCTGAGGTTGTTTTGCTGCAAGAAAGTGCTGGAATAATAAGAAGAAAGACAGTGGAGAGTGAACTGGGCAACAAAAATAAGCAAAAAAAGGGAAAAAAGTGGTCAGGATGTTGGAAGCACAAGTGAGACTTTGTTTTTGGGTGGTGCCTATGGCAGGAGGGTCACATCAGTCTCCGATTCCATGGATCTGACAGGCAGTGTCAGGATGTGGAATCTCCTACCACCAGTGATTCAAATTAATTTCTGCTCTCCCTAATTCTGCAAGCCTGACTTCCTACCCACTGCAACTTACATTTATTTGTAATCTTGCTGCTTACACTCCACTGAACAATAAAAGAACAATAAACTTAATAAAAAGCCCAAGTGATTGGAAATAGCTCTGGGAATGGCAGTCCAGTATGAAAGCTATAAATTTACTTGTATACTCATGACATTGTCAGCTAATTTTTATGAAAAGCCCATCACAGAACATTGCACCAAAACACTGTGATCACTCGTATGTCACCCATCATACTTCCCCTGATAACAAAACAGAAAATGCATCATAAAATGATACTTCAAACTACAAATTCATCTTGAAATGCTCACTGTATACCGTAACAATTCTTTCCTGACCTTGTCTTGCACCTGAACCTTAAATTAATCCTTCTTCTTCTATAACATTAAAGAATACTCAACGGTACTTTTTTATCAAGTTTAAAAGCTAAAACTTCAACTTATAATACCATTATTGTTTTGGTTAATATTTCCCTATTCAAATCTACGCAGAGTTCAAGAAGTTACGTGGTGTAAAGTAAGCAATAAGAGTTTTGAAAATACGATTTAAAAGTATTTTTCTGTACTCAGATCAGAAAGCATCGACTGATATTTAGAGGCTGAGCCAAAGCCCACTGAAGCCAAAGGAAAACACCTATTGATTTTAAATGTTTTGGGATCAAGCCCTCAACACCTAATCCTGAAAAATGCTGAGTATATTAAAGCCACACAGGAGCTACAGATATCAAGAATTCAAAGGACTAAATCCTGTTAAATACACAGTGTTATCCTGACTCAGACTGAGATAGTCAATTGGATTAATTAGGAACGATCTTCCAGGAGATGGCCAAGATTTTCACCTCATTCTTCCAGTGGACACCCTGCTGATGTAAGGAACGGAAGACTGGGACAGCAACAATACAAGTGCCCACCAAGATTTTAATAGATCGGATCTTCTCCAGTGAAATACTTGGAGTTTTTGAGACACAGAGTTTACTGATTTTAGCAATTCTTGAAACACATATGGAAGGTCCTCTGGCACCTGGGGGTGCCTCCAGGAATAGAGGCAAGAGACCCCTCAGCCCACCCTTGGGGCTGCTCTGCCAGCTGTAATTCAGTCTGTACTTCTTAATGTTTCTGCTAACAGTTATAAAAACATAAATCTGTGCTTTTCTTCCTTCCTCTGTCCACCAGCCGGAGCTTTGGGCCCTCAGTCAGGAGCACCAGTGCCAGGAGCTCAACCCCCAAATCCCCTTCTGGCCCCTGGGAGCATCTCATGCTGTGAAGTTCAGCCGAATAGTTTCAGTAGGAATGTGAGCGTCTTTTCCTTAAACAAAAACAACGAGGTTTGATCAGAGCTGCATAAAAATCAACATCTTCAATTGTCATCACTTCAGGAGAAACGTGACACAGCCTTTGTTTGGGGCGACTGCAGAGGGAACGGCAGCTACCGGGAATAATGGCTCAGGAAATGGGAATCCAGGTTGTCAGCCTTCCTTTAATTCCTCTTCTGTCCTTGCCAGAACAAGGAAGGATGAGGCAGTAAAGCCTCCACCCTTTTACTGAATGGGCCAGCTGTGGTCGGTCCCACCCAGGCGGTCCCATCCCGACTGACTGACGACCAAGAGCCCCCAGTTCTTATTCTTGAGCTGTCTCAGATTAACTTTTGTATCAAATTCCACAGTGGAAGCTTCTCATGCAAATGGGAATTGTGCACAGGCTGAAATCAAGAGAACTCAAAATGAAACACATGATTTATGTCTGGGGAGGACTTTGGGGGAGGGAAGAGAGCGAGGAGGAAAGGGCTTCTCAGAGCAGCACAACACTCAATGTCAGATACTATCCTATAACAGCTGCCTTTTTTAGGGCAAAAATCAAGTATTTTGTGCCAAACAGGTCACAGAAGGTCATCCCTGCTGGGAAGGCTCAAGACAGACCTTCATATTTCTCCAAGGATTTCTCCCTGTGCTTTCTGAGGGTAAAAATCTGCAGGGTCAGACCCTGCAGGTGGGACCAACTCTTCACCCCCCAGGAGGGCACCTGATTTAAGGCACTTTCCTGCTCAGCAATCCTGACATGCACCTTCCTTTGCCAGAGATGTGGCCAAAAAACATCCCCTGAGATATCAATTTCTCCTCACTGCCTGCAGAGGGAACTTCTTAAACGAGCTTGGACTTGGTATCTCACTTTGAGGTGACTACAGAGAGATAAGATCAATTGTAGTCAAACTTTGCATTATTTTACTGCTTTATACAATCACAGAATCATGGAATGGTTTGGGCTGGAAAGGATCTTAAGGACCATCCAGTCCCACCCTCTGCCATGGGCAGGGACACCTTCCACTATCCCAGGTTGCTCCAAGCCCCCTCAAACCTGGCCTTGGACACTTCCAGGGATGGGACAGCTACAGCTTGTCCAGGAATTCGATTCCAAGCCCCTCATCACCCTCCCAGCCAAGAATTCCTTCCCAATATCCCATCTAACCCTGCCCTCTGGCAGTGGGAAGCCATTTCCCCTTATCCTGTCCCTCCAGTCCCTTGTCCGAAGTCCCTCTCCAGCCCTCTCTCCCTGGAGCCTTCTCTTCTCCAGGCTGAACAATCTCAACCCTCAGCCTGTGTTTGTGACTGACACAAAACTCACGTAGGTCAGTGGGATGATTTCCAGTGGCCTCCAACGGCTCTGGAGCAGTTCTTGGAGGGACAGTGACAAACTCCAGGGAAGTCTGCATTAAAAATATGGAGCTGTTTATGAAAGGCAGTGCCCAAAGTGAGAAAAGGTGTCAGAATCTGACTCCAAATTAATAAACACCGTTTTATGTATCAGAAAATACCACATCTGACAGAGCTGCCAAAGACAAGTCAATTTTGTAGGAGCAGGTTTTATTGTGCTGGTAGCAGAGGAAAAAAAACAATGTTTTACAAAGAAAAGAAACTTAACATGGTATTGAGGATGTTTATTTCTTTTATCATATTATGTATGAATCTTTTATAAGTTTTCAGTGAACTATATTAATTAAAAATTAGTTCTGGGAATATTTTGCTTGTAGCCTAATAAGCTATTACGTCAATACAGATTTTCATGGACTACTTTAAATTTGAAATAAAGGGGTCTCCTGAGTATGCGCAATGGAGCAAAAATGTAACAAAATTAAAAAAAAAAAGGAGAATATTTAACACATTTTCCTTGTACAACTTGAGGATCAGAGTGCAGGTCTTACTAGTCTTTTGAAGTAATTTTCATGTGTTTTATCCTAAAAGTTTAATTATTATTGGAAGTTTTATGGACTCAGGCCTTATAAGGAACTTGATTTGGTTTAATTTTTTTTATTTATGAATACCTTTTTTTTTTTTTTAATTTCCATTATGAAATTTTTCGCTGCTGTGATCCATCCCAACACTACCACACAAGGCAAAACTTTTCCACCAGTGATTCTTTGGACAGAAGGAGCAGAGCACTGCAGTTCCTCCAGCCTCAGATGCTTCCAGCCACAAAAAATTATGAAAAAAAGGCAATAAAATAGGTCAATTTATGGCTCTGATTACTTGTAATTACCCAGATTTATTGCTTCTGGCGTTAAACCAGTAGAGAAACCTTCCCTTCCAGTGGAAACCATCCTGCCCTGAGGAACCACTGCTGTTTGTGGGTCATGGTCTGGGTCTGGAGCTCCTCCCAGTCACTCCATCTCCACACTGGAGGCAGGATGAGAAAGAATTCATCCCAGAGCTCTGCAGCTCCCACCAGGATGGCAGTTCCTCCACAGTACAAAACACATTTCAGAAGACCCAGAACCAGACCATAACATTTAAGGCCAAAAAACCCTCTCATTACAAGTAATTGCAGAAAGAATGATCAAAAAATATTTTGTCAATGACAATTTTATATAAATTAGTATCTTCCTTTGCCTTTCATGACTACAGTGAAAAGAGAAATTTGAGATTAAAAAAGAAATCACTTTTTTTGTGTTGTTTTTTTGTTTTGTTTTGTTTGTTTTTTTTTTCATCCTCATCAGGCTGTTTGAATGTGTTTTCCAACACCTCGGAAGATGTCGGTGGCACTGAGGAGCTGAGCTCCTTCCAGCCATGGAGAGGAACAGACTGAGGATGAACATCCACCTCAAAGGGCCCATGTTGGAGGAACCTTTCCAGGCTACTGAATTCAGCAATGTTTTATAGCAGTGTAATGGATCCTGTCCCACTGCATTATCAAGGTCTGAATTTCTGTCAGTTTTCAGTTACAGCATTTATTTTGGGAAATATTTTTATGTGCAATAAAAGCCCAATTAATTTATGTGCCTCAAAAAAGTCCCACATAAGCTCCACCAGAGGAGTGTGAGACAAGACCCACACCTACTCATGAATTTAAAATGATAATAAGGAAATGTTGCTGATGAATAAGGGACAAATAAACAAACAAAATTCAGGTTTCTTGAGGTTCCAGTTCCCAAACAACTATACACCAGCAATTCCCTGGTGAGGCTTAGTTTTGTGGCTAGAGAGTGAAACCACAAAAGGACTCTGTCTTCTGGAAAATGAACCCTAATTTGATAAATGTGGGCAAATTAATGTTCCTTTGAGGGCCATAAATATGCCCCTTCCTGGCTGTTTGCTGTCTGATTTTTCAATTTCATTTTTAAGGGATTTTGCTCATTTTGCTTCTTTTTTTTTTTCATGTAGCAACTTACTGGAAATACATCAAGCAGCAACCTCAGCTTTGCCCATGGGAAATACTCTTTTGTCCATCATTCCAAAGGGAACCAGAGACCTGGGAATGTCCCTTTTCCCTTGTCTATGGCCACCAGTTTCAGTGGTCGTGGTCACTCTGAAGCCAAAAGCAATAAATACAACCACACCAGTGGGGGGAAGCTTTTGGACTCCAACACGCCAAGACAGCTGCCAAGCATCCCAAATCCAAGCCCTGGGGCACCACTCCAGCACTGCCCATCACTCCAGGCAGCTGATGTTCATCGAAACCAGTATAATTAATTATAATTATTTATCCTCACAATCAGCATTCCACTGCTCGTTGATTTAACCTGATTCAGTAACCAAAGTAAACAGCAGTTAATTGATTTGCTCAGGTTCACATCAGAGAGGTACGACACCGAGTGGAATGAGAAGCACAACCTCCCGATTCCCACCTCAGTGCCTTATCCCCAGACTCCAGCTATTTCCAGGAGTTCATATTTTTCAAAAGCAAGGGAAAATAAACATCACCCATCTTTGTGTTATTTAGTTTGCAGGTTGAAACGTGCTCTTTGTATTCATATTAATGAGCTGCTTCTCATGAGGCAACCCATTAAATTTAATAGGGGAGCAACATAAACCTCACATGAAATGAAATAGTTGCAGTTACGTTTACATTTCCTTGAACGCTGCACTTTGCATTCTGGAACAAACTTGTGCTTTTTATTTAATGATAAACAGGTTTAATGACTCTCTTTGGGTTTTTCTTTGCCACCTTCTACTCTCCTTCACTGGGCATTGAGCTCAAAATGTCCTTCATGTGAAAAGGAATTTCTCATTATTGCAGTTTTTAAATATTTTTTCAAAATTTATTATTAATTGATGGAGTTGCTGCTGTGGCAAAAAATCTATTCAAAAGTCAATGTATTTTGGGGCTGGTTTGGGGATCAGTGCAGTTCCCCTTCTGAAAAGACTCTAGAGTTGCTTCAAAACACATTATGAAACCCAAACGCTTTGGTAGAAAGAGGATTTCCTCCCTACTTGGTTCTGCAAAAGCACAGTTTTTGTCAACAACATTTCATTATTATTAAATTATTATTATGCTTTTTAAATCTCAAGCAAGATCACCTACAGCCAGATGGGCTTTCCAAGCAAAATCCAGCACAATGTGTGCTCCAAATGAAATCCTCAGGTCACCTAAAAGGCATAACTGGCAGGAAAACTTTTTCCAGACTCCTTATAACACAAATCAGAGCGATATTAAGTTTGGAAATCCTAGAGCAGATGAGCCATTTGAATTGGTTCCTGACCTGCAGACTCCCTTATTTTGTAGCTCTGTCACTACAGTCCCTGAACATAAATCTGGCAGTAAATGTAGCTGCTGTCATGTCATGGCCCCAAAACAAGGGGGTCCACGATGAAAACAAAAGTAAGGTGAAGTGTCCAGAGTTCTCAATGTTTGTGTCATAAAATCTGTTTCTTACTCTGATCTCCCTCTGCTCTGGAGCCAGGCTGGGAGAGCCTGGAGAAGAGAAGGCTCTGGGGAGACCTTAGAGCCCCTTCCAGTGCCTAAAGGGGCTCCAGGAGAGCTGGAGAGGGACTTTGGAGGGAAGGACAGGACAAGGGGGCTTCCCATTGCCAGAGGGCAGGGTTAGATGGAATACTGGGAAGGAATTCTTGGCTGTGAGGATGGTGAGGCCCTGGCACAAAACTTAGAGAGGATCCCTAAGTCCCTTCCAACCAAAACCATTCTGGGATTCTATAGTAAAAATATTTAATTCATGGAAACAACGTAAATCAGAATTTAGAAAAATAAAGGCATCCATTTAGACCCTAAACAATGGAGGAGCTGGTGGCTATCCAAGAGACATCGATATCCTGGGATAACTCCCACGGAATGGGCTGATAGAGATCCTGCCAATAGTAAGGTGTTAAGCGTATTCCTGGCTGTGGATCGTGGCTCTGAAGCAGCCAAGAGGGTAAAAATCAGGCAAGAAGAGGGAGAAAGATGTGGGGTAAGAAGGAGCAAATGGCTGGGCATGCATAGCCCCACTGTGCTGCTCTCCCTGCACTGCCTTCATGGCCAACTATCCAGTAACAAGGAGTCTCCATGATGCCTAAATCCCACAAGAAAAACTGGAAAGAACTAAGAGAAGAGGATAGCAGCTTGTTCCTTCAAAATCAGAAGAGGAATCACTGTTTCAAAGAGTTGCAGCATATTTTTTACAAACATTTGAGTGCTCCTGACATCAAATGTCCTCGCGTTCGGAACAGGTGGCTCACCAACCCTCTTCCTCTGTAATTTCGTTATGAAAGCTGCCTTATTTATCTTTCAGACTCATCTGAAAATTACAAGAAAAAGGAAAACAAAACAAGTAGGAAAAGTGTTTATTGGAAGAGTTACAGTCTGGAGGGATATTCTCCGAGGGAAATGGATGTTTAATTAAAAACACAAGGCAGCGCTCGCCCAATGGAGAGGCGGCTCTGAAGTCCTGACGGCTGTTTCCTGGCATAGATTCCTCTGGATATTCGTCAGGGAGTTGTTTATTTTGGATAACTCACACTTCCATAGGCACGCCAGTGAGCTGACAGCACATAGAGAGGTGAGGTAATAGTTAAAGCACTGCAATAGTTAAAGCACCTCCACAATCCAACTTCCATTTGGGTCATATCTTTCAGTTTCTCATTGAAGACAGGAATAAATTAAATCAAATTGCATAGGGATGCTTTCTCTGCATTCCCCAAAATGTACTGTGGATGCTGATCATGTGGAAAACTTCAGGTTTTATTTTTTTCCCAGGGTTTTCAGAGGATATGCCACCAGAAACAATGAGAGAAACACTGAATCCCCGTATAAACTGGAGAGTGGAATTAGCAAATCTGTTAATGACAACTTATTTGGGTCCACACCTGTTCCCTTCGGAACGGGTGCTCTTTATTCAACCTTTCAATGTCAGTTATCATTTTTAAAACAGCTTGACCTGGAAGCAGACAGTTAAAATTGTGGTGACTGTTAATGACAGTTTTATTGGACACTATGCTTATAGTTCACATTTTGAGGTCTGTATGTAATTGATCTTTCTACCCTACATGAGAAACACTGCAATAAGTTGGTTGCAGCACCACATTATAGATATAGAGAAATAATAATGATGTCACCTTGAGATTCAAAGATCGTGGAATAGTAATAGTCTCCCAGCTCATTCTCCCAACTGTGATGACCTCTCCAGTACTAAATCTTAACAGTCTCAGCATTATTTTTGAATTATTCATGCTAGCCTTTTCCCTCACTACAAAATCAAGGAAAATGAATGCATCATGCTCTGTCAGCTCCACAGGTATTTTGGTAAAAGTATAAAATGTTATTTGGTTTCAAGAAATCCGTGCAGCAATACATGTCACTTGCTAGGCTGCACAAAAACAAAAATTCATATGCAGAAGAGATGGGACACATTCATTGTAAGGCTGAATGAGGCATTTGGAATCCCTGGAAGTTCCAAAACCTGCATTTTGATTAATTACATCGTCATCTGTAGAAATAAAGCTAGAATTAAAGAAGTATCAACACATACAAACCATTTTTTGCTAACTTGGACAGTGTGACATCATTTCAAGGGCTGAGCACGATGTCAAGACACGAGGAATTACAGGTTAGGAACAACAAGACACTTCTTAATCTGATATTTAGAGGTGAAATTAGCGGTGGTCTAGGAGGAAAAAAAACGACATTCCTCAACCCACCCCACACTGAATTCTGGTGGTTCTGTGACGCACTGAAGACGACAAACAGCCCGTTCCTGAAGGCAGCAGGTTGATAACTCTTCTAGACCATCAAACCCGGATAATAAGAGAGCGCTACAGTTTTATTCCAGTGATGGATCTCATAAAAAGTGCACCTGGGAATAAAATAAAATGCATGTAAATGTAAACTCGAGCAGGTATCCTGATTCATCTGTAGCTGGTGACCTTTAAGTTCATTATGAAAAACAAATGTCAAGCTTTCAAAAGACAGGAGTATCCCTGGCTTTGCTGGGGATTTTGTGTGCTATCGCACAGACTGTATTAATTTAGTCTGGCATCAATAACCTTGAAATCAGGATTTTGCACTAAAAATCTAGTTTTATGTTTATTCAGAAAGCAAAGATAAAAGGCGACTTTATTTTAAGGGACCCTCCAGTGGCTACAGGGCAAACGTAATGTAAAACTCCTGATTTCCAATACCTTGCTATTCAGTGCCAGCTCCCATGGCAACAGATTTTATAGGAATACAAAGAGTGTGATGAAGATCTCCCGTTATTTTGCAACGAGTTTAATTACGGAAAAGTCTCCTGTCTGCAGAGTTCTTCGGCATCCCTGAAATGGCAAAAGCTCCTGGAACACCTCGGTCAAAACCAGCCACAGGTCCCCAGGAGAAGGAGAAGGACCTCATTTATCCACTTTGGAAAACAGCAGAGACGTTGGATGTTTATACTGACACAAAAAGATTCAACAGATTAACAGGGGAATATCACATAATTACTAAAGAAACAACATATGATCAATTAATTACTTCTGTAACTCTAACAAGAAATGCTTTTATGCTTCCATTCTCTCCTCAATTAATTCATAAGCTGAAGACAGTCAGTCTGAAGAGACTAAAGTACTTAGATGCATTTTTTTTCTCAATTTTTGCCCCTTTTTTTTTTTGGCGTAGTTACACTAACAGAGTTAGCTACTGTCTCTAAATCCCCTTTGCTCCAGCTTATAAAAGGACACTTTTACTCTGATTTAATCTCATGCTGTATTTTAAAGAAACAAAAACTCATTCACACGTCAGAGAGAAAAAACAAAACTATTTACAAAAATCACAAGCTTTAATTTAACCGACCTTATCCAGGACTTTCTCTACTGCAGTTGTGGTGCTGTTGACATGCACAGGAAAGTGTCTCAGCAGCAGAAAAAAATAAACATTACAGACCAACAGGTAGTCACAGCTAAATTTAGGAAAAGCGAGAAGTTGAATGCAAAACCTCTCTCTGTGCAGCAACTTTGTCACCACAAACTACATCAATTACAAACAACTGGGTTTTTCTCTTTGCCTGTCCTGTGGAGCCAGGCTGGGAGAGCTGGGGGTGTTCAGCCTCTGGAAGAGAAGCTCCAGGGAGACCTTAGAGCCCCTTCCAGTGCCTGAAGGAGCTCCAAGAGAGATTCAGAAGGACTTAGGACAAAGGTCTGGAGGGACAGGACAGGTTGGATGAAGCTTGGGGCAACCTGGTCCAGTGGAAGGGGTCTCTGCCCAGGGCAGGGAGTGGAATGAAAGGATCTCTAAGGTCGCTTCAATGATTCTAATAAAATGAAAGCGAGCTTTGCACTGAATTCAGTGAGAATTCCCTATCCCCTTAGTTTGTCTCTTTTTATTTATTTGCTACCAAAAGTATGGATTTTTGATCACTTTCTAACTAAATTTCTCCCTTTGACTCTGCACAAAAGAGCTCCATATTTAAGCATTATGCCAAAACTTTCTGTATTTCAAACACTTAGTCCCCATGTGGTGCTTGGTTGAGGACGGACAGAGGTCTCCTCACTCAGGCCACAGGCCCTGACTCCCTGTTGTCACTGTCACAGCTCTTTGAAGCACAGCCAGGGTCTATCTATTGACACTGTGCAGGGTCTCCCAGTCACAATGGTGGGAGTCATTCCACCAGTGCATTGGGTTTTCCTTTCCTGATGGCTCCTGAACATGAAAGAGAACCTTATCTGTCTGCGGGAGCAAACACCAAGCCTGGATCCAAAGAGCTGCCCAAAGATCACCCCCTAGCTCCATCGCCCCAGCCAGAGCTGGAGTCATCCCCGGAGCTGGGCTGGATGATCTCATGGCACTTTTCATCTCTGCCTCCCGTTCCTACGACAGCCACAGTGGGTGGCATCAGTGATCAGAGGGAATTTCAAAGTTCAGTCACTGAACGGTGACAATTGACATTGAACTTGGAAAAATGCGGCTTGATCTATCCGGGGGAAATAATCGTAAACGACGGTGCTTGATGGTGGAAGGAAGTCTGGGCAGGAGCAAAAGCAAAAGCAACGCAAGAGTGATAACAGCAGATTTAGTTTGAAAAACTGAAGGCTTTCAGAGTTTCTGGAGGACTTCTGATGACACACCTCAGAGGAGAGGACAAGGCAGGACGCGTCACATTGCAAACCCTGAGGCATTCATTGCTGTTCAGCTAATTCCTACCATCAGATCCTCATTCTTAGATGAAACGTGTCTCAAAAGTCAGAAAAAATCAGCTCCTTATTCTTGGCCATTATTCTAAACAGCAGCATTGTAGCAAGTTTAATCAGCTCCTCTAAAATTCCTTTCCCTTTAATTCCATAAGTACAAATATTTTTGGCTTTTGATATAAACCCCATCAAATATTTGTGGGTAAGTCCTGTACTTTTGCCCAGAGGAATACACAGCCATAAACCCTGATCCCAGTTTTAGCTTCTACTTTCAATTTTGACACCAAACTTTCGCTGAGTTGTTACAAGAAAGGCAGAGAAGCATGTTTGATTAAATCTCCCTTTAATCTTCCTTAACCATTTTATCTTTCAAGATGTGATTGTTTTTATTGTTCTTTATTTCAAGGGTGCAGATATACCCATATATGCTCAAAAATAATTAAAATCACCTCTTTCCTACTAAAAAGGATTGCAGGGAAATTCATTTAGTGAGGTCTATTAAGACCTCCTCTTTGGGAAAAAAAAAAGGGAAAAAAGGTGGATTCTTGGTCATTACACATCATCCAGACTCTCCCAAACACTAATATTTTGTAATTTTTGCAAATTCTGGCTGCATTTTGCTTCCAAACTGTATTTGTGCTCACTGCTTTTCAAATTTCCTTGCTAAATATGTCTTAAAAATAAAATGTTTTCAGCATATTCCATTAAAAATACTAAATATTTTCAAAGTGAAATTTTTGGTTATCTGCACCTGCACTTTTAAAGGGAGTAGAACCTGGGATTGGTTTTTTTGTGATGCAAAATACAGAGATATATTATGTTATATGAGGCACAGTGATGATTTTATTCCAACATAAATGTCATTCTCACATAGTAATTTCATTTGGACTAGTAGAAGTGACTTTTCTTAGGTGTTTGCACCTAATATTAATGTTAAAGTTTAGACTATTTCATGGAAGGATAACGACAGAGCCAATTAACTGGAAAAGCAGGATTTAGTAGTTTCCATTGGAAATACCAGGTCCCTCCTACTCTAGGTAACATTTTAGAATAAAATTGTTTTTATTTAAAAACATTTAGAAATACACGTGTGGAAGTGAAGAAACATGCCCGTTTCCCCTTCACTATTTACCTCCAAGCCTTGCCAGATAAATGCCACTCAGTATCTGAGGTCAGCCTGGCTTTGAATAGCACTCCGCATTCCTGAACTCCTTCCCAAATCTCGGGGAAGGCAAAGAGAGGAAAACAAATAGCAGATGTGGGAATTGGGAAAAGGAAACGGTCATTTTTCCAGCGTGTGGGTCACGGAGAATAGATTAGTAAGCCCGGGTTGGTTCAAACGCGCTGGCACAGTGAGAGGAGCTGGCCTTTGCCCAGGATAAACAGTGCCAGCTCCGTGAGAGCCGGGAGCGCCGTGCACGCGGCCGGGAGCCGCTCCAGCCCCGCGTGGCTGGAGCCACATGCCATGGCAGTGGCCTTGGCTTGGCTCCAAGGGACTGCACCCTCCAGATTGCGCCTGGGGGCTGCTCCAGCAGCCCGGGCTGGAGAAACAGCTCCATCAGGGATGGGGGGGATCTGCACAAAGCCAACCTCATGCTCCCAGTTTTAGGCACACCTTGTACACCCTGTGGAGGAAAAGAGTCCTGACTTGAGCTTACACATGAGGATTGATGTTGGGATTGCAGCTTGAACCTTCCTCTTGGTAATTACTGGCACCGCTTGGGCCAGACTGATGGCAGGAAACAAGGCTTGGAAAAGCCAGGACACATTGGAAAGCCTCAGGAGAATCCCAGAGGGTGGTGAGGCCCTGGCACAGGTTGCCCAGAGAAGCTGTGGCTGCCCCATCCCTGGGGGTGTCCAAGGCCAGGCTGGATGGGGCTTGGAGCAACCTGGGCTAGTGGAAGGTGTCCCTGCCCATGGCAGGGGGTGGGACTGGATGGGCTTTAAGGTCCCTTCCAACACAAACCATTCTGTGATCTATGAATTCTGAGTAATGAATTCAGAAATGACCTGAAGTTGTGTCAGGACAGGTTTAGGTTGGATATTAGAAAAAGGTTCTACCCCCAGAGGCTGGTTGGGCACTGACCAGGCTCCCCAGGGCAGTGGGCACAGCACCAAGGCTGCCAGAGCTCAAGGGGCGTTTGGATGGTGCTCTCAGGTACATGGTGTGACTCTTGGGGATGGTCCTGTGCAGGGCTAAGGGTTGGACTGATGATCCTTGTGGGTCCCTTCCAATTCAGCATATTCTGTGATTCTGTAAATCCCTGATTTCATGTTTGTGTGTTATTGGCACAGTACCATGTGATGCCACTCCAGGTCATGCTAAATTCAGGGGGCAATAATTTACTTCAGTAACTCTCATCGAAATAGGAATAATAACAACATCCCACCACCTTCTTAGGCTCGTGCAGTATTTGAGCCACATTCCTTCCGAGGGCAGACATGGCCAGACTAACACTGTGAAAGGGAAAATACAGCTTTGGAGACAGGAAAAGTGGATGCAGAGACCACCCAGCCACCGCAGGACGAATGAGATGTCATCCATGGGATCCCATGGCTCAGGATGTTATTCTTGTGCAGTCCACAATCAATTATGTCTGTACCAAATGACTACACTCACTTTTTTTGGGTCTACGGGAAATCTTTGTTCAAATTGAAGATGGTTTTCTAACAGGCTCTGCTCTTTACCCAATTTTCCAGCTGAGTTGACTGAGGCCCAGGCAGGTCAAAAGGCTTACCCAAGGTCAGGGAGGGAATCAATGAGTTGGGTCAGATTAGATCTCAGACTGTTCCTCACTTTTCATCCTCTGTTTTTCCTGCTGGATCACCGTTAGAACCAGGTTAACAAAAATGTCACGGATGTGCTTTAAAAATATATATTTTTAAACTTGTTATCCCAATAAGAATTAAGTTCTTTAGCCAGCATGCTATATAAGATTAGGTTTCAAGAGGTGAGGCCTTTGCTGCAAGGAATTCAACATCCAGCACAATGTAAAATCACCAGCAGGAGAGACTTTTACTACTGTATAAAAATAATAAAAATTCAGAAAAGTCAAATTCACAGATCAAATGCTGAAGTGCTCACTCGGGTCAAGTTCTGCCTGGCTTTAATTGTATTTTGCCTTGGGAAAAGGCTTCAGATCTGGCCATAAATTAGTATGCTGATCCCATGGCATGAATGGTGTTTTATTTACTTATTCCCTGGAATATGCTGTAGAATTCAAGTAGCAGTTCAGCTAAAAAGAATCACTCATCCGAATCTGAGGGAACTATGGTATTTATGAGAATAATGTTGGGCTGCCCCTTCCAACCACTCACTATGTAATTTGGCATGAATTGACCAAAATAGCCCATTTCCCCCCAAGGGATGTGTGTGTTTCCTGAACTTAGGCACCAAGAGGCACCAAAAGCACTGGATTTTCAGGAAAAATGTCTTCCCTGTGAGGGCAGAGGAGCTGAAGAATGTGCTCCCTGGGGAGGGTGGACTGTCCCCAACCTCAGGGGTTTCCAGACCTGACTGGGGAAAACCCTGAGCAGCAGTGTCTGACCCTGGAGCTGGGACAGAGGGATGGCTTGAAGACCTCCTCCAATCCAGCCAGGACTATTTTTATAATCCTACAGAATCACTGTATATGGTCCTTTCCAGGATAAATTTATTAAGACCACTTCAGGGGGCACTTTTTCCCCCCCCAGCTATCCCTCCATGCTCCAAGCTCCTTCCTTGCCAGAGAGAAAGCACAGAGAAAGAGGAACATAACTTTACTTCCCAGCTATTACTCCATAAATAAACCAGAGAACACTCCCACCAAACTGTGTTCCTTTTCCCTTCATTCACTTCCATGCTACCAAACCACAGACGTCTTGTCCTGGGTTTTTTGTTTTACAGACAATGCGAAAAGATTGCTTTGGAAAGTCCTGTCAGGAATTTTATTTTCCCAAATTTCAGATCCTGACAGGCTCCATCGCAGACACACTCGGAACTCTTGGCAAAGTTCAGCACTGAGGAAGCGGCATCTCATCAGTTCTCATCTGCAGATCAAAGCAATTCACTGGCAACATGAAAAGACTGTATTTAAAAAGTGACAGGATACCCTTAAAAAAATTAAAAAGAATGAGCTTAGAAATTCTGGGAAGAATGCATTTGGAGTTTCAAGCAAAATAAAACAACATCTAAAAAGCAGGATTAAAAATATCCTCAGACGCAAGAGAAATATTTGTATTTGCCCAGCGCTGAAACAATAAACGAATCAAAACGATCTCTGCTCCGTGTTCCAGAGCAGAATAAAACTATTCAACCATTATATTGGGTTCAACTTGGCTGGTTTTCCTGTTGTGCTTCTATAAAGCCAGAAAAAGCTAAACCAGGCAGGGGATGGCAGCGATTTGGAGGGAGCATCCTGAGAGCAGAGAATCTGGAAAGTCTTAGACAAGATGTGCGCGTTCAGGAGATGGAGCATTTGTTCTCCAGCTCCTCCTGACTCCTGGTAGCTTCCAGCACTATCAGAAACAGAAAATGTTACCTCTCTTTTGACTGGCACACTCCTCTCCTTCTCCTCAGGCTGGCTCTGGAGTTGCCTTTGCCTCCACCTCATTTTTGTCAGAACTGGGGGCACACGGAGGTTTCAGCAGCTGCCTGACCTTTTCAGGGTGCACATCTCTACCTTCACCACCCAGGGACCTGCTTATGCTTTAGATCTGCTGCAGGTTAACTCGAATTATTTCATGTGAAGGTGTTTAACGTCATAAACAATTTCTTTTCTCCTCTTGCAGGTCAGTTGGTATTTTAATGTTTATTATTAAACTGACTTTGGAAGCTGAACATGGAATAGATTTGCCTACAAATGGACACAGGGGAGCATCCCGCCCCAGCTGTGCACCTGCCATCTGGATTTGCTGGATTGCGTCCTCAGGAGCATTTTGGAGGGATGTTGCCTCCCAGGAGATGTGGGAACACAGCCAGGAGGAGCCCAGCTCAGCCAGGGAACTTCCCAGTGCTGCTCCACCATGGATCCAATTAACCAGTGAGCTCCTCTGCTCTGAGCCTGGACATCAGCATCTTCTGAGAATAGGCACAGAATTACACCCATTTTTATATTTATATTTAAATTTATAAAATACTTTATATATTTATCTATTCTGTACTTAGACTGCTGTTTGAATGGAGAGCTGAACCCAGACTCACACTAAGACTGCTATGAGGAACAGGAACCCCACGTACGTCCCACTATGGTTATGAGAGAAATCACATTATATATTTTAAAAAAATAAGAGAAGATAAACACTTTCACAGCAGATTTCTATTCCCCTCACAGTGTACATTGCACTTACGTAAAAATGTTAATGAAAGGCACAAGAAGTGAAGCAAGTGCCCCAATTTACCACTGAGGTTGCACAGAAATGCAATTGGACAAGGTTCCAGCTTTTCTTTGGGAGTGCTTCTTGGCAAGGAGCTGCACTTCTTCCTGTCTTCCCCTTTGACTTTCTAACCCCTCAGAGAAACATCCTTTAAATATTATTTCTTTAGAGAATATGTAAAGAGCTCCTAGTTTGGCTTATCTGACCTGTGCAGTTGTCTTGGCAATTGGGTCACCAGTTGTTTTGGCAGTGGAGATCCAACAATGGGATTCTCCAATCATAGAATCATAGAGTCATAAACATAGAATCATGGAATGGTTTGGGTTGGAAGGGACCTTAAAGATCACCTAGTTCCAACCCCCCTGCCATGGGCAGGGATCCTTAGACCAGGTTACTCAGATCCACATGCAGTCTGGTCTTGAATATCTCCAGAGATTGTGAGTCCACAACCTCTCTGGGCAACCTGTGCCAGGGCCTCACTAGTCTTACAGTAAAGAATTTCTTCCTAATATCTAAAGCAAACCTACCCTCCTTCACCTTAAGGTGAAGGCCCTTCCCCAGGCCCTTGTGCAAAGTCCCTCTCCAAACTCTCTTGGGGCCCTTTTAGGCACTGCAATGGGCTCTAAGGTCTCCCCAGAGCCTTCTCCAGGTGAACACAGCTCTCCCAGCCCGTCTCCAGAGCAGAAGTGCTCCAGCCCCCTGATCACCTTTGTGGCTTCCTCTGGACTCATTCCAACAGGTCTTTTTTGTGCTGGGACCCCAGAGCTGGAGGTAGAACTGGAGGTGGGGTCTCACCAGAGCAGAGAGGGAGAAACCCCTCCTCTGGTCACGCTGTGGGGATCCAGCTCAGGATACAATCTTCTGAGGGTCTCTTTCCCTCAGCTGCCCAAGAGCACAACCATTTGCCATGAGATCCTTACAAAAGCACAGGGACAATGTGAAGATGTGCAGGAGAACAGGTAGAACCTGAGTATGTTCAGCTCTGTTGTGCTGTGCGCTGGTGCCCACCCATCCTGGTTACACCGGTTCTACCACATGCAGGTTATCCAAGGGAAACCGATTCCTTTCATTTAGACCCTCTCCAAAACAAAACACATTTCTACCTGTGGAGAGTAATTCAACATGAACAGTTCTGACTGTCCTTCAGTGGCTGTGTGATGAGGTTTGCCAGCACTCGGAAGATTACGCGAGGCTGGAGTTATACCCACAGTTTATAAAATCACACAGAATTCATACATTTTACACAGACAGGCTCCCTAAAGTGTCACACCGTATTTTAGCACCTGAACTCACTGTGATTCAGTAAAAGAATCCTGCTTCTCTGCAACGGATCTTGGGCTCTGCAACCTCCTCCACACACATATATCATCCCTGACTTCCGAAGGAGCACGGTTGGCTTGAGGGACAGAGGTGCACCTCCTGTAATGGTATATACTGCATTCTGCAGCAACCTTTCTTCTCATATTTCAGAGTTGAAAAAGGCCTGTCAAAAAGGGGCTATTATGAAAGGGAATTTGAAGACATTCATAAACATCTAGACAGAAAATTGCATTTTCAATATGAGAACCTCAATAGTTAAGGCTACATTTGGGAGATCACTATGGCCCTCTTATTTTCTGCTTACGCTGTCAAAGTTTGAATTCATGTTGGGTTTTTGAGCAATTCAAACAAAGGATACTTTCATAAACATCCATTTCATAAACTACAGCATATCTAATTCTTTGGGTTCTGAAGGCTGAGCTGAATGTAGTATTTGTGGTCTACTGAGAATATGTCTGGAAAACATAAAACAATCTACTAGGTAAGTTACAAAGCTGTTGACATAGGGAATGAAAATGGAAATTCTGTAGTAGTCTCCTCCATCCACAGCTTTCCGCTGTACTTTGCCTGATGTGAGCTGATTGGTGCCGTATATCTTGATGTGAGGATCCCATTTCAGAAATGTTCTGACATTATCTATTTGGCAGCTTGAAAAATAGTATCAAACTCCCAATGCATTTGAGCGCACGTTTCAACCCAGCAACTGTAATATCCATTTCCTCCGGTGCAAGAGGCATGTTAGGACCAACTTCACGTGGATTCATTTCTAAGGATACAATATGTGATTCCACAATGCCCCTACACATGCATACAGGGCTTGGTTAGAAAGCCCAAAAGGAATTAACTTGATTTAATTTCCAGTCCTTCCCAGTAAATATTCGGTTTTATCTGGGAGCAAGTTTTTCCCTACAAAGGGATTGATGACGTCAGTTCTGGGAATGGAACAGCACAATACCTGTTGGCACCTCACCTGCCCGTGGCATAGGTGGGAATGCAAGGAGGAATCTTCATTCCTAAAAAAAAAAAAAGAATTATTAAGAATATTTTCACAAGGGCCTGGAGAGACAGGACAAGTGGGAATGGCTTCAAACTGTCAGAGGGGAGGGTTAGATGGAATACTGGGAAGGAATTGTTGGCTGGGAGGGTGGTGAGGCCCTGGCACAGGTTGCCCAGAGAAGCTGTGGCTGCCCCACCCCTGGAAGTGTCCAAGGCCAGGCTGGACAGGGCTTGGAGCAACCTGGGATACTGGAAGGTTTCCCTGCCCACGGCAGGGGAGTTGAACTAGATGATCTTGAAGGTCCATTCCAACCCAAACCCTTCAATGACTCTATGATTCCCCAAGTAATTTACACTGATTAAAATTTTGGGCCCATCTCTAACCAGGCTACAATAACCCAGTCCCCTGAAGGATGTGTTCTATTGCAAATATGCTTAATATGTCAACAGGAAAAAAACATATGCTGCAAATTTTGCCGTAATAATTATTGGAAATGCTTGAGCCTTGCTGGAATTTGGCAATAGCTCCACTAAATATAGGACTCCAGGCACACTTAATTTAAGAGGAGATTTATCATTGGTCTTATTGACCCAAAATTCCTCTTATTTAACATTTATAAGCCTTTTTACCACACAAATTTCTCTGTAGCACAACTGATAAAATTTATACCAGTTAGTTTTAGCAATATTGTCAAGACATTTTCCAACAATTTCTGGAACAGAACAGCCAGGAGATAACTAAACCACCTGAAGTCGGGCATATGAAACACCATAACTTTTTATGGTTTTGCCCTAAAGAAAATGAAGCCAATCTCTGCTAATATCCCTTTCATTTACACACTTTGCTATGAGATTTCTCTAAAGGCATCAGTGGCTGGCAAACAACTCCCAGCACCTTGATTGCAGGAAATCATATTTCTCCCAATCCCAAGCTTCTTCATAAGTATTGAAAATGCTTTGACTACTAAAATACATTTTCTGAACTTACCAGTAATTCTACACTTCGAACCACCCAATTTCCTTCCTCTCCCGGCACAGGAACCACTTGTGTTCCTGCTCAATATATCCCAACTCTGAGCTTACTCTTTGTTTTTTCAAAAGAGATGAGTCCACATTTAGAAGTGGAATCAAAGAAGCTTGGAGAATGTTTGGGAGAAGAGGGAATGAAAAAGTTTTGTTAGTGAGGGTGAAAAACTACTTCAAAGATGATGACCATTTAAAATGTACAGATTTTTATCTGAATACACTTGAATTTAAAGAATTGTGGACATTTAAAGTCTTCCAACTACTCAGACCCAGAATGAAAGATGAGCCCCAGAAAATCACACATGTTCAGAACAACCCTTAGACCTCTTTTCTTACACACAGATCACATCCCACAACATCAAAATTTAACTTGCCCTCTTACACCCATCACGCTCCACTTCCCAGTGACTCAGGTGCTTCCCAGCATTTCACATCAATTAAAACACAGGGATAAACTCCCACAAGGTGCTGCAAACAAAAGTTCGGTGTAAGAAATTACTTCTTATTATTAAAAACCTATTAAGAAACCAGATTCGGAGTGTTTTCACATACACACAGTCTCCTTCAGGGCCAATTAAAGCACAAAACATGCCCAGATCAAATAGCCAGCTCTGTATGGACATGAATATTTCCAGACTGAAATTTGCAGGACACATTCCTGCTGTGGAGAAAACACCAGAGTCTTGGCAAACAAAATCACAGTTTCTGGTTTCATTCAGCTTTTTTTTTTTTTTTTCCTGGTGCTTCTAAATGTGAAAGGCAAGACTTACTTACTCGTTGCACTGAAATCACACCAGGTTACATTCCTGTGGTTCTTCGCAGCTGAGGAGAGGTCAGAGGAGCAGAGGAAGTGAGCGAGGCCAGATTCTGACTCAGTAAAGCACAGACACACAAATATATTATGCCTGTGCTCCAATCTGACAATTTTCTCTGGGGGGAAATTAAATATCTACAAGTGAGGTCCAAATGAGAGTGATTTTCAATCCCACATCGTCCCTGAGACTCCATCTGTTCCTCTCCCGGCTCCAGCGAGGGGGCAGTTACAGCTCCAGTGCCCAAGTCTCTCCTCCACAGCAGATGTTGCAGAAAGTAGATGCTTCCAGAGGTTAGTCCTTAACAAGGAATTTAATCCAGCCTGAAATATTTGTGAATCCACATCTCAAGGCATTTAATAAAACCCTCCATTTTTAGTTTCCCATCCCACCCCACCACAGCCTTTGACCTCAAAGTTCATGGATTGGTTTAAGCCTTGGTTTACTTGGAAGCAAATTCATGTGCTGTCACTGGGAGAAAATTACAGATGTTCCAGTCCCGGGAAAATACCGTTCTGTACCTGAAAATGCCACACTAAATGAGCAAGTAATAACAAATAAAGAACCAAAAGGAAATGCAATGTCTTATAAGTAACAGATTTAAATAAAATAAAGACTAAGAGAAAAGGCCTGGAATGAAAAATAAAGATATGGAACATGAGTTGAAAAACATTTTAGAAATTTTGTACCTTCTGACAGGATCAGTGTTATGAAAATTCCCTTAAAAGTTTTAGTGTTAGTGAATTAGACTGAATGTGTCATAACTGAATGCTGGAAACTCCTGGGGAGAAAATTACCATTTAGGGGCCCTCAGAGCTAATTTAATAAAGAAGTCTGATGAGGTGAATAAAGTACAGTAGTAGGAAGAGGCCTAAATACACGAAAAAGGATATATATGTATATAAATATATGTGTTCTGTTGACACTGATGTCATTGACCAGTGACACTTCTAATAAGGGATGTTGCTGTTGTTAAAGGACATATTAGGTAGAAATTCAGAAGTTCAGTGGATGAAAGGATGCTTTCATAAAGATCCAAATCTGGCCAGTAGAAGGGTTAGAAATTTGAATAAGATGTTCATTATTCTGAGGGTAGAGTGAAAATTGATCAAAAGTATCTTTTTTACCTCATTTATAAACAGAAATATATGACACTCAATCAAGTTCCAACTCAGTAAAGTTTGAAACTGTGCAGAGAAACATTCCTTTATAGTGCAAACACACAACTTGTGGATCCACCACCAAAGCCCAAGATGGTAGGATTTAAGAAAGTCTGGATATTTTACATTCCCATTCAAGCCTGTTATAATGCAAACTAAAATCATATTAAAGATAATCAATTTTCATGCTCCAGGCAATAAGAAGATCACCTTGGGAGAGGAGGCAGAAAAGATTAATATGTATTTTGGGGAGGTTTCCACTTATAATAAAGTTTCAGGAACAGGCTACTTTTGAGTCAAGGATACCAGGACAGAGGGAAGATTCCAGCCAGTTTAGTAGTGTGTAAAATAATAACTATTTCTAGGGTATCCCATCCATTCCAGAGCTTACCAACCTTTTATTTGGAGATGAGATCACCCTCACATAAGCCATAGCCTTTGCATGGGCATGCAGGGGCAGCACCTTTTAACTGATCATTAATCTGAGCTTCATTAGAACTAGTGAAAAACTTAATTTTCTTATCAGCAAATGGCATCACAATAGTTTGAGTCCTCTGTTCACTGACAGCTACTGAAAAGCCAAGTCAGAGATGAATTCTGAAAACACAAAAGAAACCATGAACCAAAAGCCTGTAACTGGTTATGATTTACTCCAAACATTCAATACCTTTTCACAGATTTTTCCTTTACTGTAATATTTTTACTTTGCTGCTTAAAATGGAATTCTGCCCATAAAATGCTCATATCATGAGATCTGAATTTATCATTGTTAACTCATTTACATTAATTGTAATTCAGGGATCACACAGATTCACAGATCATCTCTACCTTGTTCAACACTGGTGTGTTTGCAAGTTGCAATTACCAGGGTAGTGTGGAGGCTCTGTGGACATTTTTATTATCTGACAACATTTCAAGTGACTTTTGGCCCACGTTTTGCCTGGGCAGACCATAAAGAAAGTAAGACAGGGTGGTAAGCATTCCTTGCTTACATTTCCTTGGGAGATTCAAGGTTAACGAGCCTGAAAACAAAAGGGAAAACTTGGCGTCATGTTAAAAATATTACTTCTAAAATCAGCAATTATCTCAGTACTGTTACACACCAATGTCAGTAGTTGCTCTAGTGCACTTGTTTTCAACTGTATTAGGTAAACTTCAGCATGTTGCACAATAGTTTATATTTTTTTAGAATCACATTTAACACACAAACACTAAATGTTTATTTTACACTTATTTTACATTTATTTTATATACATGTTTTTTGTACCAAAAAAAGGATTTCCAGAATTCTGCAATGACTTTTAAAAAAATGTTTTGATCTTTCCCAAGTGGATTCCTCCATTCTGTGTTAGTGCCTGAGTATACAGCACAACTAATAAAATTTTTGCTGATGTAACTCAGATTAAGATTTAGACAGTGAAAGACTATCTGGCTTGAAAATTAGCGGTTTCTTGCTGCAAACTTTGATGGCATTTTTTCTTCTGTGTTTTTGGTTTTTTGTTGTCTTTTTTTAATGACCTCAAATAAACTCTACCCTCTAATCTCACTCCTCTTCACTCCCTCTAATCTCCTCGTCTCCTCTTCTAGGAATTGTATTTGCCAAACATCTCGTTCTCTGCAAACTCTGGTTTAATTTCCTGTCCCCACCTTTACCCGTAACTGCAAATCACAGAATTCCAGAATGGTTTGAGTTGGAAGGGACCTTAAAGCCCATCCAATGCCACTCCCTCTCACGGGCAGGGAAACCTCCCACTAGACCAAGCGCTCCAAGCCCCGTCCAACCTGGCCTTGGACACTTCCAGGGATGGGGCAGCCACAGCTTCTCTGGGCAACCTGTGCCAGGGCCTCACCACCCTCACAGGGAAGAATTTCTTCCCAACATCCCGTCTAAACCTGCGCTTTGTTAGTTTGAAGACATTCTCCCTTGTCCTGTCATTTCATGCCCTTGTCCCAAGTCCCTCTCTAGCCCTTCTGGAGCCCCTTTAAGTCACTGGAAGGGGCTCGAAGGTATCCCGGAGCGTTCTCTTCCCCAGGCTGGACACCCCGGCTGGCCAGTGCGCTCAGATCGCTGTTCCGTGACGGGTTTTTTCAGCAATCCGTGTTTCAGACACGGCCGTGTCCGGGCACAGCCGCACGGCCCCAGCTGTGCCCGTGGCAGGGATGCGCTCCCCGGAGCAGCCGCGCCCCATCACCGGGGGACGTGTCGCTCCCTGCCCGGCCACGAAAGCAGGGAGCGGGCACAGGGGTGCCCCCGAACACGGCCCGCAGTTCGCTGTAACCCTCCGGCTCTGCCTCTTCCGGGCGGCCCCGGCTCCGCCCCGGCAGCGCGGCCTTGCCCGGACCGGCCCCGCCACCGCCGCTCGGCTCCTCCGCCCCGGGCAGGTGCGCGGGGCCGGGACACCCAGGGACAGACAGGGACGGCCAGGGGCTGGCTTGGAGGGTGGGATGGTAGGGGTGAGCGCTCCCAGCTTCGCTCTGCGCCCAGGTTTCGCTTTGCACCGCAGCGAACGAGGGATGGGGATGCTCC